>CAMRHE010001155.1:0-196792 GCA_947044405.1 Leptodactylus fallax
CAGAAACACTTTCCCCTGTTACACCATTGTAAGAGACAGCCAATGTTGTCTTAAGCTTCATTTGTCTGTATAAACTGTTAATGTTGAATGTATTTCTGTGATTCTGTTCCTTTAAGACAGCAGCCATTGTAATTGTGACATGATGCTGGAGTGAGACCCCCCCCCCTTTTATGTGAGCTTGCCTGTTCTGCAGACAGAGTGTGAGCAGAGAAGCAGGAAGTGACGAGACAGAGAGCAGCAGCCATCTTGGCAAGTGTTGTATTGAACTGGTGTGGAGATTTTTCTGTACAGCTAAGCTGTATCTTGGTCCAGAGACAAACAGAGTGTAAAGAGACAACAGGACTAGTGAGTCCACGTGAAAGGAACTGTGCTCAGTGGCTGATCAGTGAGACTGACATTGTGACTGTGTATATGGATACCACAGATAGAGACTCGCAGTGCTGTTGATGTACTGGACGGCACCTGCTAAATCCCGCTTTACATCCCAGCTCAGTGTATGGATTCGGCAGGACTGTCAGTGTGCTGAGTGGAATCTGCTGTTGGATTACATTGCATTCAGTTGGTTTCCCTGTCTGTTAAAGAGGACTTCATTTCTCCCAAGATCCTGATAACCGTGAGGAGAGGACGCTTCACTATAAAAGAAAGGACCGACTTTGGGCCCCACCGCGCGCTTCTACGGACTGTAAGCGGTCCACCTGGACCACTGGGGAAAAGGGGGTGCACCCAAATGTGAAGTCAGGGTCAGTTAGGGATAGTTTTGAGTATATTGTTCATTCAGTGTCCATACAGCAGAAGTGGACAGAGTAAAAGTAGAAACCATTGCAGAATTTGCCTTGAAATTGTTCATGCTATATTGTATATTTTGCTTGTCTTTATCCCTGTCATTTTACCTTTAACTAGCCTTTATTAACTTATAGTAAATATATATTTTTTTCTTGAACTACCACGTGTGCGTTCATTTCTGGTTGCGGAGTCCAAACCACCTGCCTTGCTCTCGGTTCACAAATTGGCGTAGTCGGCAGGATACGCTTACCAGAATGGACGGTGACGCACCCGTTCGGGAGAATGGTGCTGGAGGAAGAATGCCAGCAGGGGCTATAATGAGTCAGTTAGCTAAATTTGATGGCAATAATATGTCAGTGAGTATGTGGGTGGAACAGATACGAATGATACAGCGAATGTACCAGACCGCACCAGAAGTACTAGTAGAGCTAGCAATATTGACATTACAAGGGGATGCTAAGACCACGGTGATACTGAGGCCATTTGAACAAAGGCAGACATTTGAGCAAGTAGTCCAGATTCTAGAAACCATCTATGGAGAAACTGCATTGCTGGGGTCTCTGCAGGCTCGGTTCTTCCAGAGGGTACAACAGGAGAATGAAAGCCTTCCCCAATATGCAAATGCCCTACAAGAACTGCTCCGAGATATTCAAAGGAAGGAAAGAGGGGGCTCGCCAGCCTTCTGTAACCCTGATCGGACTCTCCGTGACCAGTTTGTCCTGGGGATACGTGACGGCAGTTTAACTGTGACTATGCAGGATTTTATACGACGAGAGACTGATGCTAAATTCCATGATGTACAGGTAGAGGCCATCTCCCGTGCCAATAGTATGGTCCCGAGGCCGCAGACCGCAGTTGGAGTTACTTTGTCACAGGGGGGCTAGTTCTGGCTCAGAGACAGTAGAAAAAGGGACGGTTAAAGAAATTCTCACAGTAATGCAGAAACTGCAAGAACAAATGGAACACTTGCACACTCGTTGTGATGAGCAGTCTATGAAAATTGCAGACTTCCAGAAGACTGGAGATGAAAGGGTGAGCCATCCACACCCAGCAAGTCAGAATCACCCACCACCCCTCTGGAGGGGTGAGGATAGGACCTACCGAAGGGGTCCAAATCATTTAGTGCAGTGCTCAGGAGAAATCGAAGGGGCTTACCGAAGGGGCCCAAACAGATGGCCAGAACGACGGGGGATACGCTGCTGGGAGTGTGGACGGATGGGCCACGTTGCTGCTAGATGTCCAGAGCAGCGACAAACTTATGAGAGACCGCCGTTAAACTGAAGTCCCCTGCTGCTGAAGGGCGTGTAGTAGGGGAGACTGACAAGGAGACTATGTGGGGAGAATGCCCTGATGATGACCTGATCGCTGCAAGTCCTGTCATACAGGTGGAAATGGAGGGTATTCCGGTTACCGGGATGATTGACACGGGTTCCCAAGTAACGACCTTGAGTAGAGACTGTTATGAACGGTACTTCCGGCAACATGTGAAATATAATCCCCATACATTCGTACGAGTGGTCGCAGCTAACCAGTTACCAGTTCCGGTCGTGGGAGTGGCCTGGATGAATGTCCGGGTATGTGGCCAAGATCTAGGTAGGAAAGGCATTGTGGTGGTACAGGAGTCACATGAAGTAAAGGTCCCTGTCATTTTGGGGATGAATGTGTTAAAAGAATTAGATCAGATCCTCTTTGAAAAGAAAGGTCACGGTTATTGGAAAGAAATCACCACCCATCGGCCTACTCAAACAGCTTTCCAGCGGCTGATCCGGACATGTGGCTTACAGAAAAGTTCAGATGCACAGCGTCCTCTGGCTCGAATTTCAGTTCCTTTGCATACAAAAGTTACACTGCCACCCAGTCGGGAGACAATAGTGTCCATGCCCGTAGGCACCTGTCGGAAACTAGAGGGCATAGCTGTGTTGGTAGAACCACTGCAGGCAGCCGAAGGAGGTGTTGATCCGCTAGTGGCCCGTTCCTTGGCAATAGTTCGCAATGGAAGAGTACCACTTCGATGTGTAAACACTCAGGACCAGAGTGTGGACCTGACCCCAGGGAGGCTGCTGGCTAACATCTATGTGACTCCGGAGGAAGTAAGGAAAGTAACTCCAATGCAGCTGAAGCCGACTGAAAGGGATGAGTGGACCGTAACTGTGTCCATGGGAGAAGATGAGGAACCCACCTCTGAATGGAATGGCTGTGCAATTCGAGAACAGATGAAGATGGATGTAAGTTCATGTTCTCTGGAATGGGTGCAGAAGGTAGATGAGCTGTTGTGGGAGAACCAAGCCACCTTTGCACGGTATGCTGAAGATTTTGGATGTACCACAGGGATCTACCATGAGATTCCCACAGGAGACACCCCTCCAATTAGAGAGCGCTACCGACAAATTCCTCCACAGTTGTATCAGGAAGTGAAAGAACTGTTAGCTAAGATGCTACAGGGTGGGATCATCCAAGAAAGCCAGAGTCCCTGGGCGGCTCCTGTGGTGTTAGTAAGAAAAAAAGATGGGTCCATCCGATTTTGCGTAGACTATCGGAAGTTAAACGCTTGCACCGTACGAGATTCCTACCCCATGCCACGGATTGAGGAGTCCCTCTCAGCGCTAGGGAGAGCCCGGTACTTCTCCTCACTAGATCTGGCTAGTGGGTATTGGCAGGTGCCGATGGCCACAAAAGACAAGGAGAAGACGGCATTCATCTTGCCCATGGGACTATACGAATTTAACCGGATGCCCTTCGGGTTGACAAATGCACCCGGAACGTTTCAGCGGTTGATGGAGAAATGTCTCGGTGACTTCAACTTTGAGTTCACTCTCATCTACTTGGATGACATTATAGTGTATTCTGCGACCTTTGAAGACCATCTCCACCAGTTGGGGCAAGTATTTCGAAGATTGCGGGAACATGGGCTCAAATTGAAACCCAGTAAATGTCGGTTGTTCCAATCTGAAATTGATTACTTGGGTCACCGCGTATCAGGAGAAGGGGTGAGACCATCAAGAGACAAGATAGCGGCTGTTCAAGATTGGCCGATACCGACTACCCTGCGAGAAGTGAGGGCGTTCCTTGGAGTAGCCGGTTACTATCGACGGTTTATTAAGGATTTCGCCAAGGTAGCAGCACCACTTAATGCTCTCCTACGAGGCACATCCGGTGGTCCAAAGAACCGGTCCGTGAAGTGGGGACCTGAACAGGAACAAGCCTTCCAGGCATTGAAGGATGCACTGACAACAGCCCCAATCTTGGCATATGCTGATTACCACTTGCCGTTCCAGCTATATACAGATGCAAGCCTGTATGGTCTTGGAGCAGTGCTTTCCCAGCTTCAGGATGGCCAGGAGAGGGTCATAGCGTACGGCAGCCGGTCTTTGAGAGATTCTGAAAGAAACCCCGAGAATTATAGTTCATTTAAATTGGAGCTGTTGGCACTGGTATGGGCCATGACCGAGAAATTCTCTGAATATTTGACCGGTGCTGAAGTTTTAGTACTGACTGACAACAACCCACTAGCTCACCTGGAAAATGCCAAGCTCGGGGCGTTAGAGCAGAGGTGGATAGCCCGAATGTCTACATTCAATTACCGCATTAAGTATCGGTCCAAGACAGAGAACCAGAATGCTGACGGACTTTCTAGGGTAACTGCCCAGACCCCCACAGAAGACGTGGATCATGAGTTGGAGCATGTGGAGGTGCCCGATTTCAGCAGATTTTCACAGGCCTTGACCGCCACTAATCAGTTTGAGATGGAGGGGACTGAAATGGCTCCTTTCTTTGGTCCCTCACAACAGGAATGGGCACAGATACAACAGACCCATGAGGGGCTGGCGCAGATGATCAAGTGTGTTGAGAAAGGCCAGAAGCCCTGTAGAGAGGAAAGAGAACGACTGACACGTGAGATATTATCTGTTTTGAGTCAGTGGGAAAAGTTGGAGATGAAAAATGGAGTGCTATGCCGAAAGGTCTATTTACCTTCTGAGATCGACATTCGATACCAAATTGTGGTGCCTAGTGAACTGGCTCGCTCCTTGGCAGTTGAGGCTCATAATAAGAATGGACATTTTGGTCATGAGAAGACCTTTCGTTGGTTACAGCGACTGATTTACTGCCCTAGTCTTCGTCAAATGGTCGAAGAAGTATGCCGCAGCTGTCGAACTTGTGAGATCCATAAGGCAATAGAACAGAGAGCTCCCCTGCAAACCATCGTGACCCAGGAACCTTTAGAAATCGTCATGATAGACTATCTAATGGTGGGCCCATCCAATAGCGGACACCAGTATTGCCTCGTAATGGTGGATCACTTCACCAAATTTGCGGTGGTAACCGCCACCAAGGACCAGACAGCTGAGTCAGCAGCTCGTGCTCTGTGCCAAGATTTCATTCGAGTATATGGGTGCCCCCAACGCATCCACTCCGACCAGGGCGCCTGCTTTGAGGGACACGTAATGAAAGAAGTTCAACGTATCTACGGGATAAAGAAGTCGCACACGACTCCATACCACCCTCAGGGAAATGGGGCCTGTGAAAGATTCAACAGAACTCTGCTACAGATGCTGCGGACTCTGGAGGAAGACAAGAAGTTACAGTGGCCTCAGTTCTTGTCTGAAATGGTGTGGGCCTATAACAATCAGGTCCATTCTACAACGGGGTACTCTCCTTATACACTTCTCTTTGGGCGGTCTGGGCGAAGTATAGGAGAATTACAGTTGAATGATGTGGATGGGTTCCCTCCGAGGGATCCAACCTCTTGGGTGCGGGCGCATCGGCAGAGACTTGAGACGATCCATCGATTGGTGCGGCAGCGCCTGCAAGAACATCCCCATCCTGATAAGACCCCAGTGCAAGAAGCAACATTGCAACCAGGCGACCTGGTGCTAGTTCGTGTCAAGAAACCCCAAGGGAAATTGGAAAGCAGATGGGAGGCTTTGCCATATCGTGTTGTTGGCCGCAAGTATGCGAATGGGCCAGTGTACCAGGTCCAGAAAGAAGGAACTGATTGTGTTCGAGTACTTCACCGAAATATGTTGCGCCTGTGTCATTCTGAAGGGACAAATCACGATGGGCCTGCCAATGTGAATGAGCTCCCACAGTCAGAGAATGGAGGTGCGGAATGGGCCTCTGACGAGGAGGATGATTGTTGGCCGATCCCTGCTCCTGGGGATGTTCCACCTGTGACTACTGTATCTCCGGCCTGTGCCCCCTCTGGTGCGGAATCCGCTGGTCCTTCTCAGCCCATAGCTGCAGCACCCCATAATATACCACCGGTCCTCAGACGGACCACTAGGCCAAATGCTGGTATTCCCCCTGTTCGGTATGCGCAGGATGAGTTTGTTTGGCCTGCCATACATCGGTATACTACCACCCTGTGCATAAAAGTACAACCCTCTGGATATACAGTCATAGGCAGGGACTGCCAATCTTAAAGTGGGGGGGAATATGTAAGAGACAGCCAATGTTGTCTTAAGCTTCATTTGTCTGTATAAACTGTTAATGTTGAATGTATTTCTGTGATTCTGTTCCTTTAAGACAGCAGCCATTGTAATTGTGACATGATGCTGGAGTGAGACCCCCCCCTTTTATGTGAGCTTGCCTGTTCTGCAGACAGAGTGTGAGCAGAGAAGCAGGAAGTGACGAGACAGAGAGCAGCAGCCATCTTGGCAAGTGTTGTATTGAACTGGTGTGGAGATTTTTCTGTACAGCTAAGCTGTATCTTGGTCCAGAGACAAACAGAGTGTAAAGAGACAACAGGACTAGTGAGTCCACGTGAAAGGAACTGTGCTCAGTGGCTGATCAGTGAGACTGACATTGTGACTGTGTATATGGATACCACAGATAGAGACTCGCAGTGCTGTTGATGTACTGGACGGCACCTGCTAAATCCCGCTTTACATCCCAGCTCAGTGTATGGATTCGGCAGGACTGTCAGTGTGCTGAGTGGAATCTGCTGTTGGATTACATTGCATTCAGTTGGTTTCCCTGTCTGTTAAAGAGGACTTCATTTCTCCCAAGATCCTGATAACCGTGAGGAGAGGACGCTTCACTATAAAAGAAAGGACCGACTTTGGGCCCCACCGCGCGCTTCTACGGACTGTAAGCGGTCCACCTGGACCACTGGGGAAAAGGGGGTGCACCCAAATGTGAAGTCAGGGTCAGTTAGGGATAGTTTTGAGTATATTGTTCATTCAGTGTCCATACAGCAGAAGTGGACAGAGTAAAAGTAGAAACCATTGCAGAATTTGCCTTGAAATTGTTCATGCTATATTGTATATTTTGCTTGTCTTTATCCCTGTCATTTTACCTTTAACTAGCCTTTATTAACTTATAGTAAATATATATTTTTTTCTTGAACTACCACGTGTGCGTTCATTTCTGGTTGCGGAGTCCAAACCACCTGCCTTGCTCTCGGTTCACACCATTATCACATACAGAATTATCTACAATCTCAGACACATTAGATGGATAGTCAGTGGCAGCAGAGTCCTGCACAACAGAGTCCACAATGTTATTACAGCCACTATCAGTGATGTCCTGCACAGCAGAGTCCAGACTGTCCCACACACTCACAACCTGAGACCCTGAATGTGCTACTACCCCAGTACCTTCAGGTAACAGTCCACAGTCCTGCTGAGATGACCTGCCTCCTGGGACTTGTGGTGTCTGCACAGATGCTCCTTCAGGTAGGGGTCCATGATCTTGCTCTAAAGTGCTGCTTGCTGGGACTTGTGGTGCCTTGCCAGAAACTGCTGCAGGTCTTTGCTGTGGCTTGGCATTAGCTGCTGCTTTCCCATACAAATTCCCTTCCTTAAAAGGGAAGCTTTCCGGCTGCAGAATGGGTTTTGCATGGGACTGCTGGCCGCCATCTTGAAATGGTTCAGATCCAACTTTGGAGCGAGATGATGGTGACTGCTGATATTCCTAGAATCGCTGCTGGTTTCTGTAGGATTCTCCCACCGGTCCCATTTGTTCCAGTACAGTTTCTGTCTCCTGTACGTTATCGGCGAGCTCTTTCGCCAGTGCGCTCAGCTTCTTGTCCAGTATTGCCTCTACCCCAGGTTTAGCAGCCCTTATTTTGTAGGCACAGTCTATCTGTCTCTGCAGAGATAGTTTATTCGCCTTCAAAGTCTCCAGTCTCCTGACCAGGGCTGGGATCTCGTCTGCCAGGCGCAGTTCAGGTGCACGCTCCGCCATTGTAACAGTCTGTGCATTATTGGGTAGCCTTGCAGGCTGGTTACTCACAGTCTGGCCTCTGGACGGTGTAGCCTGTGACTTCTGGCCTGCTGCGGCTGTTGTCACTGCCATGGGGCCACAATCTGCAGATTGGGCACTGGGGTCCAGTTTGTTTCCAGTGACCGCACTACTGGTACCATGAAGCCTCCCTGATGGTCTCTCTTTGGTCACATCCACAGGCTTTTCTACAGTTTTGCAGTTTCCATTGCAAGATCTTGTCCGCTCAGACCGTACCAGTACAGGCCGCTGCATGTTCTCCAGCATGGTCTGTTTCTCCAGGGACGTTCTCCTCTGTCTGCAGGAGGGTGGAGTGGACGGGACACCTGTAACCTGTAATGGAGTCTGCACAGGCTGCACGGCTTGCTTCTTCTTACAATCAGGTATTCTGTCTGGATGCTGCACAATTACATTGGTAGGTTGTTGCACCGTACCTCTGCTTGCTTCTGCTACTGCTTTACTTGCAATCACTTTCTTCCCATCTTGGCTTGCTGCACTGGGACTGCTGACACACTGGACAATATTTTCATTCCTGGAAACTTTGGGATTTTCATCCACTTTTTGAGTATGGGAATTACTTCCCAGAGTAGGCCTTGGAGCCTGGGCCTTGCTAGGGGAGCTGCCCCACCCAGGGTGGCCCCGCCCCTGGGCTTTCTCCAGACATCAGGAGACTCAGGAGAGCTACAGAAACACAACCTCACAGCTAGGAGGCAGTATTATAGTAGTTCTATTCTTGTACATAGGAGCAGTATTATAGTAGTTCTATTCTTGTACATAGGAGCAGTATTATAGTAGTTATATTCTTGTACATAGGAGCAGTATTATAGTAGTTATATTCTTGTACATAGGAGCAGTATTATAGTAGTTATATTCTTGTACATAGTAGCAGTATTATAGTAGTTATATTCTTGTACATAGGAGCAGTATTATAGTAGTTATATTCTTGTACATAGGAGCAGTATTATAGTAGTTATATTCTTGTACATAGGAGCAGTATTATAGTATTTATATTCTTGTACATAGGAGGCAGTATTATAGTAGTTATATTCTTGTACATAGCAGGCAGTGTTATAGTAGTTATATTCTTGTACATAGGAGCAGTATTATAGTAGTTATATTCTTGTACATAGGAGTAGTATTATAGTAGTTATATTCTTGTACATAGGAGGCAGTATTATAGTAGTTATATTCTTGTACATAGGAGCAGTATTATAGTAGTTATATTCTTGTACATAGGAGCAGTATTATAGTAGTTATATTCTTGTACATAGGGGGCAGTATTATAGTAGTTATATTCTTGTACATAGGGGGCAGTATTATAGTAGTTATATTCTTGTACATAGGAGGCAGTATTATAGTAGTTATATTCTTGTACATAGGAGCAGTATTATAGTAGTTATATTCTTGTACATAGGAGCAGTATTATAGTAGTTATATTCTTGTACATAGGAGCAGTATTATAGTAGTTATATTCTTGTACATAGGAGCAGTATTATAGTAGTTATATTCTTGTACATAGGAGCAGTATTATAGTAGTTATATCCTTGTACATAGGAGCAGTATTATAGTAGTTATATTCTTGTACGTAGGAGTAGTATTATAGTAGTTATATTCTTGTACATAGGAGCAGTACTATAGTAGTTATATTCTTGTACATAGGAGCAGTATTATAGTAGTTATATTCTTGTACATAGTAGCAGTATTATAGTAGTTATATTCTTGTACATAGGAGCAGTATTATAGTAGTTATATTCTTGTACATAGGGGTAGTATTATAGTAGTTATATTCTTGTACACTACCGTTCAAAAGTTTAGGGTCACTTAGAAATTTCCTTATTTTTGAAAGAAAAGCACAGTTTTTTCAATGAAGATAACATTAAATGAATCAGAAATACACTCTATACATTGTTAATGTGGTAAATGACTATTCTAGCTGCAAACGTCTGGTTTTTAATGCAATATCTACATAGGTGTATAGAGGCCATTTCCAGCAACCATCACTCCAGTGTTCTAATGGTACATTGTGTTTGCTTACTGTGTAAGAAGTCTAATGGATGTTTAGAAAACCCTTGTGCAAGTATGTTAGCACAGCTGAAAACAGTTTTGCTGGTTAGAGAAGCTATAAAACTGACCTTCTTTTGAGCTAGTTGAGAATCTGGAGCATTACATTTGTTGTTTCGATTAAACTCTCAAAATGGCCAGTAAAAGAACTTTCATGTGAATCTCGACAGTCTATTCTTGTTCTTAGAAATGAAGGCTATTCCATGCGAGAAATTGCCAAGAAACTGAAAATTTCCTACAACGGTGTGTACTACTCCCTTCAGAGGACAGCACAAACAGGCTGTAACCAGAGTAGAAAGAGAAGTGGGAGGCCGCGCAGCACAACTCAGCAACAAGACAAGTACATTAGAGTCTCTAGTTTGAGAAATCGACGCCTCACAGGTCCTCAACTGGCAGCTTAATTAAATAGTACCCGCAAAATGCCAGTATCAACGTCTACAGTGAAGAGGCGACTCAGGGATGCTGGCCTTCAGGGCAGAGTGGCCAAGAAAAAGCCATAGCTGAGACTGGCTAATAAAAGGAAAAGATTAATATGGGCAAAAGAACACAGACATTGGACAGAGGAAGATCGGAAAAAAGTGTTATGGACAGACGAATCGAAGTGTGAGGTGTTTGGATCACACAGAAGAACATTTGTGAGACACAGAACAACTGAAAAGACGCCAGAAGAGTGCCTGACGCCATCTGTCAAGCATGGTGGAGGGAATGTGATGGTCTGGGGTTGCTTTGGTGCTGGTAAAGTGGGAGATTTGTACAAGGTAAAAGGGATTTTGAATAAGGAAGGCTATCACTCCATTATGCAACGCCATGCCATACCCTGTGGACAGCGCTTGATTGGAGCCAATTTCATCCTACAACAGGACAATGACCCAAAGCACCTCCAAATTATACAAGAACTATTTAGGGAAGAAGCCGGCAGCTGGTATTCTATCTGTAATGGAGTAGCCAGCGCAGTCACCAGATCTCAACCCCATTGAGCTGTTGTGGGAGCAGCTTGACCGTATGGTACCGCAAAAAGTGCCCATCAAGCCAATCCAACTTGTGGGAGGGGCTTCTGGAAGCATGGCGGGAAATGTCTCCAGATTACCTCAGCAAATTAACAGCTAGAATGCCAAAGGTCTGCAATGCTGGAATTGCTGCAAATGGAGCATTCTTTGACGAAAGCAAAGTTTGAAGGAGAAAATTATTATTTCAAATAAAAATCATTATTTCTAACCTTGTCAATGTCTTGGCTATATTTTCTATTCATTTTGCAACTCATTTGATAAATAAAAGTGTGAGTTTTCATGGAAAACACAAAATTATCTGGGTGACCCCAAACTTTTGAAGAGTAGTGTACATAGGAGGTAGTATTATAGTAGTTATATTCTTGTACATAGGAGCAGTATTATAGTAGTTATATTCTTGTACATAGGAGCAGTATTATAGTAGTTATATTCTTGTACATAGTAGTAGTATTATAGTAGTTATATTCTTGTACATAGGAGGCAGTATTATAGTAGTTATATTCTTGTACATAGGAGCAGTATTATAGTAATAATATTCTTGTATATAGGAGCAGTATTATAGTAGTTATATTCTTGTACATAGGAGCAGTATTATAGTAGTTATATTCTTGTACATAGGAGTAGTATTATAGTAGTTATATTCTTGTATATAGGAGCAGTATTATAGTAGTTATATTCTTGTACATAGTAGTAGTATTATAGTAGTTATATTCTTGTACATAGGGGCAGTATTATAGTAGTTATATTCTTGTACATAGGAGCAGTATTATAGTAATAATATTCTTGTATATAGGAGCAGTATTATAGTAGTTATATTCTTGTACATAGTAGTAGTATTATAGTAGTTATATTCTTGTACATAGGGGCAGTATTATAGTAGTTATATTCTTGTACATAGGAGCAGTATTATAGTAGTTATATTCTTGTACATAGGAGCAGTATTATAGTAGTTATATTCTTGTACATAGGAGCAGTATTATAGGAGTTATATTCTTGTACATAGGAGCAGTATTATAGTAGTTATATTCTTGTACATAGGAGCAGTATTATAGTAGTTATATTCTTGTACATAGGAGGTAGTATTATAGTAGTTATATTCTTGTACATAGGAGCAGTATTATAGTAGTTATATTCTTGTACATAGGAGCAGTATTATAGTAGTTATATTCTTGTACATAGGAGTAGTATTATAGTAGTTATATTCTTGTACATAGGAGCAGTATTATAGTAGTTATATTCTTGTACATAGGAGCAGTATTATAGTAGTTATATTCTTGTACATAGGAGGTAGTATTATAGTAGTTATATTCTTGTACATAGGAGCAGTATTATAGTAGTTATATTCTTGTTCATAGGAGCAGTATTATAGTAGTTATATTCTTGTACACAGGAGGTAGTATTATAGTAGTTATATTCTTGTACATAGGAGCAGTATTATAGTAGTTATATTCTTGTACATAGTAGTAGTATTATAGTAGTTATATTCTTCTACATAGGAGGCAGTATTATAGTAGTTATATTCATTTACATAGGAGCAGTATTATAGTAATAATATTCTTGTATATAGGATCAGTATTATAGTAGTTATATTCTTGTACATAGTAGTAGTATTATAGTAGTTATATTCTTGTACATAGGGGCAGTATTATAGTAGTTATATTCTTGTACATAGG
The DNA here is from genome assembly GCA_947044405.1 of Leptodactylus fallax. Lineage (NCBI taxonomy): Eukaryota > Metazoa > Chordata > Amphibia > Anura > Leptodactylidae > Leptodactylus > Leptodactylus fallax. Next base: position 12,746 of record CAMRHE010001155.1, read on the forward strand.
AGTAGTATTATAGTAGTTATATTCTTGTACATAGGAGTTAGTATTATAGTAGTTATATTCTTGTACATAGGGGGCAGTATTATAGTAGTTATATTCTTGTACATAGGAGTAGTATTATAGTAGTTATATTCTTGTACATAGGAGTAGTATTATAGTAGTTATATTCTTGTACATAGGAGCAGTATTATAGTAGTTATATTCTTGTACATAGTAGTAGTATTATAGTAGTTATATTCTTGTACATAGGAGGCAGTATTATAGTAGTTATATTCTTGTACATAGGAGCAGTATTATAGTAATAATATTCTTGTATATAGGAGCAGTATTATAGTAGTTATATTCTTGTACATAGGAGGCAGTATTATAGTAGTTATATTCTTGTACACAGGAGGTAGTATTATACTCGTTTTATTCTTGTACATAGGAGCAGTATTATAGTAGTTATATTCTTGTACATAGGAGTAGTATTATAGTAGTTATATTCTTGTACATAGGAGCAGTATTATAGTAGTTATATTCTTGTACATAGGAGCAGTATTATAGTAATAATATTCTTGTATATAGGAGCAGTATTATAGTAGTTATATTCTTGTACATAGGAGTAGTATTATAGTAGTTATATTCTTGTACATAGGGAGCAGTATTATAGTAGTTATATTCTTGTACATAGGAGCAGTATTATAGTAGTTATATTCTTGTAAACAAGAGGTAGTATTATACTCGTTTTATTCTTGTACATAGGAGCAGTATTATAGTAGTTATATTCTTGTACATAGGAGTAGTATTATAGTAGTTATATACTTGTACATAGGAGCAGTATTATAGTAGTTATATTCTTGTACATAGGAGTAGTATTATAGTAGTTATATTCTTGTACATAGGAGCAGTATTATAGTAGTTATATTCTTGTACATAGGAGCAGTATTATAGTAATAATATTCTTGTATATAGGAGCAGTATTATAGTAGTTATATTCTTGTACATAGGAGTAGTATTATAGTAGTTATATTCTTGTACATAGGAGCAGTATTATAGTAATAATATTCTTGTATATAGGAGCAGTATTATAGTAGTTATATTCTTGTACATAGGAGTAGTATTATAGTAGTTATATTCTTGTACATAGGGAGCAGTATTATAGTAGTTATATTCTTGTACATAGGAGCAGTATTATAGTAGTTATATTCTTGTACACAAGAGGTAGTATTATACTCGTTTTATTCTTGTACATAGGAGCAGTATTATAGTAGTTATATTCTTGTACATAGGAGTAGTATTATAGTAGTTATATTCTTGTACATAGGAGCAGTATTATAGTAGTTATATTCTTGTACATAGGAGTAGTATTATAGTAGTTATATTCTTGTACATAGGAGTAGTATTATAGTAGTTATATTCTTGTACATAGGAGCAGTATTATAGTAGTTATATTCTTGTACATAGTAGTAGTATTATAGTAGTTATATTCTTGTACATAGCAGGCAGTATTATAGTAGTTATATTCTTGTACATAGGAGTAGTATTATAGTAGTTATATTCTTGTATATAGGAGCAGTATTATAGTAGTTATATTCTTGTACATAGGAGGCAGTATTATAGTAGTTATATTCTTGTACACAGGAGGTAGTATTATACTCGTTTTATTCTTGTACATAGGAGCAGTATTATAGTAGTTATATTCTTGTACATAGGAGTAGTATTATAGTAGTTATATTCTTGTACATAGGAGCAGTATTATAGTAATAATATTCTTGTATATAGGAGCAGTATTATAGTAGTTATATTCTTGTACATAGGAGTAGTATTATAGTAGTTATATTCTTGTACATAGGAGCAGTATTATAGTAATAATATTCTTGTATATAGGAGCAGTATTATAGTAGTTATATTCTTGTATATAGGAGTAGTATTATAGTAGTTATATTCTTGTACATAGGAGGTAGTATTATAGTAGTTATATTCTTGTACATAGGAGCAGTATTATAGTAGTTATATTCTTGTACACAAGAGGTAGTATTATACTCGTTTTATTCTTGTACATAGGAGCAGTATTATAGTAGTTATATTCTTGTACATAGGAGTAGTATTATAGTAGTTATATTCTTGTACATAGGAGTAGTATTATAGTAGTTATATTCTTGTACATAGGAGCAGTATTATAGTAGTTATATTCTTGTACATAGGAGCAGTATTATAGTAATAATATTCTTGTATATAGGAGCAGTATTATAGTAGTTATATTCTTGTACATAGGAGTAGTATTATAGTAGTTATATTCTTGTACATAGGAGCAGTATTATAGTAATAATATTCTTGTATATAGGAGCAGTATTATAGTAGTTATATTCTTGTACATAGGAGTAGTATTATAGTAGTTATATTCTTGTACATAGGGAGCAGTATTATAGTAGTTATATTCTTGTACATAGGAGCAGTATTATAGTAGTTATATTCTTGTACACAAGAGGTAGTATTATACTCGTTTTATTCTTGTACATAGGAGCAGTATTATAGTAGTTATATTCTTGTACATAGGAGTAGTATTATAGTAGTTATATTCTTGTACATAGGAGCAGTATTATAGTAGTTATATTCTTGTACATAGGAGTAGTATTATAGTAGTTATATTCTTGTACATAGGAGCAGTATTATAGTAGTTATATTCTTGTACATAGGAGCAGTATTATAGTAATAATATTCTTGTATATAGGAGCAGTATTATAGTAGTTATATTCTTGTACATAGGAGTAGTATTATAGTAGTTATATTCTTGTACATAGGAGCAGTATTATAGTAATAATATTCTTGTATATAGGAGCAGTATTATAGTAGTTATATTCTTGTACATAGGAGTAGTATTATAGTAGTTATATTCTTGTACATAGGGAGCAGTATTATAGTAGTTATATTCTTGTACATAGGAGCAGTATTATAGTAGTTATATTCTTGTACACAAGAGGTAGTATTATACTCGTTTTATTCTTGTACATAGGAGCAGTATTATAGTAGTTATATTCTTGTACATAGGAGTAGTATTATAGTAGTTATATTCTTGTACATAGGAGCAGTATTATAGTAGTTATATTCTTGTACATAGGAGTAGTATTATAGTAGTTATATTCTTGTACATAGGAGTAGTATTATAGTAGTTATATTCTTGTACATAGCAGGCAGTATTATAGTAGTTATATTCTTGTACATAGGAGTAGTATTATAGTAGTTATATTCTTGTATATAGGAGCAGTATTATAGTAGTTATATTCTTGTACATAGGAGGCAGTATTATAGTAGTTATATTCTTGTACACAGGAGGTAGTATTATACTCGTTTTATTCTTGTACATAGGAGCAGTATTATAGTAGTTATATTCTTGTACATAGGAGTAGTATTATAGTAGTTATATTCTTGTACATAGGAGCAGTATTATAGTAATAATATTCTTGTATATAGGAGCAGTATTATAGTAGTTATATTCTTGTATATAGGAGTAGTATTATAGTAGTTATATTCTTGTACATAGGAGCAGTATTATAGTAATAATATTCTTGTATATAGGAGCAGTATTCTAGTAGTTATATTCTTGTACATAGGAGTAGTATTATAGTAGTTATATTCTTGTACATAGGAGTAGTATTATAGTAGTTATATTCTTGTACATAGGAGCAGTATTATAGTAGTTATATTCTTGTACATAGTAGTAGTATTATAGTAGTTATATTCTTGTACATAGCAGGCAGTATTATAGTAGTTATATTCTTGTACATAGGAGTAGTATTATAGTAGTTATATTCTTGTATATAGGAGCAGTATTATAGTAGTTATATTCTTGTACATAGGAGGCAGTATTATAGTAGTTATATTCTTGTACACAGGAGGTAGTATTATACTCGTTTTATTCTTGTACATAGGAGCAGTATTATAGTAATAATATTCTTGTATATAGGAGCAGTATTCTAGTAGTTATATTCTTGTACATAGGAGCAGTATTATAGTAGTTATATTCTTGTACATAGGAGGTAGTATTATAGTAGTTATATTCTTGTACATAGGAGCAGTATTATAGTAGTTATATTCTTGTACATAGGAGTAGTATTATAGTAGTTATATTCTTGTACATAGGAGCAGTATTATAGTAGTTATATTCTTGTACATAGGAGCAGTATTATAGTAGTTATATTCTTGTACATAGGAGGTAGTATTATAGTAGTTATATTCTTGTACATAGGAGCAGTATTATAGTAGTTATATTCTTGTTCATAGGAGCAGTATTATAGTAGTTATATTCTTGTACACAGGAGGTAGTATTATAGTAGTTATATTCTTGTACATAGGAGCAGTATTATAGTAGTTATATTCTTGTACATAGTAGTAGTATTATAGTAGTTATATTCTTCTACATAGGAGGCAGTATTATAGTAGTTATATTCATTTACATAGGAGCAGTATTATAGTAATAATATTCTTGTATATAGGATCAGTATTATAGTAGTTATATTCTTGTACATAGTAGTAGTATTATAGTAGTTATATTCTTGTACATAGGGGCAGTATTATAGTAGTTATATTCTTGTACATAGGAGTAGTATTATAGTAGTTATATTCTTGTACATAGGAGTTAGTATTATAGTAGTTATATTCTTGTACATAGGGGGCAGTATTATAGTAGTTATATTCTTGTACATAGGAGTAGTATTATAGTAGTTATATTCTTGTACATAGGAGTAGTATTATAGTAGTTATATTCTTGTACATAGGAGCAGTATTATAGTAGTTATATTCTTGTACATAGTAGTAGTATTATAGTAGTTATATTCTTGTACATAGGAGGCAGTATTATAGTAGTTATATTCTTGTACATAGGAGCAGTATTATAGTAATAATATTCTTGTATATAGGAGCAGTATTATAGTAGTTATATTCTTGTACATAGGAGGCAGTATTATAGTAGTTATATTCTTGTACACAGGAGGTAGTATTATACTCGTTTTATTCTTGTACATAGGAGCAGTATTATAGTAGTTATATTCTTGTACATAGGAGTAGTATTATAGTAGTTATATTCTTGTACATAGGAGCAGTATTATAGTAGTTATATTCTTGTACATAGGAGCAGTATTATAGTAATAATATTCTTGTATATAGGAGCAGTATTATAGTAGTTATATTCTTGTACATAGGAGTAGTATTATAGTAGTTATATTCTTGTACATAGGGAGCAGTATTATAGTAGTTATATTCTTGTACATAGGAGCAGTATTATAGTAGTTATATTCTTGTAAACAAGAGGTAGTATTATACTCGTTTTATTCTTGTACATAGGAGCAGTATTATAGTAGTTATATTCTTGTACATAGGAGTAGTATTATAGTAGTTATATACTTGTACATAGGAGCAGTATTATAGTAGTTATATTCTTGTACATAGGAGTAGTATTATAGTAGTTATATTCTTGTACATAGGAGCAGTATTATAGTAGTTATATTCTTGTACATAGGAGCAGTATTATAGTAATAATATTCTTGTATATAGGAGCAGTATTATAGTAGTTATATTCTTGTACATAGGAGTAGTATTATAGTAGTTATATTCTTGTACATAGGAGCAGTATTATAGTAATAATATTCTTGTATATAGGAGCAGTATTATAGTAGTTATATTCTTGTACATAGGAGTAGTATTATAGTAGTTATATTCTTGTACATAGGGAGCAGTATTATAGTAGTTATATTCTTGTACATAGGAGCAGTATTATAGTAGTTATATTCTTGTACACAAGAGGTAGTATTATACTCGTTTTATTCTTGTACATAGGAGCAGTATTATAGTAGTTATATTCTTGTACATAGGAGTAGTATTATAGTAGTTATATTCTTGTACATAGGAGCAGTATTATAGTAGTTATATTCTTGTACATAGGAGTAGTATTATAGTAGTTATATTCTTGTACATAGGAGTAGTATTATAGTAGTTATATTCTTGTACATAGGAGCAGTATTATAGTAGTTATATTCTTGTACATAGTAGTAGTATTATAGTAGTTATATTCTTGTACATAGCAGGCAGTATTATAGTAGTTATATTCTTGTACATAGGAGTAGTATTATAGTAGTTATATTCTTGTATATAGGAGCAGTATTATAGTAGTTATATTCTTGTACATAGGAGGCAGTATTATAGTAGTTATATTCTTGTACACAGGAGGTAGTATTATACTCGTTTTATTCTTGTACATAGGAGCAGTATTATAGTAGTTATATTCTTGTACATAGGAGTAGTATTATAGTAGTTATATTCTTGTACATAGGAGCAGTATTATAGTAATAATATTCTTGTATATAGGAGCAGTATTATAGTAGTTATATTCTTGTACATAGGAGTAGTATTATAGTAGTTATATTCTTGTACATAGGAGCAGTATTATAGTAATAATATTCTTGTATATAGGAGCAGTATTATAGTAGTTATATTCTTGTATATAGGAGTAGTATTATAGTAGTTATATTCTTGTACATAGGAGGTAGTATTATAGTAGTTATATTCTTGTACATAGGAGCAGTATTATAGTAGTTATATTCTTGTACACAAGAGGTAGTATTATACTCGTTTTATTCTTGTACATAGGAGCAGTATTATAGTAGTTATATTCTTGTACATAGGAGTAGTATTATAGTAGTTATATTCTTGTACATAGGAGTAGTATTATAGTAGTTATATTCTTGTACATAGGAGCAGTATTATAGTAGTTATATTCTTGTACATAGGAGCAGTATTATAGTAATAATATTCTTGTATATAGGAGCAGTATTATAGTAGTTATATTCTTGTACATAGGAGTAGTATTATAGTAGTTATATTCTTGTACATAGGAGCAGTATTATAGTAATAATATTCTTGTATATAGGAGCAGTATTATAGTAGTTATATTCTTGTACATAGGAGTAGTATTATAGTAGTTATATTCTTGTACATAGGGAGCAGTATTATAGTAGTTATATTCTTGTACATAGGAGCAGTATTATAGTAGTTATATTCTTGTACACAAGAGGTAGTATTATACTCGTTTTATTCTTGTACATAGGAGCAGTATTATAGTAGTTATATTCTTGTACATAGGAGTAGTATTATAGTAGTTATATTCTTGTACATAGGAGCAGTATTATAGTAGTTATATTCTTGTACATAGGAGTAGTATTATAGTAGTTATATTCTTGTACATAGGAGCAGTATTATAGTAGTTATATTCTTGTACATAGGAGCAGTATTATAGTAATAATATTCTTGTATATAGGAGCAGTATTATAGTAGTTATATTCTTGTACATAGGAGTAGTATTATAGTAGTTATATTCTTGTACATAGGAGCAGTATTATAGTAATAATATTCTTGTATATAGGAGCAGTATTATAGTAGTTATATTCTTGTACATAGGAGTAGTATTATAGTAGTTATATTCTTGTACATAGGGAGCAGTATTATAGTAGTTATATTCTTGTACATAGGAGCAGTATTATAGTAGTTATATTCTTGTACACAAGAGGTAGTATTATACTCGTTTTATTCTTGTACATAGGAGCAGTATTATAGTAGTTATATTCTTGTACATAGGAGTAGTATTATAGTAGTTATATTCTTGTACATAGGAGCAGTATTATAGTAGTTATATTCTTGTACATAGGAGTAGTATTATAGTAGTTATATTCTTGTACATAGGAGTAGTATTATAGTAGTTATATTCTTGTACATAGCAGGCAGTATTATAGTAGTTATATTCTTGTACATAGGAGTAGTATTATAGTAGTTATATTCTTGTATATAGGAGCAGTATTATAGTAGTTATATTCTTGTACATAGGAGGCAGTATTATAGTAGTTATATTCTTGTACACAGGAGGTAGTATTATACTCGTTTTATTCTTGTACATAGGAGCAGTATTATAGTAGTTATATTCTTGTACATAGGAGTAGTATTATAGTAGTTATATTCTTGTACATAGGAGCAGTATTATAGTAATAATATTCTTGTATATAGGAGCAGTATTATAGTAGTTATATTCTTGTATATAGGAGTAGTATTATAGTAGTTATATTCTTGTACATAGGAGCAGTATTATAGTAATAATATTCTTGTATATAGGAGCAGTATTCTAGTAGTTATATTCTTGTACATAGGAGTAGTATTATAGTAGTTATATTCTTGTACATAGGAGGTAGTATTATAGTAGTTATATTCTTGTACATAGGAGCAGTATTATAGTAGTTATATTCTTGTACACAAGAGGTAGTATTATACTCGTTTTATTCTTGTACATAGGAGCAGTATTATAGTAGTTATATTCTTGTACATAGGAGTAGTATTATAGTAGTTATATTCTTGTACATAGGAGTAGTATTATAGTAGTTATATTCTTGTACATAGGAGGTAGTATTATAGTAGTTATATTCTTGTGCATAGGAGGTAGTATTATAGTAGTTATATTCTTGTACATAGGAGGTAGTATTATAGGAGTTATATTCTTGTACATAGGAGCAGTATTATAGTAGTTATATTCTTGTACATAGGAGCAGTATTATAGTAGTTATATTCTTGTACATAGGAGCAGTATTATAGTAGTTATATTCTTGTACATAGGAGCAGTATTATAGTAGTTATATTCTTGTACATAGGAGGCAGTATTATAGTAGTTATATTCTTGTACATAGGAGCAGTATTATAGTAGTTATATTCTTGTACATAGCAGGCAGTATTATAGTAGTTATATTCTTGTACATAGGAGCAGTATTATAGTAGTTATATTCTTGTACATAGGAGCAGTATTATAGTAGTTATATTCTTGTACATAGGAGCAGTATTATAGTAGTTATATTCTTGTACATAGCAGGCAGTATTATAGTAGTTATATTCTTGTACATAGCAGGCAGTATTATAGTAGTTATATTCTTGTACATAGGAGCAGTATTATAGTAGTTATATTCTTGGACATAGGAGCAGTATTATAGTAGTTATATTCTTGTACATAGGAGCAGTATTATAGTAGTTATATTCTTGTACATAGGAGCAGTATTATAGTAGTTATATTATTGTACATAGGAGCAGTATTATAGTAGTTATATTCTTGTACATAGGAGCAGTATTATAGTAGTTATATTCTTGGACATAGGAGCAGTATTATAGTAGTTATATTCTTGTACATAGGAGCAGTATTATAGTAGTTATATTCTTGTACATAGGGGCAGTATTATAGTAGTTATATTCTTGTACATAGGAGCAGTATTATAGAAGTTATATTCTTGAACATAGGGGGCAGTATTACATACTAATTAAGATTGAGTACTGAAGATTACATTTGGTTCCAGTTGAATATGTGGGTAATACACAGGTGTGACAATGTGTACGTTTTTTTTTTTTCTGAAAGTGAGTTATATATTTAAGGAGAACTTTCACTTTTCACATAGTGACATGGGTCCTAATAATAAATAAATAAATAAATGTGGAAACAAGCAGTGAAACAAATAGTGCCGTTTCCCTTTGGGCATGTTCACATGGTGGAAAATGAAGAGGAATTCCTCTTCATTTTCCGCCGCCAGCATTTTTGGCCACGGTTGGCCGCGACCGGATGCTGATGCAGTGTAGCAGCTCCCCAGATGAATGCGCCTAATCAGCAGAGAGTCTTGATCCACAGACTCCATAGTTGAATCAGCCATGGAATACGCAGCAAGATTGAGCAGGACGCTTCTTTTTTCCGTGCCCTGCTGTGATCTCTGCCTCCTATTGAAAGCAAATGGAGGCGGATTCTGGGCGGAATCTGCCCCGGACTTGGGGGCAAAATCCGCCCCCAAATCCGCAGCAAATTCCTTTGGCTGTTTTTGTAGACAGGGGCAGAGCAAAGTAGAGACTTATAACTTAACTTTCTATGGATCTGTATTACTGTATATCTGTATAATTATTAAAGTTTTTTCAAAAGTTGGTTACATTCTGGCTTGTTACATATATGGTATTCTCCTGCCATGTCTGTTTTTTTTCTTTTAGTTATAACTACTATCTGCAAAATGTTAAAAAACACAATATACTTCCCAAATGCTTCCCAAATCAATAATAGTGGGGTGTATGGGACTTTAAAAACCCATGAGACAATGCAGAAATAATAATTTATTTTGTAGTTATGCAAAAATATGTTAAAAAATATGTATGTAAAAATTGTGTATGTAAAAATTATGAAAAATCTGGTGCACTTGCAGGTTGCCATGTGTTGGACCCTTACAGATCTGATATTTATGGCTTATGGATTTATGGCCATCAATATAGCATACCCACAAAACCGCTTCAACTAGGCCACCAGGACCTGATGTCATCTTCAGGTGTCAGTTGCCCTGTAAACCTAATGCCACCATACACAGGAGAGAGGAGGAGATAGCCCACTCTATTAGGGCCACAACACAGAATAGGAGTCATTGCTTGAGTAGAGGAGACATCCAGTTGTGGTGGCCGTGCCCACAAACTGATGCTAAGTTTTGCATCTCAGGACAGATAGACTTGGTTTTCTTCCCCCATTTTACTTTTTCATGAACACTGGACCAATTTTTCACCCCTTCATTTGCTAACAATGAGTCCTGCACAGGTTTCCACAACTTCATAGAAACTAGAACTGGATCCGCTTTCCCCTTGGGCCCCATAACCATCACTATGACAAATGTGCATCAACATACAAGCATTATTCCATTTAGTTTCAACCTTTCAGAAAGAAATTCAACCTACATGAGATAAAAAATATTTTTCCTATGAAACCCTCTCTCTGCTTTGGACACTAGCTGGTTTGATGAATTGCTTGTGTGTAGATATTACAGAAGATATTTGGCTCGGAGCATGAATGAATTGTACTTGTTTGTTGTAGGCTGTGTTCTTCTATGTAACAGGTGCTGTAGAAACATCTATTAGGTCCCATCCATTGGGTACACAGAAGTTTGTTTATGGCGATGATGAAGAGACGAGACAGCTCACTTAAGAGAAGAGGCTATTTTTTATTAAATTTCTTACTCTTCCTATTGATTTTCTGTCTGTTTTTCCAGAAACATGACTCATCATGTGAAATAGAGAGCCCTTTAGAGAAACACGCAGCTCCACATCCCTCACATTGACCACTGATACAGATTTAGCATTTTCTTTCTTTACCGTCTTCAAGATCTATATTTTTTTCTTACTAGACCCAATAAAATTATAAAAACCACCATCACCACCTATTAAAATGAAAAAAATCTAACTGTTCTGTAAAAAATTTTTAAAGGTAAAGACCCACCATAAGTAAAGACCCATCATAGGTAAAGACCCCCCATCTTTCACCTATTAACAATAAAAAATTCTAACTGTTCTGTTTGTGGATTAAAAACTTTAAAAAACATAGGTTTTCCAGACCCTAAAAAAAAATCTTTAAAAAAATTAATTTTTTTTTTTAAACTGGGAGTCATGGACATGCTACTGGATTTGGAGGTCCACCCACCACTTCCTATTTTCATTGCACCAAAATATGTCCATGTAATTTCAACAGCCATATTGACTTCCCCATACACATGAGCGATTGGGGTGTAATCCGCTGCCAGACCTCCCTGTGTGGCTTACTTCCTGTGAGAATGAGGGATCAGGCATGGAATTCAACATGCCTGATCCTTCTTTCCTTTATATCATTTATCTGGAAAAAGCTGGTTAACCCTAAAGTACATGAGAGATTTTCTAAAAGTTTCAGGTTTGACCTGAAACTTTGGGGTTTGACACCCATTAATAACTATTATACTCCAGGGTCTCCTTAGACCCAAGATTATAATAAGTGGAGATGCATGGAAGAGTGGAAAGACAATAAACACCTTACTTTCCCTTACCTCTCCTTTGCTCCCTCGTGTCATCCTGTACTCCCATGGAGTCTACTTTGCCCGTCTTTTGGCCTCTTCCAGTCTCCTTGGGGATATCAAGGGCATCGTTGTGGGCCTTAATGATCACGTAGGACATGCCAACATCATGACACTTAGCCCATGACATCTCCCAAGAGACTTGAAGAGGACCCTGAAGTAGTGCTAGACATCACAACTAAGCCCAGGAGGTAAGGTGAGAATAAGTGTTTATTAGGTTTCCTCACCACCCCTGGATCTCCACTTTTTAGACTTTAGAGTATGAAGAGATCCTACAGTATCATAATAACACTTCCAAAACAAGTGGACAAAACTCAGTAATATTCACAAACCTTCTGATGTCGGCTCATCTCTACACATAAGAGGCCGACTTTGCTGTTATGTGCATGGGCACCTATAGATAGGGTGGTCTAAAGCATATAACCACTTTTATTGGTGCTTTTGCGCTAGGTTCACACCTGCGTTTGGGTTTTCGTTCTTCGGGTCCGAAAAATGGAAACCCAATCCACTTAAAAAGCGGTTATCTGCAGAAACCAGCAGACCCCAAAGACTATAATGGGGTTTGCCGGATTTCTGCCTGGTTTTCCAATCGTTGAATGGAGACCAGGTACAAGTGTGAACCTAGCCTTACCTAGACTTTTATCTATTGTACCTTTGTCCCTCTCACACTGTAAACCCTAAACATGATCTCTCTCCTTGTCTATGGTACTGTTTGTTCAGTCATAACGATTTTGGAAGTGTTGACAACCCATATAATATAACCAGGCCATGCTGATGTCACCTATCCACCAAGCAATGAATAATTGGAAATCTATGGGTCCTTTAATTCCCCTGAACACCAACCGGAGCCTGTCCGATGTAACGAAATTCCCGAACCTTTCGTCAATACGTAAACAACAGGTAGAAGGTTATTCCTGCAGATCTGCCCGGATTTTACTCTCGCCTCTGATTTGTCGGATGGACTGGAGTGCTCTAAATTAGGAAAGAAACACAGCAGAAGATGTATTTCTGCTCTGACACATTAAATGACTTCATACCGGACAGGAATAATTTATGGACAAGATCAAGTAAAAGTTCTGTTGCTTTTGTGAGGCAATAAGCCGGGAGGTTTAATTCATTTCCTGGCAAATGTGCATGAGATGAATTTTTATATCAATGTTATGAAGCCTACTGCAATTCCTGCCCAGAGACAGCGCGGCTACAAATAATTTCATGCTTTCTTCAGGACTTAGCGGTGGATTATACAAATTGAATTCCATTTCCTTTCATATACATAGCTACAGGTTATGCAAAGCATGTTACCGTAAATTGGCCGCCATATTGTGATCCTTTTAGTGTCCATTTTGAAGCATCATCGTTTGTCAGACATCAGAGTCAGCTTATATATTATGAACATATAGACCTAACCATGTATCATCCCGACAACTCATGATCGATACATGGAGAGTGATGATTATTTGTGTGATGTGGGTGTTACAAATGGCAAAGCGCCCGCTGTTTTTCATCTTCTACCTACATTAGTTGTATTAGTTGAATTGGGCTAGTTGCGATGCAATTGTGTCCCAGCTCAAGCTTGGGTTTTGGGAGACATTTTGGAATTTATCAACACATCCATGTCAGTTTTCTAATTTTGTGTAAAGTCCTATCTTGCCCTAAATGTGCAACACATTCCATGTTCTGTGCCTTGTCACATTCCGCGAATGTTGGTGGAACCGGACGGAGAAAGCAGCACAAGCCAGGGGCACCTTGGCCTAACATATTTATTACATCTCATGCCAGTTTTTAGCCATGAGTTAAACAGGAAATCTACACCAGTTCCTAACTAGTGTAAATCTCCATTCTTGTGCACCAGTGTGTGCCTGATGTGCCTTTACGTCTGGTGAACCCATCTACACCAGACTTAATAAAATTGCCCCATTGTTAGTCCCCAGGTAACATGACTGCTATAGATGAAGTCCAATTCTGGTGTCCAGCTCCAGCTGATGTCATTACAGTAGGACACTACTTGGGTAACTGAGGTTGAAGATGTCCAATGAGTTCAACTTCATAGGTTTATACTTGCATATGAAGGAAAAACCCAAAAAAATAGGAATGTGTCCAATTTAATCTAATGTAAAAGTAAAAATTCTCTCTTCACTCATTGGATATATGTAGAGACAGCTCATGTGATTTTTACATGGCCCCTGGTTCCAGTTTGGTCTGATCCCTTGTTAATGGTTGGGAGCGCCATTACATATCTCATAAGATCAATGCAGAAGTAGATGCGCTTACATTATCCAAGCTGATTGAAAAGTGTCAGAGAGGTTCAAGTTCCAGCCACTTTGACACTAGGAGGTGGAGACCTCTAGTTTTTAAGTTAATCATTAACCATAGAGATGGGCAACCTCACAAAATTTGTTTGGCAAATATTCATGAGATTTGCCTATAAATTTCATTTCAGGTTGAAAATTCTATTATTATACTCTTCAGACCCCCGAGTATAATAATCGGGGGCCCAGGGAAGATTTGAAAAAATAATAATCTTCTCTCACCTCTCCTGGATTCCTTTGCAGCATCTGATTATGTTTCCTGGGTGTCTTTTGGCCACTTCTGGGTGACGGAAGGGGCCTTGGGCCATCGACAAGACTTGCGTTTGGGTCTCAGTGGTCACGTGAGGTGTGTTGATACCATGATGGCTTGACATGAGCGTCATGACGTCTATGTGCCTGTGGTGACTGCTGAGAACAAATCACATACCTCAACAGTGCCCCAAGTGTCATAACATCACCCAGGAGGCTAGACGAGGGCTCTGAGGGAAACCAATGAAGTTGAGGGAAGTTGAGTAGTAGTAGTGTTTACTCTGGGGTCTGAAGAGATTTTCTCCAAAATTTTCAGATTTAGTTCAACTTGAAATTTTTGGAACATTCGTAACAAATCCAGTTCATCATGAACTGTCTAGCTCATCTATATATATTATGATAATTGAGAACCAAAAAGTTTTCCATTAATGTTGAAAAAAAATGTAATGGATCTAAATTAAAAAAATCTAAATAAACCTAAAATATATAATTGAACAAAATAAAAAACAAATAAAAAGTAAAATAAATAAGAGATACTAAGAGAAATAAGAACAAAAAATTATTACTTATTAATTCCTTAAAAAATAAAGGTATATGATATAGAAAAAAATACCACTAATACTGAACATACAAAAACATCCCAAAATATGTAATTGTACAAAGTAAAAAAATAAAAGAAATAAATGATAACAGCAAAATAAATAACGGATACTAAGAAAAAAAAAAGTAATGAGTAATTCCATAAAAATTAAAAATATACAAAGAACCGCTACTGCAGAAAATACAAAAATAAAATCCCAAAATATGTAATTGTACAAAATAAAAAATAAAATAAATAAATGATCACAGTAAAATAAATAACAGATACTAAGAAAAATGAGTAATTCCATAAAAATTAAACGTATACAAAGAACCGCCAATGCTGAAAGTCAAAAATGAACGTAACAAAATAAAAAAACAAATAATTGTACAAAATAAAACGTAAGTGAAATAATTGACTGTAGTAAAATAAATAACAGATAACAAAAATAAAATAAAATAAAAAATAAGTTACCGCTAATACTATAAATGGAAAAAATATATATTGAAAAGGTAAAATAAAATATAAAAAAATCAGAATAGAAGAGATGACAGTGTAAGGAATATTTTAATCTTTCTTCTTTATTTAGTCCTCAGTGGAGCAGAGATACTGTAAGATTCCTCCTGCACAAACACCAACACGTATTCCAAAGAAGAAGCCGTAAATTGCAGCGAGCCCAGCAGACATTTACAAATAGGTATTGCTCAATGTGCAATATGGCATTAAATTAAACCATCATGACTGTATTCATTTCCTTTCTTTGCTGCGTCGCCTTCTAAGGATATTTTAGGTATGAAGGCGAATCAGAAGCTTTATGTATATAGGTCGTGGCATTAATATAAATTTGATCACCTCTTTCTTATTTTCCAACATTCGCCATTATAAATCACCCGTACCCGGCCCCTCCCCCATTCACACCACCCACACGTATTTCACCCTTCCAGTACAGATCCTGGATCTGGAGATATAAATCTGTGACAAGGGTATCTATATATAATATTAATGGTGCCAGGGAGGGTCTGTGGGAGATGGGGACGCTTGCCAAGTAGCAGTGATCAGCACAGACTGTGATACAAACTCTACATCATCCGCAGGACAAATGTAACATCATTAGACAAAGGGAATTCAGCCATTCTATGAGGAAATAGCGAAGCAGCGGCTGCTAATCCATCTCCCGGCTCCGTTACCTTCCAATATGGTCATTAGGCAAAGAAAAAACAGATTGCTGTACAGGATGGGGGCTAGTTATAGCTAAAAAACTGACTCAGGCTGATGATTTACTTGCATAAGTCCGATGCGATTATTCGGATGTCTTTACCAAGTGTAGACAATAAGTAATAGTTACTTTAATAACACAGATTAATAGGTGGTCGAGATCAATTCCCAAGCCCAAAATCCCCTGTTTCCCTCTACACGGCTGTATAAATGAATGGAGAAATTCTGATTGCCTGCAGCCACCACTAGGGGGCACTTAAAGGGAGTCTGCTAAGTTCAAAATGGCCTCCAAACCAATAACCGCGTGGTGTAGGGGCCTTTAATAGGAGAGGAAACTTATCTTTTTGGCCATAAACTGATGAAGCAATGCAGAGATAATTTTTTTAAGGATATGCAAATCAGTGCATCAGGGGTGGAGTCTTATTTGACAAATTTGCATACAGATAGCAGTGATGCAAGCAGTGGCTGAAAATGTCATTCACTGCTAAAGGGGGGAACCATGGGGAATAATCTTAGAGGACATTTAGAGCACCTGAGGCTATCTGCTGATAAATCTGGTAAATCCGGCCCGCCCCCAGTGCACTTGAAGCTGATTTACATATCCATGAAAAGATGATTATCTCTGCATTGCTTCGTCGGTTTGTGGCCACAAAGGTATGTTTCTGATCCTATTAAAGATCCCTACATAGCACTATTATTGGTTTGGGGGGTATTTTGGACTTGACAGACTCCCTTTAAGACATCACTGAATATGTGTTTACACTGATCAGCCATAACACTTGCCTAATATTGTGTCCCTCTACTTCCACCATACAGCACTGACTCATCAAGGCATGGACTCCGCAAGAGCTCTGAAGGTGTCCTGTGGTATCTGGCACCAAAACATTAGCACCAGATCCATTAAGTCCTGTAAACTACTCGGTGTGGCCTCCATGGATTGGACTTGTTTTTCCAGCTCTACCCACAGATGTTCAAACAGATTTGGGGAATTTGGAGGTCAAGTCGCTAGCCTGAACCCTTTTTTTTGTCATGTTTCTCACACCATTCCTGTTAAAAATGACCACAGCTCCCCCACGGTCATGGCCGTTTTACAGCTATGGGGCTGTTTTCACCGAACTTAGAATTGAGTCTATTGATGGATCTGTGAAAATGAGCAAAAATAGGACATGTCATCATTTTTGAGGGTGTGTTAAAACAGACCATCCAAAGAACAATGGGCAGCTGAAGAGCCCCATCAAAATCCATGTGTTTCACTTCTTGGAGCTGTTTTGACCATGTGAATGCCACAAACTAAAGTTTCCAACATTGCCCAGAGCATCACACTGGCTCCACCTGCACCTTCTTCCCATAGTGTTTCCTGCTGCCATGTCTTCCCCAGGTAAGTGACACACCCATCTGTCACATGATACATTAGGTCATGCACCTTCTTCCATTGCTCAATGGTCCGGTTAGGATGCTCATGCACCCACTGAAGATGCTTTTAGCAGTGGACACAGGTCAACATGGACAATCTGATTCTTGGTCTGAGGCTAAGTCAAGCTGTGCTGTCCTGTACGCATGGACACCTTTCTATCAGAGCCAGCAGTGCCATTGTCAGCAATTTTTGCTACAGTTGCTCTTCCGTGGATTCATATCAGCTGGGGTCTCTTCAGGCCCCAGAGTATAACAACCAGAGGGCAGGGAAAGCGGGTAAAAAAAATTTACTCACCTAGGATCACCCATGGCATCCTCTGGTTTTCCACTACATACTCCATCTTATTTGGCCCCAGGTCATTGCTGCAGCCTGTGATTGGGGCTTATCGGTCACATGCGGGGCCTCAGTGTTTCCCCAGGGCCCATCACATCATCCAGGAAGCTGGAAGATGACTGAAGAGGACTGCAAGGGAGCCCAGGAGAGGTGAGGAAAGGCGAGTATCGGTGCTTATTATTTTGTCCGTGCCACCCCTGGGCCTCCACTTTTACTCTGGGAACTGAAGAGATCCCAAAGTATAATAATTGCACTTCTGGTTTGGACTGAACAAGTTAGGTCAGTTAAAAAAAAAAAGGCAGACGAACCTCGCAAATATTTGCAACGCTAATCTCAAGAGATTCACCCATTTCTAGTCATTGGTCAGTGCCCTGTTAATAGTATTGATGAATAGTTTTAGATAAGGGCCTCTATAGACTTCCCAACATTCAACTCATTTTGACCCCATTCTACCCCAAAGATTGCCTAGAAAAATTCCTCTTTATTTAATCTCATATATTTCCTGCCCCCTGGTAGTCCCTAATTCCTCAAAAAGAGGTAATTTATGGGACTGCCAGACCTGAAGTGCATAAAGGTAACATGAATGAGAAGATCAGCCCTGCTACATCTGTAAGGACATATACTCAGTATATATTTAGTACTATATACATTTCTATCACATTTCCAGAATATTTCACAATCCCTGTTTTTGTCATAACTGTAGGATACTTTTTTTTCGGAAGTTGCAGCTTTTTCCACCGTAAACATTTCATCCTCGCAGTTTATGTAAAGTGCGATTTTCCCATCTACACTTTTGTGCCATGACCCTGATCATTTATTCCTAAATTCCACTAACTGTACAGCTGAAATACACACGTTTGCACAAATAAATGTTGACTGGGGTCAAGGACAGTTACTCAACACAATTTTACATACGTGGAGTGTCAAATTCTCAGGAATAGGGTCAGTCAACTGGCACGATCCTCAGTGAATTAAATATTTTTAGAATATATATTGAGATATCGGGGCAGATCTCTTCTTCTTCTTCTTCTTCTTCTTCTTCTTGTCTTAACCATTTACTCCTATGAAAGTCTCGAATGACCAGTCGGCCGAAATGGGATCATCATGACACTCATTGAATCTGCCTTTACGGCTATCATTGTTTTTAACGCTCATGTCATATTATACAATGAGATATTATTATATTCTTACAGTTTCAGGAGATACTTTTTAGTGTATTATTCAATATTTGTACTCTTTGTTTTCTTATATTTTTGTTCTTACTTTTTAGTTTAGCTTTTTTATATTGCTTTTAATTGTATTTATTTCTATTTTATATTGTGTTTTTTTATATTATTGTATGCATCTAATCTAATATGTTGTTAATAATTTAGTAGATTATTTGCACAAATTCACAATTTCACGTCATGTACGACATAGGATCTCCATGGGGGAAGTGGGCACAAGCTCCTATCACAGTGACTGCTGATGATTAGACTGGCTCCTGGCATACAGGACAGTACAACCTATGTATATAACCTGTATACAGTCATGGGAAAGAGAAAGTATTCTATTATTTTACATATCAAGATAAAAAAAAACACCTGAAAGGTCTTAAAATTAGGTAAGTACAACCTAAGATGAATAATAAAAAAATTACACTATAATTAGTCATTTAGCAAAAATTAAACCAAAATACAAATGTGTAAAAAATTACTACTTACTTACTACTTCAATAGGAATTAAAGGAGTTTTCCAGGTAGTATTTATGCACGTACCTGGTCCGGTGGAATACTTTTGATGGACCCGGGGGTTCTGGCGATGTCACGACCCCCAGACGATGTGATTGGAGGTAGCGTTCAGCTCCCCAAGTCGCTCTGCCCCCCCCCCTCCTTCCAAAATCTCACAGATAATTAATTGATACCTCTGGCCTCCTCGCGGCATTCAGCACTCTCTCTCGTCTCCTAGGTGACGTCACCGCTGAGGTCTGTGATTGGGCCTCAGTAGTCACATCGACATGACATTGTGACACTTGGCACGCTAATGTGACTGCTGTGGCCCAATCATAGGCCTCAGCGCTGACTCTGAGCATACGACGTCACCAAGAGAGCACCAGAAGCCGCAAGGAGACCCACAAGAGTTGAGGGAAGGGGAGTATAAATGTCTTTGCTTTTTTTTTCACCTCCCCTGGGTCTTCACCTATTATATTATGTCGCTGTGGCCAATTTAGTTTATCTGAGATGATTCCCCAAAAGTTTGGTTACATTAAAGACTGAACCACTTGGGATATTTGTGTTGAACCCGGCTCGGAATGATTCGTTTCGCCCATCTCTAAAAGGTACCAATAAAGGGGTCAATATACTGTATGTGGGTCAGTAAATGGGGTGATATATTATGGGGATCAGTAAAAGGGCGTTATACTGTGTGGGGCCAAAAAAACCTTCTGACCTGCAAATGGGTGGGCAGTTCCTGTAAAGAGGGTGGGTGGCTTACAAATTTTGGTTAGGTGGGCCCCTGAAATGACAACTCCATCCATGTGTACCCATAAGTATGGCACTGTGGCTAGATAAAGTCTTGCTCAAGCGAGTGATATGGCCATTTTATTCTGTTGATCAGTGGGGTCCCACTCTCCTGACATGTTGTAAGGAGAGGTCATCAATTAAAAAGTCCAGTGTCTGATCTCTGGGGATCCCACAGCAGAGACCACCAGCAATCATGAGAACAGGGGTCCCTGAGTGCCCCATGTAAATGGAGCGGTGGTGGTGTGAAATTCACTTCTATGGGTTCTGTAAGTCCCATTCAAGTGAAGGGAGTAGTGGTCACACGTGGGAATACTCAGGGAACACTGCGGGTCTGATCAATGGGAGTTGACTTTATACCCTATCCTGTGGATAAGAAATAAGTCTTAGTAGTGGGAGACCCCTTTAACTTACCGCACTACATGAAGTCCTATCACTTCCCTTATATCATTACATTTGATACTCCTGGAGTACTGTATAAGAGCCCATGTCATACTCCGTAACGTATCATGTATCATATATCATATATTACCCTCCAGTTTTATTGTTTGTAGTGAGTTTTATCCACAAAATTACACTTATGTTTATTACTGGAAAGATAAATTAGTCTGGAAATTTATTGGTGTATTCATAAATGTGTCATTATCTGTGACATCTCCTTTATGATATATGATGTGTGATAGAAGATGATGTTTAAAGAGGAAAAAAATGATACAATGTCTATCTATCGACAAAATCTAGAGCAGCACTGTGTATACAAAAGCCCTCTCAAGGGGTTAAAGTGCTAAGCCGCCATAATATAGCTGTACAATCCTTAGTGCTAATTCACACGACTGCAAAATACGGCCGTGCGCAATGACATGCACTATCTACCTACAGTGGAGGAAAAAAAGTATTTAGTCAGCCACCAATTGTGCAAGTTCTCCCACTTAAAAAGATGAGGCCGGCCTGTAATTGTCATCATAGGTAGACTGTTTGAGGTTGTGGACAGGTGTCTTTTATACTGATAACAATGTCAAACAGGAGCCATTACTACAGGTAATGAGTGGAGGACAGAGGAGCCTCTTAAAGAAGAAGTTACAGGTCTGTGAGAGCCAGAAATCTTGCTTGTTTGTAGGTGACCAAATACTTATTTTCCACCATAATTTGCAAATAAATTCTTTAAAAATCAGACAATGTGATTTCCTGGATTTGTTTTCTCATTTTGTCTCTCATAGTTGAGGTCTAACTATTATGACAATTACAGGCCGGCCTCATCTTTATAAGTGGGAGAACTTGTACAATTGGTGGCTGAATAAATACTTTTTTTCCCCACTCTATCTACTGTATCTACATCTAATCTATCTATCTATCTATCTATCTATCTATCTATCTACCTACCTATCTTATATCTATCTATCTATCTATCTATCTATCTCATATATATCTACAGTATCTATCTATCTATCTATCTATCTATCTATCTATCATCTGTCTCATATCTATCTATATAGATCTGACATCTATCTGTCTATCTATAGAGGACCTAGGTGGATTTCACTGACCTAGGTAGTACTGCTGGGGAGGGGGATGTCTCTGGGATAATGTAAAGGGCATCTCCACCCATCCCCTCTGTCCAGCACTCTATAGTGACTGACACTATAAATGGGGGATCTGCCTGTCATTATTGAAGGAGAAATCTAGATAATTCTGTAATGTAGAAATCTAGCTGGCATTGTTAAAGGGAGGCCTCAAAACTGCCTCAAAATCAGCTCCAAAAACTCTGTGTAAACATACCCTTAAGGGCATTTGTGGCCTACCATGAATGGATAGTTAGTGCCAGTCTGTTGGGCTACAGCTTCTGGCACTATAGACTTTCCAGTTTACGATGACCATATTATATGGCTGTGCAATACCCTACTGCATCATGGCGTCATTCATGACCATGTTGTATGTTACATTTGTGCAGGTTAGTCGGAATTGCCACCATGACTCCCAAAAGGAAGGTATTTTATCCACAATTAATACAGAATATTATCGCGTTGCGAGTGCTGGCGACTTCCTCTTATCATGTCCCTTTTTTACCTTTTTAATTGGCGCGTGGCGTTCTCCCAGCACAAGACCTTGAGAGTAGCAGGCATTGTGTGCGGATCACATTCTATACCTTTGTAATATCCTCTAAAGATAGAAAAACCTCATTGATTCTTTTTTGTGTCTCTTATCAAAAGAGTCAAGCAAAGCGCGCAGCAATATTTACTGCTCAACAACACCAAGTCAGCACCATGCCAAGGCGAAGAATAGAGCCATATTCTTAATTCCTAAAAACTGTATTGATAATCAATCGAAATGCAAGAGCAATTGAAAAGCTGTCCAGTATTCAATTCCACCAGAAGTTGGGAAACAATTTAGAAATAATGGGCCGAGCACACAGTTTCTGGAACAGTCAATAGTAGATGTGCGTGAAGGACAAATGGCCATTAGATAATACACAGTTTACAATTTTGTTTTTCTCTGACACTTCAGTTCATGCCTAAAGTAAAGAGGCTATGGTGCCTTGCGCTTTCCCAAAAACAGCGCCACCTCCGACCCAGTGCAGAGTTGGAAAGGAGACGCAAGCACTTTCACTTGAATGTGGCTACATTGCAATTGACTCAATACTAGGTCAAGAGGGTCCCATTGGGGGCTACATTCCATGTCTCACTCACCTCTTTCCGCAAATGTACTGTAGGTGGGGCAGGACAGAGAGTTACCCATTATAATGTTGGCCGACTGGCGTAGACTTCCATTCCAGAGCATGGACGCGCACCTGGGCGAGTTAGACCTTTGCTAAGACTGGCATACAAAACGCCAGTCTTATTAAATCTGGCCCATTGTGTCTAGGTATTGGATAGGACCCCACAGACCCTATTTTCTCAGGAACATTGGGTAGAATGTAGGGCACAAAATAAGGGAATGAGTCCCATTTACCAAGTACAAAAGAAAGAACATTTTCTGAGCGAATTAGTATATTACAAACTGTTGGGAAATACATCTTGTGACAGTGGAGGAAGAGTCTGCTGATTTTGTGGGAGGCACTGACCAGTCCAATAATGTGCATGAGGACAGGAAAACATGAAATAGGGAGAGTGCCAAAAGGTAGTAAGGAATAGAACATGTACAGAATCCTTCCTCCATCTTATCCTGTCCTCATGTAACCCTGTTAGGTTCAGAACTATTTAAAAGATTAGTATCAGCTAATAAAGCATTAGTGTAGTCAAGGGTCCTCATCAGGAGTGAGGTCAGGAACGTGACAGAGGCCAGAGGATGAGATGGAAGAATAGTCAGAAACAGAGTCAAGTTTCCAGCCTTAGGAGTAACACAACAAGTAGCAGACAAACAATCCACAGGAGAAAGCAGGAGTGTAGTCAGGAACAAGGTCAATGTCAGGAATCAAAATATAATATGAGAAATCCATGAAGAAAATCCACAATTTAATTAACAGAAAACACATTGGAAGCTTATTGCACTTAACATGGACTGCCAGGCCTGATGTCATTGGCGGGCATTGGTTGTGCAGCACCTTTATGCTGCTGGCTGTTTTTATTATATACTCCATGGGCCTACCTGCATCCTGCACAGAGCCATGTTTCATCTGGTATTGGGCAAGTGTGGACTCTTTTCAGTGATACAGGAGAGAGAAGAAGAGTCATGGCTGAAATCAGGATGAGGTCACTGGAAGAGTCCTGTTTCTGGCCGCCATTGAGTCTAGTCTGGAAGTGCAATTGAACTGGGTTAGATGAGCAATACCCACAAGTTGTGCAGAAGTGTTTCCATCCTCTCACCCTTTCAGCAGTAGAATTTTGTCCCTCTCTCCACCTTATAGTAAGACAATGCCTTCCCCCAGTAGTCACTTGTACCCTATACATAATGGGCACTTTGTCTGCAATGGTATACAAAAAATTTTCACTGTGTGGTATGGATAGATAACTATCTTGCCCCATCATACAGTAATATTTCTTCCTTTCCATCTCTTTACAATTCTTTGACTTCTATTTCTATTTTTTACGCATTTACCATTTCATAACACAGCCTATATTACCATACGCCGGCCACAGTCAGCAGTTTTGACATCTTCATTTCGATGTTCTTTTCTGTGCCTTCAGCAATATTAATGTCACAAATTACAACCGGTTTATTAAAAGTCAGACCTCGAGAGCTCGGAAAAAAGGGCATTTTTTAAAAACTAAGTACTAACTTGGGATTTCCTGGGCCTGGTGTCAAGTCAGCCGGACCCAAATCTCCCCTATTGTGATGATAATGGATTCCATGTTGTTGGCTCTAGGGTCGTGGGGTCAGCTTAAGCTCCTTAATGGACTGTGAAACAATCCTAACTGCATTAACCTCCCGGATCACATAGGTGGTACCGGTATCCACTTTCAGAATTCTCATTTGTCCACAGAGACAACAGCATTAGATTATTATATTTTCCATTTAGAAACAGCAAAAGTCTTAAGGTAATTATTCAGTTAAGCGTTCCCATTAAGTGAATAGGACCTTAAAAAAGATTATCATGAATAGCTTTTACATTAGAAAGATAGACTGAAAATGTATTATCATAATTTCACCATTCTGGTATATTGAGTCTAGGACATAGTCAGTGCCTTCTATGCCACCCGCTTACACCCTTGGACCAGTTCCATTTCCTTATTAATAAAAAGGACATTTCTTGAGATGAAGTAAGAAAAACATTATTATTGTTATTTTTTCCTTTTTGTTATTTCTTCTCATTTATTTAGTATATTTCTATATTTTTATTTTAAGAATTGTCTATTTTAATTTTTGTTTAAAAATATGATTTTTTGCTTTTCCGCTTTTTATTTGTGCATGAATTTCTTATTTTTTAAGAATTAGAATTTTTTTATTTTTTTTATTTTTATTTTATTTTTTCATTTTTTTTTTTAAAATCATACATTGAATTATGAAAAAACTTTTTATAAAAAAATAGGACGGGTGAATATAAGAAACTTTGTAATATATCTTATTTAAGAGATATGTTTCCTTTTTAACGCATCATGCTGAGTTAGTTTTTAGATATTAGTCTATGGAGAGGGGAGGGAGAGGAGGAGGCTGCTGGAGGCTATTCTAAGAGTGAGGGAACCCTTCACTGCTATGTTTCTAGAAAAAAGGAACACACTGATGTAGTTGGTGTGGCTGAGATGTGGCTAGGTTCCTCACATGACTGGGCTGTAAAGATTCAGGGTTAAAGAGACAGGGATAAAAGGAAGGGAGGTGGAGTGGGTATGTATGTCACATGTGGCATGTGTGTATGCATGTAATGTCAGAAGTGGCATGAAAACTCTTCTGACATGAGGCAATACATTGAATAACAGCCTCCTCTTTATTGAGTTCAGTCTGTGAGATGAATAAAGAAATGGACTCTATGTAAATAAACAGACTGAGTGAAGATAAGGAGCAGGAGAGCAGCCTAATAAGTGGAGGAGGAAATAAGTGTCACCAGAAAATGACATATTGTTTAAAGAGGACCTTTCATGTCCTCAGGCACATGAAAGGTCCTCTTCAAACAATATATCTGGAACGCTCCCCCTGACTGTACTCATCCATAGCCCTGTACTGTCAGAGGGGGCGTTCTTTACCGCCCAGCGATGACACTAAGCTGTGAGGAATGCCCCCCCAGTCCAAGTCTATGGACGAGTCCAGCTAGACTGTCAGGAATGCCCTTCTGACGATGGGCAGAAAACTAACGGCACCAATATCTCCAGCCCTGGGTCATATAACAGGAAAGCCGACATTGTCGGCTTTCTAGCGGTATATAAAACCGCATATACATGATGACATGAAAGGTCCTCTTTAAATCACGTTTGTAAATTAAACATATCTTTTGGTGATGTTTTGAATTTTCCATGTTATTGTCTATATTTAAAAAAAATAAATCCTAAAAATCTTGCAATTCCAAATCCAACTGAGCCTAAAATAAATTGTAATTTTGTGTTTCCTGGAGATGGACCATGGGCCATAGACACAATGTTCTGGAGCAGACTCTATTGACTTCTATGGGAGAGTTTTCTGGGCATTTTCTGTGCCCTCTGAGAGAGGGGAGTAGATAACATGTGGCACCCCCTATTGTGACTGGTTGATTCTGTAATCAAGAGTGTGCTGTAAGTGAGGGGACTGCTGCAAAGAATTTTCCTACAGTAAACATTTAGCCTCTACATATTATATGGCCTAGTGGACAGAGTCAAAATTGCAGGATTTTTATTTATTTATTTTTTTTACATTTCTTAACAAACCTCACTAAAAATTCTTGATTCATTTGATTTAAAATATAGGTCATTTCCTGGAGATACAATCCCTTTAAAGTGATATATTACAAATACCTGTATTATTTATTTATGAATGGTGTTATAATTGATAGAACACTTTAATAAATGTCAGTAAACCACAATACAAACAGCTATACGTATATAATTCATTAGAGTCAAATAAATAAAAATGGTAAGAACTTTCCTCCCAATCCCCTTCCTCCAAAGCAAAGACTTTTCCTCAATATAGAATGGTTATCAATATAAAATATTCTTTGTCTACCTTCTGCAAATATGTTGCACTAGTTGTAACCTAATGTACATCTTATGCCTTCTCTCCAAGATGTACTGTTCAGACTGTGTTTACCTTGTACAGATTTATACCTGCAGTTACATGCAGGACACTTGCTCCAGGCCTAGTTTGTGAGGGATGTGAAGGAGGGCCAGGATATGAAGATCCTGTCTGTGTTCTTTTAAGTTACAGTAGCCAGAGATTATTGCTGGCTGTTGTAACTTGTATCTGTCAGATGTACAGGAGAGGGAGAGTGAGGGAGTGGAGCGAGCAGATCAAGCAGGAAGCAAACTCTGTTCTCTGCTCGCCACCCAGCTTCCCTACTTTATGGGCACATGATCATGAAAGGGTTATAAATAGCATTATACCTATAGCAGGTCCTGATATCGGGACTGCCACTTTGTTGTGCTCCGCCCCCTCAGGCCCTGCAATAAGCATTACACAGTTTATCAAGAGTATTCCTTTAATTTTAGTTGTTGGAGTCTGATACATGGAATTCTAAGATCACCAAAGTCAGAATCTAATTTAACCCTGCTCTGCCCCCTCAATCCCCAAACAATTCATATGTAGTACCTAGATTTGTCCTTAAATAAAGGCTAAAATACACAAAAATAATAATATCAACATAAGAGTGCCAACTACATCTGGACCATGTATCAAGAGTGTCATTTTGAGTGTAAGTTCCCCTAAGCTTCCAAAGCATCATTTGCCTCTTTTAATGAAAATTTATTATCATAGGTCATGTGAACCTTGTATCTTCCAAGGCTCGAAACTGGAATAACAGAAGCTTCGCCGCCATGGGTCTTGTTCCCATTAGTACTTATGGGCTGATGGATTTTTAATATGTACAGTCATTTTTCATAGATTGGATGACAATTATTAAAGGGAGCTTTGGAGGCCTGGAGATACTTATGTTCAGTCCATGCTACACAAGGACAACGTCAAGTACAAGTTTACTATGGCGAAACTAGGTCTCTGTGAAAAATAATGCCAGTCCATTGTATCTATTTTTGGTATTCAAGGATTATGTAAAAATACAAAAAAACGGAAAATTAAGAAAAAAAAAATGGTAACCAATGTTATTTATGTATCATAATTAATCAGCAATAAAACTTTCAGTACATATATACAAACCAGTCTCTCTATTTGGGTGCCACAGTTTTCTTCCCAAGATGGTGGCCACAAATGAAATCCTTATATGATCATTAACTTTTTTGCATAAATCAGTAGTAGAGGTGAATATAAGAGAATTTGTAATCTTTCTTCTTACAAAAAATGCTTCTTTTCCTCCCCCCCCCCCTCTAAACTTACAAACACACTGAAAACCCTCCTGAATCTGTCTTGCTCTTTCAAGACAGACTGTTAGTTCAATGAAGTATCAGCTCCAGTTCATGGAGATGGGAGGCAGGAGAAGTGAGCAGCAACCCAGTGAAAGAGTAGAAAACGCATACAAGTTCACAATGAATGCAGCAACTAATAGGAAGTTTCTCTCTTACCCAAGTGCTTTAGTCACATCAATACAAACCTCAGTCTTTCTCTATAACATCCCTTCTGCTGTGAGTGATACAAAGTTAGGAAACAGATTCCCCTCTGCTTTCTGTGTGCAGTGTATGGGAGACATCATAGCAGATATTCTCCATCCACCAGCTCAGGGAGAACTGAGAATTAAAGATTGAACCCGTAGATAGGGAAAGTGCCAAAAATGCAGTATGCAAGTCATATAATGGTCAGAAATAGTGTTATTTATCATGTACACACGGTACTATTGATTTTTGCAAAGTTTGTTTAAAGGTTACATTCATTATTGACAAGGGGGCCACCCTGATACAGGGGAAATCTTATAGGCCTGCCCAGGTCTCTAGTATGTTCGACTAGGGTTCTATTTAAGCTCCTCCTTGTCTGTCTCTCTATGCAAACCTATTTTATTAATTGGTATTCAATCAGCTTCCCCTAGTGGTGGCTGTAGGTAGAGTTATCCAGTTTCCCTCATTATTAGCCCTGTGGGGGCTGTTTTGGGACAGCGCAGCTCTCAGTAAAGTTTACATGCCAGGAGCTGTGCTTCTCGCTCGCCGTACACTTTGTTGCTTTAGGTATTGCATCGCTGCCCCATCGACTTCCGTGGAACAGAGCTGCAGTACCTAAAGCTGCTGCTACATTTTGTATGGCGACTGAGCAGCACGGCTCTCAACATGTAAACATCTTTACAGAGCAGCTGATCTGTGGGGGTCCCAGGTGTCGGACTGTCACCCTCGCAGATCTAATATTGATGCTAAGGATCCTAAGAATATTAACAATTGGATAACCCTTTTAATGCTGGCCCCTACCACTATGAACCCGTAGCAGTCACTATTCCAGCCTATATAGTGGGCATGCCACTAAGCTTTTGGTTGACTCTGAGGAGGTGGAGGAAGAGGGTACTAGTTGTCATTGTAGTGACCCAGCTGGTAGGAAGTCTTACAGGCAATGCTCCACTGGAAAAAGTATGCAAATTACCAGTAGGACTATTGTGCTATGGCAATGCTACAAAGACCAATGGAACATTCCAAAAATTACGTAATAGGCTGTTAAATGGCTTTGTTCCTTAAATATGGACTAATAACTTTAATGTCTCTCTTTCTTGGAAGAAGACAAAGCATACTTGAGGAAAAGGTGTATAAGAGTGTATCTCTCTCAATTAAAAAAATTTAGGTGTAAAAATTTGGTCAGCAAAGGCCAAGACGAATTTAGTTATTACAACCGCTACCTTAATGGCCGCTCATAAATTATTTCAGTGAACTCTTATGATTAAGAAAGCTAATGAGAACCATTTCAGATTCCTCAGAATAAGCTTATATCATTTTTACATTTTAATCATAAAGCAAAATTAAAATAAAAAGTTTTCACTACTTAAAATTTCTAAGCTCTTGGTTGAATATAATGATTTCATTGGGGACAAAAATTGAATTGTTTAAATTAATTTAGCTAATTTTAGTGTGAAATTAGTTTGTGGGACAAAATTGGGCTAAGGGAGAAGCGGCTAAGAAGAACACCTAGGGTATAGTGCAAGCAGTAACAGAAGAGAAGCAAATAAAAACTATGTAGAGGCTTCACTGATTCTGATTGCACTGCTCTGACCCCTCCCAGGAGGAGCTGGTAAACTGCTCTGGCCCCACCCAGGAGGAGCTGGTAAACTGCTCTGGCCCCTCCCAGGAGGAGCTAGTAAACTGCTCTGGCCCCACCCAGGAGGAGCTGGTAAACTGCTCTGACCCTCCCAGGAGGAGCTGGTAAGCTGCTCTGGCCCCACCCAGGAGGAGCTGGTAAACTGCTCTGGCCCCACCCAGGAGGAGCTGGTAACCTGCTCTGGCCACACCCAGGAGGAGCTGGTAAACTGCTCTGGCCCCACCCAGGAGGAGAGTGTGTAAGCTGATTAAGCATAACTGAAGATCCCACTGTGTAGAAAGGATGTGAATAAAGTTGAGGTTGATCTGGAATATTTGGTGTATTGGCCTCTGGGTAGTACAGTCTCAAACACACATGGTTGAGCTTCAAGAGATTTGTTTTACCAAATATTTGGGGCTTTCCACCTATTTTGTTTCGAGCTGGAAACTTCTATTACTATACTAAGGGGAGGTCCAGGAGAGGTGAGGAAATATAACAAACATTATTACTCACCTCTTCACTCCTGGGCTCCTGGACCTCCCCTTATTATACTCTGGGGTCTGAAGAGCAACCCCTATAGTTATACCAGTGTTTTCCACTATCCTTAGGATAGGTAAGTATTATTAGATTAGTGGGGGTCGAACATCCGGTATCCCTGCTGATCAACTGTTTGAAGTGATGCTGTTACCTCTTACTCCATGCCAAGTAGAGTGCCATATATATATATTCTATAGTGGCTGTGCTTGGTATTGCACCCTCCTCAGTCTCTTTTATTTGAATGGGGCTGAACTGTAGCATGCCTATGTGAACAATGAATCTGGTGCCACTGGATTGGGAAGAGGACGCAGCACCCTTCTAAGCATCGTGGCCTATTTACACATCTGATCAGCAGGGAACCCATGTGTCGGGCACCCACCAATCTGACAGGTCAATAATATTATAGTCCTTTAAGAAGAAGTGGTCCATGCCCTCACAAATAAGATTCCGGAGGTCTATCCTATAGATAGACCATCAATATTAGAGTTGTGGAAAACCCCTTTAATAGATCCAGATGACTTCCGGATTCTCCACATTCCTGATGGCCTCTCATAGCCTTATAACAAACAATTTACATGTTAAAGATGAGAATCAGCAGGCCCATGTTATTAATGTAGTAGAAATACAAATATGTCCACCTTTCGAAGGAGTCTTCATTAACTCCCACAGCCCAGAAAATTAAGGCACGCCTCATCAGCATCTGCGACGGCTGCCGACTAATTTGTACGGGACTGCTCTATGGGGGTTCATATTGCTGATGGAGCAGATTCTGTGTGAATAAAGTATAAACAGCGATTAATTTCACCCAATAAATAATGGTTGGAAGCGAAGACTGAAAGTAGAACAATTACTTTTCCATTTTTCCTGCCAAATGAGCTGATAAGAGAAAACAGGGGGAGTTGGCCACGTAAATCAGTCTTAATTTCATCTTCCCTATTAAAAGACGGCCATTAAGACCATCTCCGGCTCATTTCACCCCCTACTTGTTTCACTTTTTCAATTTGCTCAAAAGGGGGAGTTTGATCGTCATAAAATTTCACTTTGGCCGGCCTATGATTTGCATCTGGGCCAATAAATAGCAATTAGCATAAACATTTAAACCAAGAACTGGAACAAATTCTTGTTCTCCTGGAAAGCCGTTAAATTAGAATATTCCACAAAGTGCAAAGTCCTAACATAAGGGGCCGGCGCGCCTCGCTATACTGGCAACGCAAGAGAATAAAGTTCTGGATTATGGAGTTACAAAAAGTTTTTTTTTATGTAGGGTTCATGCACACAATAGAGCCCTAGATGAAAAAAATGTTTTGTCTGTGTGGCCTCGTAGTATGAAGCCATACCATTGCTATTGACTACAGATTTGGCAAAGTGTAACTTCACAATTAACACACTGGGTCAAATTAATTAAGTCTCTGGCCTCTTCATAAATCAGACACACTCCCATGCGTCTGAATGGAGATCTACGCCAGATAGGATCTGCCAGAAAACTGGCTTGAGTTATAATGGAGATGTCGGCCGAGATGTACCCACCCCAGCCTACCCCATTCCCCACACCACCCCACTCCCCGACCCACCCATATTCACACAAAGTGGCAAACAAGGTGCAGAATAGGGGTGTTGTGCATGTTTGGCGCAAAAAAAAGGGCCTTGCCCCAAATGTTCACCACAATACCATTACTCTATGTCAGAAAACTGGTAGAGGGATTGATAAATTTCCCTACACCGTGGTACAGCCTATTAGATTGACTTTTTCAATGTAGTCCCAATGATTTTTGTTGTGTTCTGGGATAAGATATCATGATATAAGTGTCCAGTTAAACTTTGCTACTGAAGATGAGCAAACTGGTTCAAAGTTTTCAACAATTTCAGGTATGGCTGAACCCAAAAATGTTTGGGTTTCGCCACTTGCGAATAATTATTATACTCTGAGGTCTCTTCAGACCTCAGTGTAGAAGAAGTGGAAGCCAAGTGCAGGTGCGGACAAAATAAAAAACATTGATACTCACCTCTCCTTCTTCACCCACAGGCTCTTACAACCTCTTCCAGCATCACGTGCCCTTGGGTCAAATCATCATGACATTGGCACACCCCATGTGATCACTGAGACCTAATCACAGGCCTCAGTGGTGACCCAAGGGCGGTGATGTTGGAGAAGACACCAGAAGAGGCCACAAGAGTCTGTGAGTTAAGACAGGACACTCACGTTCTCCCCTAGGTCTTTGCTTGTTATAATCTGGGGTCTGAAGAAACCGCAGAGTATAATAATAGCACGTTAGATTTGGACCGAGAAAGTTCAGTCTGAACCAAAACTCATGGGCAAACATCACGATTATTTGTGAAACAAATCTTTCAAGATCTGCCCAATCTCTTTTCGCAATATCTGTACATGTATGGTATTATTCTCCCCTAGATGCCTCTTCTGTGCTTACGAAGCAACCAACTGGGACTTGTGGAGGCAAAATATATACGTACAGAATACCCAATAAATCTCTACAGAAGAAATACATTGACGTAGTGACACGCCAGAAGAAAAGCAGCACATACATCAAAAATACAAAAAAAAAAAGAAGAAAACAAGCTAAAAACATTAAAAACCAATACAAAAATCCAACTTAATAGATGCCCTCGATAAAGCATGTGCCAACGATATGGTGCAAATAGTGGGGTGTAAAACTACCTCTAAGGATGATCAAGTGAGAAAACACAAAAATATTCTGTATGTATTTATGCCCTGTGAACCTCCTTAAATCAATAATATCCCCGGAGCGCCACCTAAAGTGAATATTTCCCAATTCCCCTATTATTAATTATACCCTCTTATGTCTCCTTGTATAAATTATACCCTGTTACATAAATGTCTCTTAATACCCCCTTTGTATTAAAGGGGTTGTCCAGGAGGCGGGGTTGGTGAAACATAAATAATCATACTCACCTGTCCCCGATGCTCCGGTGTCTGCCACCGCTGTCTGTTCAGACACGTGCCATGCCTTCCCCTTCATAAGTGCTGTCAGTGGCATCAGCATTGGCAGGAAAGGACCCAGTGATGTATATCAGTGACATCACCGAGTCCTTTCCAGCCACCACTGAGGCCACTGATTGGCCTCAGTGGTCACGTGTGGCACAGGCCTTACATTGGGGAAGGCACAGTGTGTGCCCACACAGACAGCAACAGCGGACATCGAAACGCCGGGGAAAAGTGAGTATTTTTTTTTCGTTTCAGCTTCCCCGCCTCTTCTGCAATTTGTCCAATCCTTTAAGGGGGTTGTCCAGGGAATATTAAAGCTTACCAGTGCTTACCAATAAACTTCATTATTCCCTGGAAAACCCCCTTAATACTGCCCTAATGTCCCCTTAGACTGTTATTGCCCCTTATATTCATACAGCCCCCACTGATCTTTCTTTATAAATGATATCCACTTTTATTAATGCCCCCTAATACCCCTTATATTAGTTTTGGCCCTTTATCTTGCTAAATCTGATTCCTTAAATTTACAATTCCCCCAATTGCCCTCTTAAATGTATTACCCCCCTACCCATTATACTCACCTACCTCCGATCCCCCAAGGAGGAGCCTCTGCTGCCGCCATTGCTGCTGCTTACTGGAAAGTCCTGGTGCGGATGGCACAGGATAGTGACGTCATTGCGACACAGACATCTTAGGTCACAGGCTCGTCGGCTGCAGGCCTAAAGTGACTTGTGACTTAGGATTTACTTACTAGTAGAGAAGGAAGCGAGAGGCTTCCTTCTCTACTATGCATTTCAACTGCATCAGTGTCATACAGACGCCAGTGTATTTGATGTGTAACAGTAACCTGTGTTGCGGTGGCTCCGAGGTAGACACCCTAGAGACATTTGGCCCGGAGCCCCCCTGCCCCCTGCTAGCTACACCTCTGCCTTGAGGACATTGCGATGTTCCATTTTTTTTTTTTTTTGGTTTTAACTCTCAACCTTCCAAATCCCATAACTTTTTAATTTTTCTGTATATGCTTATTTTTTTACAGGACAAATTGTACTTCAAAACAATTCAGAATGGGGTTCAACTGGAAATAAAAATTGTGCCATTTTCTTACATGTTTTATGTTACACTTTTCACCATGCGTTAACATGTTATTCTGCAGGTCAGTAGTTTTAATACCTTTAAAAAAATGCAAAAAATATGAAAAAATAAAACCTTTTTGTGAGTTTCCATATTCTGATACTCGTAACTTTTTTATATTTCGGAGCACAGAGCTGGGTAAGGTGTTTTCTTTTGCGAGGCTATATGTAGTTTTTATTGATACCATTTTGGGGAATGTATGATGTTTTGATCACTTTTTATGCCTTTCCCTTTGACAAGGAAAACGGCTGTAAAATGGTAACACAGACATTTCAAAAAAAATTTCTGCTACAGCATTCACCATATGAGATAAATGTTTTTATATTTTGATAGTTCAGAAATTTTTTGGACTTGAATCTTTAGCTGCCAGGCCTGTGCAAGAAGAATGTAATGATGGTACGGGCATTCCTCTCCAATGGTAACCATATCACCGTGGCTCTTTTTGCTTACTCCACTCTCAGGTTCTCAAGATGGCTGCCTTGACTTGAACAAGCCTCTACAGTGTCCTGCCGTGGATTTTTCCAACTCTGATACCCATGCTGCAGCTTCCAGTTCTGTTTCCTGGGCAAGACCTTGATCCTCTAGTGCTATCCTAAGGAACATGCTCTAAGCCTAGATCTGGCCCAACTCTGCAGCTGTATAGCATGTCCACTCTCCCAGTTGTTGGCATGTGAACTGAACATTTGCTGTCCTGGTGGCCTCCTCCAGCCTGTCTTCCTTGGTAGCCCTGGTCTGGATGACGATACAGGTGAAGCTGCAGCCCTCTAGTGGTTGGGAGTAAGATCTCTGCTCTACATCTTCCCTTCCAGGCCTAAGGGTTGTACTCCATACTCCCTATTATCTGTCTCCAGGTGGGTAGTGGATTTCCACTACAAATTTTGTAAAGTGGTCCACCATGATGAGCAGATACTTGTCCTCCTGGAGAGACTTTTCCATAGTCAAGTAATCCAGTTCCCCCAGGCACAACTACATAAGCCTCTGAAATGTAGCCCAGGTGTTACTCCGCCCCAAGGATATCTTGAGAAACTCTAACAGTCCCATGGAGGAGACAAAGGCTAGTTTTTCTTGATCCTTCTCAGCCACAGCCACTTGCAGTTACCCACTGACCAGATCAAAGATGGCAAAGTACCTTGGCTTGCCAAGGGCCACAAAGGAGTTTCCAATGTGATGAAGCTGGCAAGCATCACATACCATGAAGGCATTCAGGTGATGGTAGCCCACAGAAAACTGCAGGGACTCGTCCTTCTTCTTGACCAACACAACAGTGGGGACCCCCGAGGCTTTTACTGGGCTGAATCACCTGGCTGGCCTGCACTTGTTTTGCAAGTGAATTAATCTCCTGGTATGGGGCCAGGGGTATCTGTCGATACTGCTGCCAGATGGGCAGGGTGCCCCCAGTCATAATCTCGTGATCCAATATCTACATTACACACAAATCAGCTTTTAGCCATGTTGCAAAGTTCCCCCAAGACTCAGATCAGCTGTTCTCATTTTCACGCAGTCAGCTGGACCCCATCTAGTCAAATGTCCTACAGCAGCGAGCTACCGGTCACCGGCGCATACTTTGATATCTGCTCAAAACGGTGACTTTCCAGATAGGGAGCTTATTGGCTTCTTTTTGGTTCAACCAATGGGCGCTCTCTAGACTTACAGCTGAGGAAAAGTATGGTCCAAAAGCGGGGTGGTTTGGGGTGGTGACCTGTGATCTGGTGTCTACCAGACTCAGCAATTCATTTCAATTGGCCAGGCGCCCTTCCTGATGTTAAGGGGTGTAGATTGTACCGCTTGCAAAACCATTCAAATGGAGCTTATTTGTGCTGCTGGCCATTCCAGGTCTACGGGACTTGAAGGACATCAATGAACTTTCTCCTCACCATTGTAGGGGTACTTAGGATTCCCCTTTGTAGTGATCAGTGGAGTGTTTCCATCCCTATGGTGGTCTCTAATATTTCACTCTCAAGGATGTTTAAAAGTGAACAGCTAGGGCCCCCTCCTCATCTCCTTGGTGTAAAAATTCTGTTTTCCCTATCACATGAGCAAATCAATAATTCAGAGGGGAAAATAGCTGGAAAGGAACAGAAGCGCCCCCCACCAAACCCTGGAACTCACATCCCTATGTTTATATAGAGCATCATATTACATTAGAACAAAATGTACAGAGAAGATGGCGAGAGGAGATGTCTGGGCGTCTCTGCATCACTTGAGTACCAATTTATGCTCGGCATACATTACAAACATTACACAGGGGCCGTCGTAAGCCCTGCAGTGCCAATTTTCATAAGGCGATTTATACCTACCTTGTGGGCACTTAAGGCTCCTCTGTGTATAGCAGCTAAATGTGTTCCAGCAATAAATAGGGAAATAAAGTCTGTGGAGCCGATTTTTTACATGTGTAGATTCATAGTGCATTATGCAGGGCTCCCTTTATACAACTGCTCATATGTGGCACTGCAGAGCTTCGCTCTTAAGGCTCTTTAACACTATCCCCTCCAGGAGGGAAGATTTCTTTAGATGAACAGTGCAGTTTAACAGGTTGCGGTCTCCTGTTCTTACATTTATGCATCTTGTCTTAATATAGTTACAATTTCCTCCCATTCCTCGCAACATTTTTCCGGATTACCTTTCTTCCTTCTTTCCTTCCCTTTTTATTTTTCCTAGTTTTTTTTGCGTCTTATTTTATTCCTTTCTGTCTTTCCTGTTGTTGTTCCCTCCTTTCTTTTCCTTAGACCCTGTCTTCCTTTTCCTTTACCTCCTTTATCCCTCCATTCCTTCCCTAAACTTCCTTTGTTTCTTTAAAAAACCCCTCCATTCCTTCTTTTTCCTGTCTTCTTTTTTGTATTTATTTTTGCCTTTCTTTCTTCCTGCTTTTCCTCCCTCCCTTCTTCCTTTCCTTCATTTATTTCCCTTCCCCCCCTGCCTTCTTTATTATTTCTTCCTTCCTTTCTTCCCTGTATGTCTTACATTTCCATGTTAATATCTCACTTTATTGTCTACTATGGCTTCCTTTCTTTCTTTTACGCTCTTCCATTCCCTTCTTTATATTCTGCCTTCTTCCGTTTCCCCCTTGTTCTCACTTACTAACCTTTATTTTCTACATTTCCTTTCTTAACTTCCTTTCCTTAGTTTCTACCTTTTCTTTTAATTCCTTCCTTTTTCCTTCCTTCTTTCTTTCCCTCCTTTTATCTTCTCTTCCTTCCTTCCTTGCATGTCTTACATTTCCATGTTAATCCCCTACTTTCTAACACCACATGTTTTTCTTTCCTATCCTAATTCTTTCGTCCTATTTACTTTCTTTAGATTCTATCTTCCCTCCTCGCCCCTTCCTTTATACTTTCCTTTCATTAAATTTTTCTTCCTATTTTTCCTTCCTTCTTGCTGTCCCCTCTTATGTGTTTTATATTTTCATTTACATTCCCATTCCTTCACTTTGTTTCCTTGTCTCTTGTTTTTCTTCTTCTGTCCTTCCTTGGGATTTTGTATTTCTTCCTGTTTTCATTATTTTCTTGCTCTATTTCCTACATTTCCCTTGATATCACTGTCTTCCCCTCAAACATCTATCCTTCTTTCCTTTCCTTCCCAGAGTCCTTTAACTTTTTCCTATCTTCTTTTTTTCATTTTCATAATTCTCTTCTTTTTCTTTCTTTCTTTCTTTCTTTCTTTCTTTCTTTCTTTCTTTCTTTCTTTCTTTCATTCATTCTTTCTTTTCTTCCCTCACTCATCCCCCTTTTTCCTTCCTTC
This sequence comes from Leptodactylus fallax, assembly GCA_947044405.1. Lineage (NCBI taxonomy): Eukaryota > Metazoa > Chordata > Amphibia > Anura > Leptodactylidae > Leptodactylus > Leptodactylus fallax. Next base: position 51,314 of record CAMRHE010001155.1, read on the forward strand.
CTATCTTCTTTTTTCTTCCTTCCTTTTTCTCTCTTTCTCTATATTTTCTTTCTTTCTTTCTTTCTTTCTTTCTTTCTTTCTTTCTTTCTTTCTTTCTTTCTTTCTTTCTTTCCTCTTTTCTTCCTCCCCTCTCTTTCTTCTTTTCTCAGTTTCATTCTTTATTTTCTTCCCTCTTACTTATCAAATATACTCAGTTAGCCTCTAAAAGGTATCGCCTGATTTCTTCACTCTTCCACTACTTTCTATGGCTAACACGGTACAACATTATACTACTATTTTCTTTCCTCCCTCATCCCCTTTTTTCCTTCCTTTTTCTCTCTCTCTCTTTCTTCTTTCCTTCCTTCCTCTCTTTTTTATCTGTCTTTTCTTTTCCCTTTCTTTCTTCCTTTTCTTTCTTTCTTTCTTTTCTTTCTTTCTTTCTTTCTTTCTTTCTTTCTTTCTTTCTTTCTTTCTTTCTTCCTTCCTTCCTTCCTTTTCCTCTGCTCCCTCTACCTTTCCTTCCACCACCAAGCTTTCCTATTTTCTGACCCAATTATTATCCCATTTCCCGTCTCTTGTCATCCCCTTTTTAAGGCACATAAAAGCCCTGCCAGTGCCATCTAATATGATGATAATATCCGAGTGTTTCTTGTTATGAATTTGTCTTTCTGATATTAATCATCCGCTAAAGAACTGACACTGCACAATTCCTGATGCTGACCAACAAACCATGTATTAAGGACAGGGGCGCCCAAAAGCAAGAGGCTGCAGTAGAAGCGAGGGAGCGCAAAGCTTTATTAACACGAGAGGCCCATTACAGGGCTCTGCGTTCACCTTCATTGGAGCAATAAATGAAGAGAACAGCATAGGAAAGGACTCCTACTGTCTTTGTCTTGGTAATGCACAGCCAAGCTGTAGTCATGTTGTAACGCTTGTAAGAAACAGATGTTCCTTCCCTGACAAATCTCCTTTCTTGATTTATTATTCATTTGCTCAAATCACAATGGAAAGTCTTTGGGCCATTAATTAAATTCCAAGCAAAATAAAATTTGCAGCAGAACTCATTACTGGTAAATGACTTTGACACTTCATCAGATTTGAAGGTAAAGTAGGCGACTTTAGCAGGAGAAAGGTGCAGAGAGCTCAGGCCATTTCTGCAACTACTGCAAGATGACAAGAGATTGGGATGAAAATGTTAAGTTATATGGTCGGAAAGTTCTATTTTCAGAAGGGGGGGCCTCGGTTCTTTGCTTTGAAGTTAGCAATAAAAAAGTTATGGCTGGAGGTGAGTCAGTCCATAGACGACAATGGAAGAATTCATGTATTATCAGGGCATTTTTGGACACTAAACCACCCACAGGTCATTATGGGCCAGGGATTTTGTGTCCCAAATCTCCCTGTTATAACACAATCCATGCCCACATTAAAAATAAAAAACCTTTATACTCACCCAGCTCCTGTACCTCCATGCTGGTGCATTTCATCATTCAAGCCAGAAGAGTACACCTCAGCTTCAGTGTGCATACGCTAGACCTCGCGCATGCGCAGTGAAGACAGGTGCATGCTCCCAGCTTTACTGAAGAACACTGCAGGAGCCAAGAGCACTGGATATGAGTTCAATGAGACTCATATCTAGGTAAATATGAAGGTTTTTTTTTGTTCTCACAGACAGCTTTACAATAGGGCTATTCCGGACACTAAACACCTCGTCCATAAGTATCTGTGAGTGGTTTAGTGTCCCAAATGTGACAAGTTTCCTTTACAGAGAGTCTGTCTGCAACAAAATCACCATTAAACCAGCCCCGCTGGTCACAATTGTATAATTAGTTTGCAGTTTACAGGTGCATCTCAATCAATTAGAATATCTTTGAAACGTTTATTTCTTTCAGTAATTAAATTAATAAAGTGACCTCCTATATTTTCTAGATTCTTAACACACAGAGTCTTCTATTTCAAGTGTTTTATTTCTGTAAATGTTGAGTATGGATTACAGGGAATGAAAACCCAAATCTAAGAAAATGAGAATATTGTAAGTTCAGTTCAGTCTTGTAAATTCAGTGTCACCTGCCAAGGTTTCCTAAGCCTTTAAATGGTCCCTCAGTCTGGTTCAGTAGGACACACAATCATGGAAGACGCTGATTATGGATTGTATTACTGAATTACTGAAATGAATGAACGTTTCAAAGATATTCTAATTTATTGAGATGCTCCTGTATGTGTATATGTGTGCATATATATTTGGGTGTATGTGTGTATATGCATGTACTGTATTTGTCTGTGTACATGTGTATGTGTATGAGTGTAGGTATATGTGTATATACAGTGTATATGTGTGTGTTTATAATGTAAGTGTGCTTAATAAGTTCCTACCATCACCCCGGCTCCCCCTAGCATATATCCGGCGTTACGGCATGGTCCGGAGCTGCCAATCATTCTTGGACTCTGCCTTTCGTACATTGTTCCTCTAGATCTCGGCATTATCATATTTATTCGATAATAAATCCTTCCCGTTGATGACTCTACAAAGTGTTGAATAAGCTCAAAGTTGACTTTTATTATCACAGATGTTAATGTCAATTTACGCTTTCAATAGTTTTCAATACCGATTAATCCTTCATTTTGGTAACTTTTTTTATTCCTCTGTAAGAATTACTCTTCAGATCCATCAATTAGCCAAGAGCACGTCAGTAATTAAAGACGTACAATGTGATCTCCGACGCTCGCGCCTCCGCTTATCTCCATGGCTTTTCGCGCTCTTCATTGTCACCTGTCATTCTGATGTTTTTAGAAATGGATTCTAAATTGAAAGTAATTGACAAATGCTCTGAAAGGAAAAAACAGAGGAAAAATCCATAATGAGAGTAAACGCCTGTACTCACTATGGCTGCCTCATCGACTAAACGCTGTAGGAACCCAAGGTGAAGTCCCCGGGCGCCGCGATTCTACCTTCTTAATGGCAATTAGACGAAGATGCTCCAATGAGTGGGTTAAACCATTTCTGTTTGGTTGGAGTAAGTGATTCTCCGGACTCCTAAGAGCTCGAATTACCCCTATGAGGAAAAGCAATTATGCAATTAATAACGAAGAAAATCTCTGTGGATTTTTTTTTTTGTATTTATTTATTCTGCAAATCAATGTTTCTGTCATGTCCCCCGGGACGGAATGGAAAATGGGCCTCCTGCAGAATATTTAACCGCAGGTACACAGATCATTTAACACAATAGACAATTAGAGAAGCTCAGACCGGAAACCGAGGGAGCGGCGTTAAAAATCCCAAAGAAGAACTGTCAGAGGTGCCTAATAAATGCTGAGGATTGTGTAAGAATATCTGATCATCTCCTCGCACCCCCTCTGTACAGAAAATAATTCTGTCGGCAAATACGAGGCTAAAATTAAGTTGTGTCAGTTGTCAATAATAGAGAGCTCTCATCATCATAGGGATGAGAATAGCTCGCCTTAAAGGGAGTGTCACCAGACCCAGCATATCACCCCAGCCCTGCAGATAGATAGGTTAGTGTCACCAGACCCAGCATATCACCCCAGCCCTGCAGATAGATAGGTTAGTGTCACCAGTACCAGCATATCACCCCAGCCTTGCAGATAGATAGGTTAGTGTCACCAGACCCAGCATATCACCCCAGCCTTGCAGATAGATAGGTTAGTGTCACCAGGCCCAGCAGATCACCCCAGCCCTGCAGATAGATAGGTTAGTGTCACCAGAACCAGCATATCACCCCAGCCCTGCAGATAGATAGGTTAGTGTCACCAGAACCAGCATATCACCCCAGCCCTGCAGATAGATAGGTTAGTGTCACCAGAGCCAGCATATCACCCCAGCCCTGCAGATAGATAGGTTAGTGTCACCAGATCCAGCATATCACCCCAGTCCTGCAGATAGATAGGTTAGTGTCACCAGAACCAGCATATCACCCCAGCCCTGCAGATAGATAGGTTAGTGTCACCAGATCCAGCATATCACCCCAGTCCTGCAGATAGATAGGTTAGTGTCACCAGAACCAGCATATCACCCCAGCACTGCAGATAGATAGGTTAGTGTCACCAGACCCAGCATATCGCCCCAGGCCTGCAGATAGATAGGTTAGTGTCACCAGACCCAGCATATCACCCCAGCCCTGCAGATAGGTTAGTGTCACCAGAACCAGCATATCACCCCAGCCCTGCAGATAGATAGGTTAGTGTCACCAGACCCCAGAATATCACCCCAGTCCTGCAGATAGATAGGTTAGTGGCACCAGAACCAGCATATCACCCCAGCCCTGCAGATAGATAGGTTAGTGTCACCAGAACCAGCATATCACCCCAGCCCTGCAGATAGATAGGTTAGTGTCACCAGAACCAGCATATCACCCCAGCCCTGCAAATAGATAGGTTAGTGTCACCAGAACCAGCATATCACCCCAGCCCTGCAGATAGATAGGTTAGTGTCACCAGAACCAGCATATCACCCCAGTCCTGCAGATAGATAGGTTAGTGTCACCAGAACCAGCATATCACCCCAGCCCTGCAGATAGATAGGTTAGTGTCACCAGAACCAGCATATCACCCCAGCCCTGCAGATAGATAGGTTAGTGTCACCAGACCCCAACATATCACCCCAGCCCTGCAGATAGATAGGTTAGTGTCACCAGAACCAGCATATCACCCCAGCCCTGCAGATAGATAGGTTAGTGTCACCAGACCCAGCATATCACCCCAGCCCTGCAGATAGATAGGTTAGTGTCACCAGAACCAGCATATCACCCCAGTCCTGCAGATAGATAGGTTAGTGTCACCAGAACCAGCATATCACCCCAGTCCTGCAGATAGATAGGTTAGTGTCACCAGAACCAGCATATCACCCCAGCCCTGCAGATAGATAGGTTAGTGTCACCAGACCCAGCATATCACCCCAGCCCTGCAGATAGATAGGTTAGTGTCACCAGAACCAGCATATCACCCCAGCCCTGAAGATAGATAGGTTACTATCACCAGAACCAGCATATCACCCCAGCCCTGCAGATAGATAGGCTAAGGTCAATTGACTCAAACTGTGTTTTTCCCTTGTGAATCGTTGCCTCCATTGCTGAGATATTGCTGTTTTTGTCAATATAGAAATGAGGTCTTTGGAGTAAAAGGGCACTGCCATTGGTCTGCCCCACCTAAAATTTGATGTACAATAGAACAAAAGGATCACTTTTCAAATTCAGATTTTCTTCCCTTCTTATATTTGCCATAAGAAAAGGTGAGGTCAATGAAGATGACTGCCCACACACATTGGATAGCTGCTGGTTGAGTCTTCATTGTGCCAACGCTTGGCCCTCTCAATCCCCTCATAAGCTTCTCAGTTCTGACAGGGTAGTAGACTAATGCCACACATCTTTCGGAAGGATTGGGCATGTTGAAATCCAATAGCCCCATCTATTTTTGGGAGAGCCGGGAAGTCCCCATATACATTAGATGATTGGCTGTTACCACCATTGTAAGAGTAAAAGTTCTTACCTTAAGTACCGACGACCACCATTAGGGCCTTGGGAACTGCAATTTATCTTTCCTATCCCTTTTATTTTAATAATTTTTTTCTATTAGCCCTGACCTTGTAAGGCAGGGTTCACACTACCGTTGGAGTCCGTTATGAAGGTGTCCGTTAAAAAAAAAGAAACGGACACCTATCATAACGGACACTAACTGATGTTAGCATCAGGCAGTGTCCGTTTTTTAAAGAGGACCTTTCATGTCACATACCGCTAGAAAGCCGACAGCGCACTGAATTCAGCGCACTGCCGGCTTTCCCGGTATGTGACCCGGGGCTGGAGATATCGGCGGTGTAAGTTAACATGTTTTACTGTTTGAAGGGCACTGTGAGGAACTCCCTCCCTGCCACTTCTCGTTCGTCCATAGCGCTGTACTGAGGGGGCGTTCCTCACAGCTCAGCGTCATCGCTGGGCAGTAAGGAACGCCCCCTCTGACAGTACAGCGCTATGGGCGAGTACAGAGAGAGGGGACGTTCCTTACAGGCCAGTGATGACGCTCAGCTGTGAGGAACGCCCCCTCATACAGCGCTATGGACGAACGAGAAGTGTCAGGGAGGGCGTTCCTCTGACAGTACCCGGCAATAGACGAGAACAGAGAGAGGAGGCGTTCCTCACAGCCCAGCGATGACGCTCAAGCTGTGAGGAACGCCCCCTCAGTACAAGTCTCTGAACAAAGAGAAGTGTCGGGGAGGGAGATCCTCGCAGCGCCCTTCTAACAGTAAAACATTACACCGCCGATATCTCCAGCCCCGGGGCACATACCGGGAAAGCCGGCAGTGCGCTGAATTCAGCGCGCTGTCGGCTTTCTAGCGGTATGTAAAACCGCATGTGCCTGAGGACACGAAATGTCCTCTAACACTGCTAGTTTTTTTTTTTTGTTTGTTTCTCCTTTCTGAGCATGCGCAGGGAAAGTAAACGGACATAAAATAATGGACAGTAACTGATGGCTTTCATTTACTGTCCGTTATAAGTCCGTTACCCATAGACTTCAATGTTAAAAAAATAACGGACACTTGCTGTCCCTCAAGAATCCGTTTTTTTCAAACGGACAAAAAGTCCTGCATGTAGGATTTTTTGTCCGCGAAAAATAACGGACTTCTGACGGATTGGGTGTAAACGGACACAAACGGACACTAACGGACACCATATAAAAACCCATTGAAATGAATGGAAATTTTTACGGATTTCTGACGGTACAACTAGGGTCCGTTGCTAAAATCTTGTAACGGACAATAGCAACGGACACTACTGACGGACACCAACGGCAGTGTGAACGCTCCCTAAAAGGGTAGTCTCATTTTGAAAATTCCATTTTGTTCCCTGATGAGAAGCTGGTGACAGGATTTCCCACTGTTGTGATCTCAAGGGATCGCTGTAATAAGAAACAAGTGTTCTATTTCTCCACAGCACCACCACAGGGGAAACAAAGTATTGCACATTTTCTAATAAATAAATGAAAATGTCTAAGTACATTAATGCATGGGAAATTCAGCGTTTTCCATAACCGTCAGGTGAAATAGACATGCTGCGTTTTTCAAAAACACAGCTTTTCTGTATTTTTTTTTCCCGCTATGTGTGGATGGGATTAGCCAGAATTTCATACACTTTGCTGGTACTGTAAAACGCAGCGTTTTTCCCATTGTATTTCTGCAGCAGGAAAAATGCAGCATTTCCACAACATGGGGCCTTAGACTAAATGGGTGGTTAAGGATTAGTAATCATGGCAGTTTTCCTCAAAATCAGTGCCACACCTTTCAAAAAGTTGTGCGGTATTGCAGCTTAGTTCTGTTCTCATCTATTCTTTTGGGGTCCTTTTTAAGGCTAAAGCCCCACGTAGCGAGATGAAGCAAAAAAAAAAGCTGCGAAAAAAACACATCAAGGTTTTTTGCGCAGCGTTTTTCATTGCATTTTTGCAGATACTGTAAATTGCAGAGTTTTTTGCCGCTGCATTTCCACAACCATCTCAAAAAGTTGAGCAATGTTCAACTTTTTTGCGACTATAATTCACGGTCTCAGCACCCTCGTCGTCCCAATGTGACTCCATTCTCTAACATGAGTAAAGGAGTTTCAGCAAATTTCTGTGTAGCCCTAGCCTATGTCCTATAAAAAAAAATAAAAAAAAATCACAGCTTGCATGCTATAATACCATTGAACATGATTCTAGATGACAAACTCAGCTCTACTACATCTGTATCCGAGCGTCTATGGCCGGTTCAAACTTTACTACTTCAATCCATTTTTGCTTAACCTTTACAAAAAGTCTATGCACGGACACAGATATAGCAGCAGATTTCCAAAAAGACCAGCAGCAGTCAGGCCTCGGCGGCGCGTACACAGCTGTAACAATGAGAAATGTGTTACTTAATCTTCCTGAATCTACGACCCCTCCGTGACAGCGAGAAGACAAAATAAATATTGAGTGAGGGTAAGAACAGCGACAATAGAGCTGAAAAATTGGCCCCGGGTTTTGTGACAGGGGAAAGGAGGTGACATGCTCCGGTATATGACTGGACAAGATGTCAGCCGCACATATATCCCCTTTATCTCACAACACGTTCCCTATGTGGCAGTTGAGCCCTCAGACGCAATGTTAAGAGACAGGGCGAGACTGTTCTCTTTTGGAGACGTGTCACATGAAGGAGTTCGCCAGCCTGCACGGCCGAGAATCATGGCTTGTGATTTGGCCTGTCACTTGGCATTAATTTTGGGTGGTATCATCTTACCCTCTCAAGGCTGGGGAAGGATCTTTTTTGATCAGCACTGCCACAGGTGAAATGTTAAACTGTAGACACTTTGCGGGAAAGGACCGGACTTTTCTTTATGCTTCTTCTTCTTATTTTTCGTTGCTTGATATGTCCGGAGAAAAATGGCAATACTTAAAGGATTATCATAAACGCTTATATCAGAGCGGCGTACGGCCACAGCCGGGGACGAGAGGGTTTCCTATGGTATAGCATAGGTACAGTGAGACCTTAGGGCAAAAGTTTATTTTCTGACCAGATTACAAAATTACAAGGAGAGCCCCATGGCCGTGATAGAGTACCCACAGAGGTCCATGGGCTCTACGCAAAATTTATGGCAGATATACTCCACTGGGGACAATTTTACAGGGTACACATTTTTAGTACTCCTCTCTAGCATTGCTTCTCCATACAGTCAGGACCATTAGTGGTTCCCATTCAAAGGTTTCATCATTGGGCCCCCTACATAATTTAATGTCCTCTCAAGTGGCCCACACAATAGTGTGTTATAAGCCATTACACTACAGGCCATAGTGTGTACTAATGGTGACGAAGGGTGGTCATGTGTTTTGGGCAGCCACCCAAGGCTCAGGCCATGGACACGTAAAACACAGACACTACAACCGATATGATGGGTACATACTCATGATATATAAAAGTCCTCTGTAAAACCTTAAGATTAATAGCTGATTTAGGAAGTCTAAGTAGTAGTATCTTCCTTCCTGGTTTAGGGGTAGGATGTAGGAGAATTTTGTATCCATTAGTCTCTTCCTCTCTGAGTTAGGAGGAGGAAGAAGTAGGAGAGAAGTGAGAAGATGGAGCCAGGGCCCCTGGTTAGTCTGGCACAAGCCTGTTCCATGACAGTCAGGTGTTGTTCTGCAGTCAGGAGATGGGAGTAATCCCTGCTCATTTGTGAAGAGTGTGTGTAAGATACATCTGTGAGGGTAAAATTACATGGACACCCTGCAGGCCCCCTCAGCACTGCACAAGTCTAAGAGAAGCATCTGAGGGTCTAGTCAAGATTCTTGCCAATGTGACCACAGAGATTGCTACTTCCAACCTCCTGTCCTTCCTCCCAACAGGCTGCTGTGCATGGACTTTGCATGCTTGGTTGTAAAGACTGTATAGCAGTATGTGCTGTATGGGAGACCATGTTCCACCATACAATGCTCCATCAGGTGCCATATGTATGGAGGGACAATGGGAAAGTCCTTGGTGGTGTAACACCCACAAGTTGGACACAGTAACGACAACCAAATGGCATTTGGAAGGGTCCTTTGAAGGAATTTGGAAAAAGTAGTTTTTAAACAATCTATACAATCTATAGAACATAGAACTACTCATTATCAGTCTTCAGTCACGTGGCCAATGCAAAGGAAGTCTCCCTCTTCTCGTGCAAATTACAGGGCAATGCTTTTGGGCCTGCTTCCACTAGCCAAACCCCACTGTTGGCTCACCAGGTTCCAGTACACCACTGTACACTGTCCCCCATCTTGGATTCCACTTCAGGCTCCTCATGGTCGTGTCATTTGGCTTCTTTTCAGTTGGTTTCCTCACTCACGTGGGTACTGTCTGTGTGGTGATACTCTGAGCACCATCTGAACTTTGTGTGCCACCAAATGAGGTCTAACCATCTCAGCACTCCATCTCCCTTGGACCTTCTTTCCTCATATGCTGTCCGTGTCGGGGAGACCAGTGTCCTCTAGTGTTACAGGGGGTTAGTTACATTCCTTGTAACAGTAGTCAATCATGTGAGAAACCAGTTTCATGAGGCCCATTTGGTTGTCCTTCAGACAGAACTCCAGATTATATGTCTTATAAAGCCCTATGCATGGGACCATATTACAGGTCCATGTGATACTGACCTATAGCAAATAATTCCATACTGTATCTCCATTGAGGTCCTCACTGCTTCAAGGTGGAACTTGAAGCTCCTGGGCCCCAAATCTGTAAGTTCTCCACTATCCATTGTGTAGCAGAGGGTCCTCTTGGCCTTCTCAGGTACCAGGCCCCTGGTACAACTGTTAGCTCTGCTCCCCTTATAGCTACACCCCTGCAGAGTCCCATCTTTTATAAACTTTAATATAAAAGATAGTATATTTTACAGGTGTTCTCAGTGCAGGCAGTCCCCATTCTAAGTTCTACAATGGGGCCCTATTATTATTATTATAGCGGAAGCGGCTCTTGTATGATAGCGGGACCACCTCTAACATCTACTAGCGGCGGCCATTTTAGTTCATCCAACACAAATTCCTAATTGTACGGTTTGAAAAAAAAGCAAACTTTTTGGAATAATCGGGTTGAATTTGGTTCGTTACGAATCGATTTGCCCATCTCTAGTCAGTAATATGGACTCTTAGGAACCTCACGTACTGTACGGATTGCAGAGAGCTTTTCGGGTGAGACTAGAGGCCCCCTAAAACTGCATATCAAAAGTGCCGCATGAGCACAATGACTGATACATTCCATATATTTTCTCTTACCTGCTATAAATGTTTCGAGATCCGCACGGCCCATGATTCAGGACCTCGTCCTTGCAGGTAGTTACAACCACTAAAAACATTTGATTAAACCATTTGGACACATAGTCTAGGTTTATGACAATTTACCGAGCTCATCCACATCCACCAACTTATTGAACTGAGCTCGGTAATAGTCCCCGAGAAGCTTTTCACATTTCCCTTCCTATTTACAACACAATACCTTTTTTTTGGATTCGAGTCGTTTTTGTCTTATTTTGCCAATTCTAACTACTTCAGTGCTAAGGTGACCCACAAAAGTAAGCACGCCGAGTCTCTCCATCACCCAACTCGCTAAATGGGGCAATTATTTTTAAATGGCTGTTTGTAAGCGCTTCTTTTTAGGGTGGGAAAAACAAAGTTGTTGACCTTCTGTTTTTGCTATTTGCTAATTTTCCTCAAGACAAACCTTTAGCAAAAAAGAATTGTTTTTCTAAATGCAAACGACCGCATAAAGCGGCAAATGACACGTACGTCGGCCGCGGATGCAGTCCCTTAATTTGCAATGGTAACAGGCGTAATGATGCACTTCCATATTAAGTGACAGGGTAATTATGCCAAATAAGGTCTTTTTGTAATTTTTGACATTTTCTTTATGGCTTTTTGCATTAATCCGACGCACTCGCGCACTCACAGTCTGTTTTAACTGAAGAATCCAGCGCAATGAATCTTACTTGAGGATTTCATTATAATCTAAGACTTTCCCATGTTCTCGAGGAGGCCAACGCAGGCTCATTTATTTTCGAAAGGTGTTTTACTTTGGAAAATACAGAATCCATTCAATTAATGGTAATGTTTCAGAGGCTGACCCAACTTTTCCTTTCCATAAAAATCAGCCAGCTCTTAACCTTCATGGTGTCCTTAGTACAGTGAAGGAACCCTTATGGAAGCTTCCTCCTTACTTTAAGTAATCTAATTTTGTCTTTGTTACGGCGCTCGGTCTTTACTTGCTCTATTGCATTAAAGTAGAAATGGCGTTACAATAAAATTCTCTTGCTAAAATTGTTCACACGCTATCGGCAGGGGAATACATTTAGCAATTTTTCTCTTAGGTTTACACCATTTACTAGACTTAATTGACCTCTGTCTAAACAGGGTTTTGTAATTTTACTTAAAGGGGGAGATAATCTGGAGACGAAGTGCTGCATGTATTATTCTGCAAATGCTATCGTGGCCACTTCCGAGTTTTGAAGTCTTTACCGGGCTACATGTAAATGACCAGGGGTGAGAGAACCGGTTTGTTATGAATTTTCCAAAAACATCAGGTTCAACCAAAATTTTGGGGGTTCACCAATGATGAGTTGTTATAGGTTTGTTAAGATCCCCAGAGTATAATAAACATAGGTGCTTCCCTCACCTCTCCTTGGCCCCCTCATGGTGTCTGGTGTAGGTTTCCTGGTCTCTTTCGGCCTCCTCTATGATGTCACAGGACAGGAGTCATTGTTGAAACCTGTGATTGGGACTTTCATGCAGGTGTGATGATGTTGGCATGTCCCATGTGACAGTTGAGGCCCAAAGACAGTCCTCGGGGCGACTCTGGGGCCCCTCACCTCCCAAAGAGGCCCAAAGAGGACTAAAGATGCCAGGGAACGTACACCAACACTGCAAGGGAGCCCAGGAGGGGGACTTCTGCTTATTAATCTCTGGGGTCGGAATAGCACCTCTGGTTCAAACCAAACTTAATGGGATTCTATCATTGGGAAACCCATTTTTCATTAACACCACGTCGGAATAGCCTTTAGAAAGGCTATTCTTCTCATATCTTTATTTTTCTGCTCCACACAGCCATTTCTGAGAATTTTTGCTTTTCTTCTTTATGCAAATGAGTCTTCAGAAAGCACAGGGGGCGTTCCACCACGTCATCAGCCGCCGAGTCACTGTTCGGGATTTAAATCCCCCGCATGCTCAGTCGGCTCTGCTATTTCGCGTTGGACAGAGCCGACTGCGCATGTCCAGCCGGCCATTTTCATGCGGATTTGGATCCCGAAAAGAGACTCGGCGGCTGATGACGCGGCAGAGAGGCGTCAGCAGAAGAAGAGAGAGACGGCTCTGGATTTTCGGAAGAGCGTCTTCTTTGAGCACAGGGGATGCCCCCTGTGCTTTCTGAAGACTCATTTGCATAAAGAAGAAAAGCGAAAATTCTCAGAAACGGCTACGCAGAGCAGAAAAAATAAAGGTAGGAGAAGAATAGCTTTTCTAAAGGCTATTCTGATGTGGTGTTAGTGAAAAATGGGTTTCTCAATGATAGAATCCCTTTAAACAAAACTGCCAGACAATCCTTGTAAATATTCACAAAACAAATCTTGTGAGGTTCGCCCATCTCTACAAATGACCAATATCTTACAATAATTATTCAAGGTGTCGGGGTCAACCCTGTATATAGAGGAGGCCGTAGACTATCAATAGTTGTAGGCCAAATGCTCGATCACTGACAGCTATTCCTAATGAACTCCCCCATACACATGAATGCTCAGTACAGCTTGTGCTTTCAATGGGAAATGGTAGTAGCTTGAGAAGAAAGGATGGGGCATGTTGAAATTCAACATGTCCAATCCTTTTGTCCTCCAACATATGCCATATGAATGTTGGTGTAACATTTCATACTCATACAGTATGTATGAGGTATGCAGTTATGTCTCAGGTGTTCAGAGGCTACTTTTGGGTAGTGTATCTTTTGGGGAGAGATCGTTGACTGCTGCTAAACATGCTTCTATGACGTCTTTGAAGACATTTTTCCCAGTTACGGGCTTTTAGAGAGGGTGCATCTTTAGACTGAGAGAAGCAGGATGGTTGTTTCAATGAATTACTCACCATCTAGGCTGCTCTGACCTAGCTGTTAGGAGGTGTCAGGAACAGTCGTTATATGAGGGCACGCACGTCCAAAAATGTCATAGCAGTGGGAGAATCAACCATCACTTCACAGGCTGGCACAGGCAGGAGATGGTAGGGGTCTGAGTAGTGAAAGCAGTGCTCCAGGGAGCTGAAGGTCCGCCCCCAGTGCACCAACTGCCTAATTTGCCTAAGACTTCAAAGTCATTTTTCTCCAAATCTACAAAAGTGACGTACATAACAGAGGTAGGATGTGTATCACTCTGTAACATGGTGGTGACAGCTGAATATGCTTAGACATGATAGACTCCCTTTAAGAAGCTAAGCATGCAAATTTACGGAGAAGGAGATATTATGTATAGTGATGGATAAACCTAACTAGATTCATCTTTTGAATATTACAGAGGTTTGATGCAAGTTTGAAACGGACCAGAGCGGATGTGACATTATTATACCCTGGGGTAATAACTTGCGGAAAAATAACAAAAATCTCATACTGACCCTTCTTCAGTGGTCACATGGGACATGCCAACGTCATGATGTCTCAATCAAAGACACTGGGGAACTGCTAATATGCAATCCCAGGCCTCAGTGCTCCTCCAGGTTCGATGACATCACCCAGGAGGCCAGAAGAGGTCGGAAGATACCAGGAAAAAAGACCGGACCACGGTGGAGCCCCGAAAAGGTGAGGTAAGGTGACCATGGGCTGTTTATTATTTTTTCACACCTTCCTTGGACCTCCAATTATTATCTAAAGAGACCCCAGATTGTAATATAGATTTGTGGCTGGCAAACTCCAAAAATCTCAGGTTTGGCCAAGCAAAAAATTTTTGGAAAACTGGTAATGAATCCTGTTTACCACGAGCTGCTTCGCTCACCCCAAACTATGTACCAGGACAGGCAAAACTGAAGTTCAATTCAAAAATTTTTTTTCCATAAATCCGCAACATAATGTCCTAATGGTCTGATCATCTACAAATCTACGTATTAGATCTTTATGGTCTTGTGACGCTTCAGAATTATTCTTCTATCCCGGCTATAATATATGGGACAGAGCGATAACCCATACAGTCTCCGCACTATCCGTCTCCAGCCCGATAACAACAATCATAAAGACATTTCCATATCTGAGTTTGATCTCTGGTAGCAAAAATAAAAATAAATAAAAGGGATGACGTCCGTGGAAATTGTCTGCGTCTGTACACAATGGTGATTGTATATTCATGAAGTCGGCGTGTTTGATGTCCTTCTCTCTGTCAGAGTCTCTCATGCAGCATATGCTTTGCTCTGTAGAGAATAAAATCAAATTTTCTGTCTTGTCATATTGTCATCAAAGTGATAGTATCACAATTAGATTAACATTTCATCAAGAAGCTGAAAGGTGGGTAATGGAATGGGGGGGGGTGGGCTGGGGGTGGGGGGTACGTACTGCACAGTAAGGCCCGCTTAACCCTTAATATGATACCAGCCCACCCTACAATTCCTGGAGGCAAGGAAGGTAATCAGAATGTAACGCAAGTGACACCATCAAATTATAATGATCCATGTAAGTATCAACAAGGTCGCCTCCGAGGTCTGCGAGGGCCGTGTATATGTGCAGAACCCATTAAGATTATTGACAGTAGTATTTAGGAAGGTTTCTCAGTTTCATGCACAAAAGCTTTCCTGGGATCCTATTCTAAGGATGTGAAGCAATTTAAGTTTTTGCATATAAATGGCTAAAAGGCCTGTAATGTCTGGAATTATGGGGAAAAGGAAAAATATCTATCTATCTATATCTCTATCTCATATCTATATATATCTCTATCTATCTCATGTCTGTATATCTATCATCTATCTATCTATCTATCTATCTATCTCTTATCTATCTATCTATCATCTATCATTCTATCTATCTATCTATCTATCTATCATTCTATCTATCTATCTATCTATCTCTTATCTATCTATCTATCTATCTATCTATCTATCTCTTATCTATCTATCTATCTATCTATCTATCTCTTATCTATCTATCTATCATTCTATCTATCTCTCTATCTTTTTATTATCTATGTGCATCTATCATTTCCATGTATGTCTATTTTTTGTCTGTCTATTATCCTATCTATATATCTATGTATGTATATTTTCCATATATATGTCTGTCTATCAATCTACCTTTCTGACAATATTTTCTTGTGTGTGTATGTCTATCATTTCCATATCTGTCCATCTTTTGTCTATCGATCTATCTATCTTTCTATCTATCTTTTCATTATCTATGTATGCCTATCATTTCTATATCTGTCATCTTTTGTCTATCTATCTGTCTATGTATCTGTCATCCTATCTACATATCTACCGTATCTATTTATGTTATCCATATCTGTCTGTCTGTTATCTATTTATCTATCTTCTATCTATCTATCTATCTATCTATCTATCTTTCTTTCTATCTTTTTTATTATCTGTGTACGTCTATAATTTCCATATCTGTCCATATTATATATATATATATATATATATATATATATATATATATATTTTTTTTTTTTTTCATTTATTTATTTATTTTTTCAGTTTTTTTTTATCTATTTATCTTTATCTGTCTCTGATAAAGATAAATAGATAGATAGATAGATAGATAGATAGATAGATAGACTGGTACCAGATGGAACTAGAAACCTACAGAAAACAGGAAGTCTCTGCATATTATATGGCTTAGTGGCCAGAGTCAAAAGGGCAGGATTGTTAAGACTTAAATATATATATATATATATATATATATATATATATATATAGTAACATGGAAAATTTGTAGGAAACTCACCAAAATTTTTTAAGAAACCTTAGTTAAAACTTGATTTAAAAAAATAGTTTATTTTCTGGTGACACGTTCCCTTTCAGACAGGGTTGGACAACTGAAGATCCCTGTGCATAAACAATATGTGGGTGTGCATTCCCCAGCATATCTGCAAATTAAGTCTTGTCCTATCATCCCTGGTAATCTAGGGTAGTTAAAGGGATGATAATATCATCCATTGTGATCTAGAGAAGTGAAGGGTTTTGGTTACAAATTTGGTGGTCTAAGGCAGTAAAGGGGTTCATATTAATATGCTTGGTGGTCTAGGGTAGTAAAGGGATCAATTATAATATCCTTGGTGCATTAGGGCAGTGAAAGGGTTAATGTTAACATCCTTGGTGGTATAGGGCAGTAAACGTGTTAATGTCATCATCCTTGGTTGTCTAGAGTAGTGAAAAAGCCAATGATAATATCCTTGGTGGTTTAGGGTAGTGAAGGGATTAATGGTAACATCCCTGATGGTCTAGGGTACTGAAGGGGTCAATAGTGAGATCCTTGATGGTCTAGAGTAGTGAAGGGGTCAATGATAGCCTCCTTGATAGTTTAGGGTAGTGAAGTGGTTAATGGTAACATCTCTGGTGGTCTAGGGTGGTGAAGGAGGTTATTAGTGACATCCCTGGTTTAGGGGATGAAAGAGACCATCGAGACTGTGGGGTTAGGGTGTGAGAAGCATCTTTGCTTGTTTATAAACCACCTGTGATCAGATTGGGCCTCCTGCCCCCTTTGGACCCCTATGCAGCTGAATATGCTGCTCAAGTACATGTCCAGCCATCCCCTATTGGTCCAAATACACCTCAAACTGCCTCTGTCTGTAGTCAGGGCCATTTTAACATATTGGTGGGCCCAGTGCAAAGGTTTTATAAGTGGCCACACCCCATCACCAACTCTTAGAAATACCCAACTTGCACAAATCATAATGTCTCCCTTGTGGCCCCATACAATATAATGTCCACCTCCAGCTACCCCCACAGTTTAATGTCCCCCTCCAGTTGTCCCAGTTTAATGTTCCCCTCCAGCTACCCCTACAGTTTAAAGTTATCCTGTAGTTGACCCTACAGTTTAATGTCCTCCTCCAGCTCCCCCCACAGTTTACAGTTTAATGTCCCCCTTCAGCTACCCCCAGTTTAAAGTCCCCCTGCAGTTGCTCCATGTGTAATGTCCCCCTTCAGCTACCCCCACAGTTTAATGTCCCCCTCCAGTTGCCCCAGTTTAATGTTCCCCTCCAACTACCTCTACAGTTTAAAGTTCCCCTGTAGTTGACCCTACAGTTTAATGTCTCCCTCCAGCTTCCCCTACAGTTTACAGTTTAATGTCCCCCTTCAGCTACCCCCAGTTTAAAGTCCCCCTGCAGTTGCCCCATGCGTAATGTCCCCCTTCAGCTACCTCCACAGTTTAATGTGATGAAGAGAGGGGAGAATGGTGAAGCAGGGAATGGACAGGCCCCTGTTTCTTCATTGTATGCAACTAAGGATGCCAATGAGCTGAAGTTGGGGCAGCCCGGAGTGGCGTTACAGCATAAGCAGAACTGTCCTGCTGTCCCAAAGGGGCCCTATGGTTAAAGCGGCCCTGTCTGTAGATACACGCTGCACCACAGTAGATCTTCTATGCTTTACTTTTTGTATCTATCTTTGGCATGAGTTATTTGGACATCTGATGCTACAAAGGATTTATGGCGCTGGCTCAAAAGTCATATCAGAAGCCATAGGTCACGTATTAATAAGAATAACAAGTCTCTGGTCATTTTTCAAAGTAAGAAAAAAAAAGATCTTCCTACAAATAAGCCCGGCGAGTATCATGATGAATACTTAGTCAATATTTCTATTCTATTTATATAGGAGTCGGAGTCATGTTTGGTATCCACCACCCAAGAGACCGATTATTCTTCAGTTTTCTGACTGGTGCCTGCTGTCTGCACACGTGGAGAGGTCAGGACCATCGTCACCCCCACGAGCTGGTCATTAAATAACAATACACAGGAAAGTGATCCATCAATTACAGCCAGCGACTCCGGCTATTGAGTGACCTCAACTAACGAATCCCGCAAGTGGCCACCGAAAGCAGATTATGGTTCAGAAATCCCCATATGCCACATGGCCAGGATGAGGACACCAAGAAAAAAATGTTTAATTTATCACAGAAAATTAATATGTAGTTTTGATTGACACTTTCCACGGGTCAAAAAAAGGCAAAAAATCAGGTTATACTATTCTCGGGTCGGTTCGATCATTGCTGAGGTTTTCCTAAGAACAAGGGATCAATATAATTTAGTAGGTAATGAATCAACAGAATATACAACACAAACTGTTTTGCATCCAATTTCCAAATGAATACATCCACTTCTAATTCTTCAATGTCAAAAATTCTGACAGGAGAGCGAGAAGCTCCCATGACGTCCTGGCCACTACTGCAGATTAAATGGATCCCTTTGATGGTCCCTAAAGAGGCTCTTCTCTTTGGACAATGTCTACTATCTAATCCCAGCAATCAGGAGTGATCAGTGAGGAAACCTGGCAGTAAGTGTTCAGTTTCCCTGCAGCACCGCCACAGGATAAATTTAGTATGACACAGGATTCATTGAAACCATTCTAGGAATTCTTGAAAGCAAAAATATCACAAGTTAACGGGAACCAGTATTTTGGAAAGGGTTGTTGATCCAATGATTTATTCTGATTGCCATATTTGGAGTTGGGTAGGAATTTTTTTCCCCTAATGGGGCAATTGGCATATGCTTCATGTTTTTTTTTTTTTTTTGCCTCCTTCTGGATCAACTTGGTAGGTTTAACTTTAGACCTTGGTAGGTGTAAGCCGTTTTAATAACTATGGCAGTGAATGGGTCTATTCATATGTCTGTTTTTTTGATGGGCATTTTTTTTACGTCCATCAAAAAAACTAACATGTTCAAAAGGGACATAGATAGCGCTGTGTGAATATACCTGTAGACAATCATGCTTTTATAATGGCCATTACAAACATCACATAGACGTTATTCACTGTCCCTTGAATGGACCAACATTGCTGTTTTTCACAGGCATTCTTGTGTATAAGGCCTTATAGGATAGACTTCAAGGACTTGTCAACAAGGTTACTGTTGGGCTGCATAAAGGACAGGTCCTCCAGAGAGACACTCTATATTACCTCTCTACTCTACAGTCTAGCCAACAGTTGAGGATCCGCAACAAAGGACCCCCCTCCCCAAAAATTCATTTAATAAAAGTATAAATAAAAAAATAAAAATAAAAAAACTAGACAACCCCTATAAACTGATTGGATCATCAGATAAAAAACACTTAAAAAAATGTCTCAGTATCTTCCATAGTAGTATTTGGCTGTGTTGGTAAAGGCCCCCATATACAAAGAACAAAAGTTGGGTTGCCAATTTTGACAGGACCTGCTGAATATTTTATCTATATGGGGACCTCGATAACAGATGATATTGGGGAAAAGAAAGATCAGGCATACTGAATCCAGTGCCTGATCTTTGTATTCGGTGTCTAGCAATGACTTACTCACCCTCTCACCATTTGGAATGCATGTGAACTTGGCCAAGATGAGTTTTTATTGTGTACGGAGGGGTCCGAAGTAATAGCTGACAAACAAATCTGGTCGACAGCTATTAAAGGTGAATGGACAACTTTATGGCCGAGTGTGCATGCATTTACAATAGGGTGAAAGTGATTTTAGACTAAAAGGTTTTTTTAATGCTAGCTGATCGTTCCGATCAGAGCTTGTTTTTGTCCTGCCGAAAGCATGCGACTACTTGATAAATGAGCAGGCACTCATTCATCGGTGATCGGCGGTACTATTAGATTATCGGGAAGGAGCTCTCCTACAAGTGTTCATTTCCGATTATTGCCTTTTGCATAGTTCTGTCTAATAACGTCTTAAGCCACTGCTAGACACTTTTGGCCATGAGACCAAAAGATAGGGCATGTTGGAATTCAACATGCCTGATCTTTCCTTACACTGATATCAACTATCAGGGAAGAACTGTCACACCACCATACACATAAAGCTGGCCATATACAACACTGCTCAAAAATTTTAAGCAGGTGTGGGAAAAATGCTTCACAGTAAGAATGCTTCCAGAAATAGAAGGGTTAATAGTTTATTTTTGTCCATGAACAAAATGAAGTGAATGAAGAAAAGAGAAATGTAAATCCCATCAATATTTGGTGTGACCTTTGCCCTTTGCCTTCCATCAGTTCTTCTCGGTACTTGCAGACAGATTTTGGCAGAACTGGGCAGGGAGGTTGTACAAAGTATAAAGGAATATAAAAGGGGTTGTCTTGATGCTACGACCCTTAAAGGAGTTGTCCTGTTATGGACTTTTATCCCCTATCCACAGGACAGGACATAAGAGTCCAATCACTAGGGGTCCGAACACCGGGTCCTCCAGTGATCAGGAGGACGGGGAACCGAAAGTCCCTCTAAAGCGTCCTTGTGAATAGCGCTCCATTCACTTCTATGTAATCTCCGGCAGCGTCCGCAGTCCCATAGCAGTGAATGGAGCGCTGGTCACACAAGTGCACTGAAGCTCCATTGACTAGGGAGCTTTAGGGTGACTTTTGTTCCCCTGTTCTCCTGATCAATGGGGAACCCTGTCCTATGGATAGGTGGATAAATTTCCTTAAGAGGAGAACCCCTTTAAATTAGAGAATCAAAATGTAGAGTGAGAGACTACTGTTTGCTAAATCTTTCCTATTGGGGTTAGCAGACATACGGTACTCTCCTCGTCTGTAAGCACACTTTTTATTTTCAAAGACACCGACAAGATGATGTGAAATAACTTTTTTGCTTTGTGTGATTTGATTCATTATTTTGCTTAAAATATTCTGAGAGAAGGAAAAAAACATTTGTTTCTCATTCCTTTACCTGATGTCTTCAAGGACATGTATCTGACATAGCAGGTCTTCTTGAAGACAGGCAGCTTCAGGCCACAATGATGCTCACATCTCGGTAAATTCAAAGTGACATAAGGAGCCGCTTGTGTAATTCTGAGTTTCACTACCTGAGAGTTCTCAATATTGTCTGTACATGGGAAGGATTATCATCACTTACAGGAAAATATCCTTAATATTGGAGGCTCGGTCATCGCCCCAGCTGCGAATACAGGAGAGGATTGCACAGAATGGGGCAGCAGATATCACTTTAAGGAGCGACCTATTTTGGTATTTCAGGATCGGGTATTATTTTTTATATCACCATAGTTCAAGAGACTTATTTTTTCGGGATGCAGATTTATTGGCACCCTTTGGGGTACATATCATTTACTAATTTACCTATATTGATACCATGTTTTTCGGTGGGAGAGAGTTGGGGAAAAAATGAAAATTATCCATGATTTTATGGATTTTTTTTTTATGCCCCATGCACAGGACCGAGTGTGCTGTCCGATGTGGGGCCGAATTTGCAGCAGAATGCACTTGGATGATATTTGGATGTACTCACCTCTATGGGGACCTCCGATGTGTTCTGTTCTGATGACACAAAGCAGGATAGGACCTACTCTATGTTCATCGGACTGGAACGGACCATCGGATCCCTCGTGAAGGAGGATCGGCCTAGTGTGCATGAGGCCTTACACCATCCACTGAGCAGTATGAATAATTTGTTGAAGGGGTTGTGCCAACCCAAAGACGTTGTTCACATTGTTGGGGGTCTGACAACTGGGATTATTTTACATTATTCTATGAGACATTACAATTGGACGCCTATCTTCAGTTTAATGTCCCCCAGCAGAGGCTCATACAGTTTAGTGTCCCCCAGTAGTGTCCACTCACAGTTCAATGTCCCCCAGTAGTGGCCCCATACAGTTTAATATACCCCATTAATGGCCCCACACAGTTTTATGTCCCCCAGTAGTGTCCTGTACAGTTTAGTGTCCCCCAGTAGTGGTCTCACACAGTTCAATGTCCCCCAGTAGTGGTTCCATACAGTTTAATATACCACAGTAGTGGCCACTCACAGTTTTAGTTTAATGTCCCCCAGTAGTGGCCCCATATAGCTTAACATCCCCCATCAGAGGCCCCCAGCCTGGAAGCCTGGAAGCAGAGAGGTAAGTATCTATATTCAAGCATCCTTGAGCTTTTAGGCCACAAGACTACAAAATCGGGAAGCTTTAGAACCAGATAAAGGGTTCTTTTTTTCCCGATTCTGCTGATCTAGCTTAATGGACAGACCCAGGTGAGAGCCGCGGGCCGCAGATTATAGTGTCAGGGTCTGTATATTTGAGATCCCTGGGTGAAAGTCGCAGGCCGCAGATAATAGCCTCAGGAAGCCACATATTTGATATCAGTTAGTATAGTCAGTTTATGGTGGTATTATTCAGACACTATGTAATGCTATTATCTATGGCACTATTGTTTAGACCATTTATATTGGTATTATTTAGACATTATATGACAGTATCACTTTGACACTATATTGTACTGTTATGGAGGCACTCTATGGCACTATTGTTTAGACACTATGGTGGTATTATGTGGGCACCATGTGGTATTATTATTTGGGCAAATAGGAAAAAGCTAAAAGTAGACTTTTAATTAAGTTTTGCTCCCTGAATGTACATTCATGTAATATATTGTCTTGTCAAGTGCACCAGGGGAGGAGCCTCATAACAGTGGAGCCCTCTATAGTATCCCTAGGGTATATGAAGAAGGTGGTTGGGATGGGGTAACCTCTTCAGTGTTAACAAGGAGCCATTGTGATGAAGAAACAAAATGAAATTCAGAAGGATCAGAAAGTTATCAAAAGAAAATAATCCTCACATAATATATTTATAATATTTGTGCATCTCCTAATCCCGGCCCTACAAGCTTGGTGTTAGGAATTTATTGGATGTTATTTTACTTGTTATAGACTTCATGCCTGAATTTACAACTTTTCCATATGTTTGACAATTAAATGTACACACGTGGACAAAATTGTTGGTACCCCTCCGTTAATGAAAGAAAAACCCACAATGGTCACAGAAATAACTTGAATCTGACAAAAGTAATAATATATAACTACATGTTGACAAGCCACAAAGCTTCTGGGAGAATGTCCTATGGACAGAGGAGACAAAAATTGAAATTTTTGGCAAGGCCCATCAGCTCTATGTTCACAGATGGAAAAATGAAGCATATCTTGAAAAGAACACTGTCCCTACTGTGAAACATGGAGGAGGCTCTGTTATGTTCTGGGGCTGCTTTGCTGCATCTGGCACAGGGTGTCTTGAATCTGTGCAGGGTAAAATGAAATCTCAAGACTATCACGGGATTCTAGAGAGAAATGTGCTGCCCAGTGTCAGAAAGCTTGGTCTCAGTCGCAGGTCATGGTGTGAACCGAGAGCAAGGCAGGTGGTTTGGACTCCGCAACCAGAAATGAACGCACACGCGGTAGTTCAAGAAAAAAATATATATTTACTATAAGTTAATAAAGGCTAGTTAAAGGTAAAATGACAGGGCTAAAGACAAGCAAAATATACAATATAGCATGAACAATTTCAAGGCAAATTCTGCAATGGTTTCTACTTTTACTCTGTCCACTTCTGCAGTATGGACACTGAATGAACAATATACTCAAAACTATCCCTAACTGACCCTGACTTCACATTTGGGTGCACCCCCTTTTCCCCAGTGGTCCAGGTGGACCGCTTACAGTCCGTAGAAGCGCGCGGTGGGGCCCAAAGTCGGTCCTTTCTTTTATAGTGAAGCGTCCTCTCCTCACGGTTATCAGGATCTTGGGAGAAATGAAGTCCTCTTTAACAGACAGGGAAACCAACTGAATGCAATGTAATCCAACAGCAGATTCCACTCAGCACACTGACAGTCCTGCCGAATCCATACACTGAGCTGGGTTGTAAGCCGGGATTTAGCAGGTGCCGTCCAGTACATCAACAGCACTGCGAGTCTCTATCTGTGGTATCCATATACACAGTCACAATGTCAGTCTCACTGATCAGCCACTGAGCACAGTTCCTTTCACGTGGACTCACTAGTCCTGTTGTCTCTTTACACTCTGTTTGTCTCTGGACCAAGATACAGCTTAGCTGTACAGAAAAATCTCCACACCAGTTCAATACAACACTTGCCAAGATGGCTGCTGCTCTCTGTCTCGTCACTTCCTGCTTCTCTGCTCACACTCTGTCTGCAGAACAGGCAGGCTGACATAAAAGGGGGGGGGTCTCACTCCAGCATCATGTCACAATTACAATGGCTGCTGTCTTAAAGGAACAGAATCACAGAAATACATTCAACATTAACAGTTTATACAGACAAATGAAGCTTAAGACAACATTGGCTGTCTCTTACAATGGGTCTTGCAACAGGATAATGACCCAAAACACACAGCTAAAAACACCCAAGAATGGCTAAGAGGAAAACATTGGACTATTCTGAAGTGGCCTCCGATGAGCCTTGACCTAAATCCTATTGAGCATCTTTGGAAGGAGCTGAAACATGCCATCTGGAAAAGGCACCCTTCACACCCGAGACAACTGGAGCAGTTTGCTCATGAGGAGTGGCCAAAATACCTGCTGAGAGGTGCAGAAGTCTCATTGACAGTTACAGGAATCGTTTGATTGCAGGGATTGCCTCAAAAGGTTGTGCAACTAAATATTAAGTTAAGGGAACCATCATTTCTGTCCAGGCCTGTTTCATGAGTTTTCTTTTTTTTTAAAAATTCTGTTGAAGCCTGGTTGGAAAGCAATGTCTGACTTTCATTTGTTCATTTTCATAGAATTTTTATATATTATTACTTTTGTCAGATTCAAGTTATTTCTGTGACCTTTGTGGGTTTTTCTTTCATTAAACGAGGGAGGGGGACCAACAATTTTGTCCACGTGTGTATTCTAATAAGTTATACTAATATCAGACACTTATGTGGATATTGGCGCTGGGAAAATAGAGTATTCTACAATCAGGGGTGCTTTAACCATGGGGCAAATAGTGCACCCAATCTGCTTATGGTAGTGGGGGGAAATCAACTTTCATCCCTTTCCCCATTCAGAACATATGCAGACTTGGCCAAGCATGCATGTGTATGGGGAGGGGGTGTTGGTAGGCTGAACACTGATATGATACAAAACGTTCTCGTTTTGTATCATATCGGTGGGTTCAAGTCATCTTGGGACCCACTTTTAACACTCCAGATAGGTCATATTTGATTTTTTTTATTGTATCTTGTGGTACAGCTAAATATTCTGCTATAAAAAACTTAAAAAAATTGTGCAAAAACTTATTCAAAACAACTTCATTGTGCAAAAATCCATTATTTTGATGATCCAGTCATTGTAATAGACCAGCTCAGTATATGTCATATTCCGGGGCTCGTGTGCATATCCAGTTGAATCTATCAATATGCGCAGACTGGCCCATTAAACTTTAGTAATTAAGTTTCTGAAATGCTCCCACAAAGAACCATTATCTGGATTGTGTAATTAACACTTTTGTGGGAGGCAGCCGCCGCTCCGACACTCCATGGCCCCTCCTTTCATGACATTAGATAAACTTTTATCTCTGTTGATGCAGAAAATCCCAGTCCATTATCTAATGTGGAAGTGTGATTGTAGGGATCTTCTTTTAATAAGAAAGCACTTGTACCGTAATATCATCATATCCATCAAACATACAGTATATCTATTCATAGACAGACTGGAACAAGATCTTAAGACGCCCACCGTAAAACAATGGGGCAGGTAAACTAATAGGGGGGAATTTACTGTTTTGTGGCATAGATGAATATAAATGCGGCACAAACTCACACCAGACAGCTGGCATGTGTTGTACCTGAAATCTACGTGTAGAGGCTGGAGCCTCTTAATAATTCAGGTGCATCTCACACCACCGAAGAACTTGATTAAGATTAGCGTACCAGTCTTAGTTAGAAATGGGCAAACCACTTAAGATTCATTTCGGGTTTGGTGACTCAGGCCCCAGTTCATTTCAGAATGCACTAGTTCGGTACAAACCACACTTTAAATTGGCTTAAAACATAGTGTACAACACTGTCAGGGCTCCTAGGAACCTATCTATAAAACATAGTGTATGACACTGTCAGGGCTCCTAGGAACCTATCTATAAAACATAGTGTATAACACTGTCAGGGCTCCTAGGACCCTATCTATAAAACATAGTGTATAACACTGTCA
Source organism: Leptodactylus fallax (assembly GCA_947044405.1). NCBI lineage: Eukaryota > Metazoa > Chordata > Amphibia > Anura > Leptodactylidae > Leptodactylus > Leptodactylus fallax. Next base: position 77,890 of record CAMRHE010001155.1, read on the forward strand.
GGGCTCCTAGGAACCTATCTATAAAACATAGTGTAGAACACTGTCAGGGCTCCTAGGAACCTATCTATAAAACATAGTGTATAACACTGTCAGGGCTCCTAGGAACCTATCTATAAAACATAGTGTATGACACTGTCAGGGCTCCTAGGAACCTATCTGTAAAACATAGTGTAGAATACTGTCAAGGCTCCTAGGAACCTATCTATAAAACATAGTGTATAACACTGTCAGGGCTCCTAGGAACCTATCTATAAAACATAGTGTATAACACTGTCAGGGCTCCTAGGAACCTATCTATAAAACATAGTGTAGAACACTGTCAGGGCTCCTAGGAACCAATCTATAAAACATAGTGTATAACACTGTCAGGGCGCCTAGGAACCTATCTATAAAACATAGTGTATGACACTGTCAGGGCTCCTAGGAACCTATCTATAAAACATAGTGTAGAACACTGTCAGAGCTCCTAGGAACCTATCTATAAAACATAGTGTATGACACTGTCAGGGCTCCTAGGAACCTATCTATAAAACATAGTGTAGAATACTGTCAAGGCTCCTAGGAACCTATCTATAAAACATAGTGTCAAGCTTGTGATAGGGCCACCAGCGGTCACATAGCCATGCCTAATGTCATGAGCTGAGCCTGGGCCAATGCCATCACAGAAGATCTCTGGACGCCGTGAGGAGGCCCAAGAGAGGTAACGGAAGGTGAATATGAATGGTTTTTTATTTTTTACACCTCCCCTTGGACTCCATCTATTATATTTTGGGGTCTAAAAAGATGAATCTCCATTTGTTTGATTCTGTAAAAAAAAGGAACAATTTGGGGTATTTAGGTTGAACCTGGCTGGGTACGAACCGATTAGCCCATCTCTAGTCTTAATATATTCCCCCATACTGTCTAAATTTTAGACAGTGTAAACTAGACAGTCTTGTGGGGTGCATCAGATGGGTTTCGTCATGCCTTCAGTGCACCCTATGTGACAGCTGAGGCCCAATCACAGGCCTCAGCGGTTGATCAGGGCCTGTGATGTCACCCAGGAGGCCAGAAGAGGACTGTGATGGAGCACTGGATACCGTGAGGAAGCCTAGAAGAGTGAATATTAGTGTTTATTGTTTTCCCGCATCTCCCCTGGCCCTTCATTTATTATACCCCAAGGTGTGAAGAGACCCGAAATATAATAATAGCAATTTCGATAAGCAAAATTGGTGGGAGAACCTCACGAATATTCATGAAACGAATCTCTCAAGGTTTGCCAATCTCTAGTCCTAAATAGTAGACCCCTCTAGAAAATGGGTTTTCTAATCAATGCAACCAGAACCTGAAGGTAATTGATACTGATGACCTATCCATAGAATCAGATCAGTGGGGGTCCTACACCCAGACCCTGACCTGATCAGGTGTTTCAGCCACCGGAAGCTGGATACTAGATATACAGCCAGAAGGAGCCCTACTCCTATTCAAGTGAATGGGAGCGGGGATACAGTTCCAGGTGCCAGGTGTAGTTGTGGCTCCCAGATCTGCAGCCAGGCTCTCATTCATTTGAATAGGAGCAGGGCTGATTCCAGCCATATACCTAGTATACAGCTTCTGGTAGCCAAAATACCTGTCGTATGCCAGACCCTGACCAATCTGATACTGATAACCTCTCCTATGGATGGGTCGTGAGTATCCCTTACCTTCATGTCCTGAACAACCCCTTTAAGTACCCTTTACCCTAAATAGTACCCACCCTACCATCTTTACCCCCTTTATTGGGCTTGTCAATCGATACCAATAATTCCAAAAACATTCCAATCATCACCTGGTGAGATTTATCTTATTCCCGCGAGTGATCTTTCTTTTCTTCTTCTAGGGAAGCATCTGCCTTGCCTAACTGCGGCTCGGCTGCATATTTAATGGGAAGAGAGCAGTAAAATGTGATAAGGGTCTAGGTGGTGGTGGAGTATCAGCAGAAAGCTTTAATTAATAACAATATTCATTCACACCTGGTAGAGCTCTGCATTTAGATGAGCAAAAAGGAAGCTATTAAGCTAACGTATTAAGCTTATTAAAAAGGAGGTTTTATTGCACTTGTCTCAGTTTGCTGATGTTCAGTTTTCAACTTATGAGCTTCTTGTAAAAAAAAAGAAAAAAAGACGTCTTAAGCCTGTATGTTATATTGCTAATGTTTGCCTCTGTGTATCTTGTGAAAAAATAAGAAATAAAATCATTCTAATTATTATTATAAAGCAGCAGCAAATGGATCAGAGGATGGGCAGAATCTGCAAGAACTGGTATGGGGTGAAGATCATTACACAAGTCAAGCAATCTTATAGATTATCTTTTTAAATCAATTCTTTTTATGTAAAGGGGTTTTTCAGGCTTAAGGCCGGGGCCCACGTTGCGAAAACGACACGGCAAAAAATGCTGCATTTTACATTACCTGCAAAGTGGATGGGATTCTGGCTAATCCCATCCTCGCATTGCAGAAAAAAAATCTGCAGCGGAAATGTTGCGATTTCAAAAACGCTTGCTAGCATGTCGATTATACCTTCGGAAACGCCGTCGTTTTCTGTATAGGTATGATAGGGGCAGAAAGACTTTCTGAAAAAATGCTGCAGGAAAAAACACAATGTGTTTTCACAGTGGAAGGGGAGCGCGTGCAGAACCACTACTGTTCAAGTAATAGGAGCAGTGCATAGCGGTGGTGGTGGTACAAGGGAATTGCAGCACTGCTCCTATTACTTGTATAAGTGCGGTGCTGCATGCACTCCGGCCACCGGAGGCTGCTAGAACAACTGATCTGTGTGGGGTCCGATCCTGTGCATAGGTCATGAGTATGAAAAATCAGTTTGGGGCTGGAAACTCCTTTTAATAATTGAAGACCTATCCTTAGGATAAGTCATCAGATGAAGATTGGGGGGGACCAACACACGGGACCCCAGCCCGCCAGGCTGCAGTGTTCAGGTGAATGCTGTGACCTCTTCACTACTCATAAAGCACCGCACCGTACATTTCTATAGAAGCTGTGCTTGGTATTGCAGCTCAGCTCTTTCACTTGGATGGGACTGGGCAGCAAACAGGACATGTGACTGACGTGACATCACATGACTTGTGAAGTGTATAGCACTGCCGTCACTTCAAACTGCTGATCCACGGGGATTCCATACACCATTGTTCTTCAGTTGATGACCTATTTTATGGAAAGGTCACCAACTAACAAGTCCTGGAAAACCCCTTTAATGTCTCAATTTTCTGTAGCATAGTAACAAAGAATCAACATATAATATGTCATATAATACCACTACTATGTAATAGTATTAGTGACAGTCCATGACTTTGGAAATAGGGTCCTAATCCTGCCCTCATGATGGCCGACAAATCCCACTCACTCACTCTTTAAAGTGGACTCCTGGCTGCGCTGTCTCTGGCTATTGGTCAGGGGATGACCCACTGTAGAAGTATCTAGAGACAGGGGAGTGTCGTAAAACACAAACTCATGTTATACTTGTCTAAAAGTGTGTATATTGCTCATACGTAATACAGAGATACATCAGGCTTGAAGTGAACAGTTTTTCAAGCGCAAAACTAATTCCTACCTTTTTTCAACTCCAAAGACTAGAGGGGTTACATCAAAGACCTTGACTTGACCTGACCCATTGGCTTTATAGTCATTCCTCATACATCCGTGGTTTTCTGTGGCCTCATCAGGCATCTCCATTTTTATCAGAGCGTTGTCAGTCTTGGGTTGCCTCCCCAAGTCAATTACAATATAGTTGTATATCCATTATATAGTATATAATATATATTGTTTATGTTTATTTGCCGGCCATCTTCAGGGGCCCCAAAGTCTTTGTCCCCATCCAGGGAGCTCAGAGGGCTTACATTAGCACAGTGCACCACCACTACTTCTTACTGGGGAGTGGGCAGTCCTTTTATTGATTTAGCCACACCTTCATTCTAGAGCCTTCTATTGGACTGGGGTGGAACCTCTGATCTCACAACATTGTGTGATCTGCAGTACACCAGGATATATACATATAATAAAATACAGTGTCATAGTTAAACTGTAAGAATACTTTCTTTTTGTTTCCCTAAATCCATAGTGCAGGGTAAAGGAACAAATTTGTAATATAGTACAATAGACATCTATGGAGAGGGGAGGGAGAGGAAGGGGGATCTCCTCAAAGAAGAGAGACATCTGCACTATAGAGAGACCATTTTCTTTCACAACACAGCTGGGTTATCAGAAATTAGTCTCTGGCTTTCTCCAGACAGAAATGACTCATTTAATGCTGTAGATGGCCTCATATCTCTGCCTCTTTCCTTCTTCTCCACCCTCCCCTCTCCATAGATGTTCACTGCTTATGTACAGACTATGGACTGAATCACTCAGATAAGAAAGAGTAATAGATAAAGACACAAGCACTTTTATTTAGTGAAATATATTGCAAAGTTTCTTCCCTTTCCAAGATTTATGATAAAATAAAGTTTATTTATACTTTAACCCCTAGTTCTCCTGCTTACATAAGGTACGTAGGGGATTTGGAGATGTGTATTAGGAAAAAGCATCTCCAACCCTTATAACCATGTATATGAATGGAATCAGAATTCCTTTAAAACCTCTATAGTGTTCATCAGTGATTCCCTTTATGCAATGTGTGAACTGCGGACAATGAACATCCTCCTATCTGTCCATTACGAGACCTCCGTATTCTCTCTGCTTGTGATATTGTAAAGTGTAGGACTTGGAAAGACTTTTGTTGTGAAGTTGGGTTTAGAAGTGGAAACACTATCAGCTTTAGCTTTAGAGTAGCCAGAAGCAGCACTTGATCTCGAACTCAAGGACACCCCTCCTCTGAGAGGCCATGGATGTTGTAGCTGCAAATGAGCTACTAGGACTGAGCGGCTGCTCCACTGAAGTTCTCAGAAATCATTTTACAACAAATCTGCTCAGTTGATTTATGGCGGTACACCAGGGAGAGAGACGCCATGTGCCGGAGACTGCTTTGTGCTGGAATATGAGATGCCATGCTGATGCACAGGATACTAAAACTGCTGCTGCACATATTTGCAGGTGTGATCCTTACAGGGCTTGTTCCAGCAATGTAACTGAGAGAGAAGGTTGGAAATGTCCTATTAATACATTATCACCTATTTATTGGCAAAATATTTTATAATCTGTATAAGGCCCCACACACATGGGCCAATCCACACCAGAAAATCCGGTCCGTACTTTGGACAGATTTCCTAGGTAAATATAGTAAGGAGTAGAGATGAGCAAATTGATTTGGAATGAACTGGAGTCTGCACAAATTTCCCAAAGGTTTCAGGTTCGACCTGAACCAGAAACTTTGAGGGTTCCTTATCCGAACACCAGAAGAGGAACTATTATACTCTAGGATCTCTTCAGAACCCAAAGTATAACAAGTGGAGGCCCAGGGTAGAGGTGGAAACATAACACAGACTGATACATCCTTGGAGTGTCTGGCGCTTCCTTGGGGCCCTCTTTTGGCCTCTTGGGTGACGTCATGACACTTTAATGCAAGCAAATAAGTTCCGGACGCCGTGAGGATGCCCAGGAGAGGTGAGGGAAGGTGAGTATAACGGTATATAGTGAAGACAGTAGAGCCACGAGGAAGCAGGGACTAAGTTTAAGTGTGTTAGGAGCCTCCGTCACAGAATTCATTAAACTTTACTGACGAAAGTGTCCTGCATCCAGGACTTTTTTGTCCAGCAAAATGATGCACGCTGGAACGGAAGCCAATGGAGTTACATGACAGAAGAAAGCACAGGAGCAGAAAGGACCCTTGGATGGATGTTGTCCAAATCATTTTTGCAGGACTGGCCAACCATCTAATGTGCATGGTGGTCTCTGGACTCTTCCCCGAATGGCAGATACTGGGGCAAAGAAGGGTTAGACATGGTGGATTTCAGCCTGCCCAATCATGGTTTCTTAAGGGAGATAAGTGGTGGAAATTTATGCTACTATGTACATTGTAGAAGGTTACGTGAATTTCCCAGTGTGACCCCAGCCTCAATAGCTTGTCCAGGATTTAAAAAAAAAAAAAAACAACATGGCGTCTGTATTCTAGAAGCAGCACCACACACGGCTATAGGTTGTGTCAGGTTCTGCTTCTCAGTTTCCAAGTGAGTTGCAATACCAGACATAACTTACAGGGGCGGCGCTGATTTGGGGAAGAAAGCAGCCATGATTTTCGAATGGACAACCTATTATCTTCACTGAAACCTGCACTATCTGTACTATAACTCTGCCCCCTGGCAACAAGAATACGGGTGGAAATAAGGAGGAGAATCTCTCACCTGATGTCAGGTTGTCTTTATTAGTCTGTATCCTGTACAGGTTTTTATGACTATGTGTCTATTTTATTTGTATGGGTCATATGTATCAGAAAAGACAATTTATTATACACAAATATCCACTAAAATCTTTTGGTCAAATTCTGAATTTATTTTGTAATTATTTACTAAGGGAAAGTGATGTTACAGAATAAGTTGCTGAGGAGCAACTGACATCATCCATAACCGACAGCACCGCCTGTTCTCCATTCTAGATAGAAACACATAGATAGTAGAGATGAACAATGAACTGAATTTGTCCTGAATTTTCCAAAAGTTTCATGTTCATCCAAACTAAAAACTTTGTTCTTCACCCACAAAGTGAAATTATTATATTCTGGAGTCTTTTCAGAAAAAAACATTTATAGTCACCTTCCCTCGCCTCTTGTTGGCCACCTCGCGGAATCTGGCGCTCTTTCTCGGTCTACTTGATGACGTCATGCACCCGGGGTCACTGCTGAAGCCTGTTATTGGGCCACAGTGGTCACATGGGACACGTTGAGCATCATATCTCATCCGAATAAGATCGTATCAAAATGAAATGGAGGATCAATTCGTCCGAACCCGAGAAAAAAATGAATCTTCAGAGGTTTGCCTAGCTCTAGTAGATAGATAGATAAATAGATAGATAGATAGATAGATAGATAGATAGATAGATAGAGTTAGATACACATAGATAAATAGATAGATTGATACATACATACATACTTAGGTAGATGTGGATGAATAGTTGATAGAATCCATTGATTACATTGTGATACTTGTGGATAGATGATAGATAGAATAGATAGATAGATAGATAGATAGATAGATAGATAGATAGACAGATACAGTTAGATGTACATAGATAAATAGATATATATATATATATATACATACATAGGTAGATGTGGATGAATAGTTGATAGAATCCATTGATTACATTGTGATACTTGTAGATAGATGATAGATAGATATGGATAGATAGATAGATAGATAGATAGATAGATAGATAGATAGATAGATAGATATGAGATAGATAGATAGATAGATAGATAGATATGAGATAGATAGATAGATAGATAGATAGATAGATAGATAGATAGATATGAGATAGATAGATAGATAGATAGATAGATAGATAGATAGATAGATGGATAGATAGAGCTGGTGAGGAGCCTATAACATGATTACTCTCAGCCTGGGATACTTTCTGTACACAATTAGTATATTTCCTATAGTTTCCCTGTACAGAGCCCTCACATTACGTACAGTTTTACCTGCCTGCGGCCCAGTATATGGATGGTTTGGGTAAGTGCTTATTGACCAGAATGATCCCAGAAACACATTTACCAGTTGTAACCTTGTTTAATGATATGTTGCTGGACTCAGAACCTTGCTGAGCCTGTGATTCTTCACTGGCTGAGTCCGCATGATAGATCACGGTAGGAGGCTGATGGTGTAATCGCTCAATGGCAACCGCTGACACCTGCACCAGCCTCATCCCCTCTGAATGCTACACAGAGACGCACAAGCATCTGCACAATAGCAAGGTACGACCTGGGATGGGAACCTTATGACGTGTCCCATGTTAGTGCAGATACAGCAAAGTGTGAATATTCCTGAATATTTTATAAAAATTTAGAAGAAACTTTATGTGCTGCTTAGATATCTGTGGTGGAAACTGACGTTACGGTACAAGACTGGCAATATTCACTCTTAGGGTATGTTCACATTGCCTAAGGCATGTCTGATGCCATGACAGATATTCCACTCCTCTTATACATGCCCCCATATGGTATTTTTTGACCAAGTGTGCATTTGTTTTCAGTGGTGATAGGTAAGTAAAGTTGGCCAAACCCAATATATGTGTATCAGCTGATCATCCAATGTGATTGCGCCCTGACACTCCCCTGGTGGCAGATGTAGGGTAGGGCGGATTAGGATCAGACACTTGGGTTTTCATCTACTCAATCCTTTTATTCTCGGGGAGATAAACCGTTGCCTCTCTCTTTCACCTATCCACACGTCCCTTTAATGGATATATGTATTTTACAAGGAGCAGCGGGCAGGTGTATCAGATTTACACCCACAGTCCTGGGTGGTCCATTTTATGTTAATGACATTAGGCAAAATATCAGCCAATCTATCATCCATTAGATGTGTATTGTCCGAGACCCCCAGCACCGGCAGCCATCTAACATGTATGGGGGGCTTCCGAACTAGAGGTGAGCCAAGTTTGTTATGAATTTTTATGAGTTTTGCCACCCACAAATCACTACCAAATGGAGTGTCTTCAGACCCCGGAGTATAGTAAGCAGAAGCCCAGGGGAGTTAGGGTAAAATGAACCTCATGAATATTCACTAAATAAATCTTCCAAGCAGTGGCGTAACTAGGAATGGCTGGGCCCCAAGGCGAACATTTGACATGGGGCCCCCCCCCCCCGAACCACTGCCGCCAATCGCCCACCCCCCGGACCGCCCCCTCCAACCCCCCCCCCAAAAAAACGCATTCCTGCGCACACTATTATGTGCCATAGTGGCCCCTGCACACAGTATCATGTCCCATAGTGGCCTCTGCACACAGTATCATGTCCCATAGTGGCCCCTGCACACAGTATCATGTCCCATAGTGGCCTCTGCACACAGTATCATGTCCCATAGTGTCCCCTGCACACAGTATCATGTCCCATAGTGGCCTCTGCACACAGTATCATGTCCCATAGTGGCCCCTGCACACAGTATCATGTCCCATAGTGGCCCCTGCACACAGTATCATGTCCCATAGTGGCCTCTGCACACAGTATCATGTCCCATAGTGGCCCCTGCACACAGTATCATGTCCCATAGTGGCCCCTGCACATAGTATCATGCCCCATAGTGGCCCCTGGACACAGTATTTTGCCACATAGTGGCCCCTGCACACAGTATCATGTCCCATAGTGGCCCCTGCACACAGTATCATGTCCCATAGTGGCCCCTGCACACAGTATTATATGTCCCATTGTGGACCACACATGAACAATTATTATACTCTGGGGTCTTTTCAGACCCCAGAGTATAAGACCCCGGATTATAATGATAGCAGAGATTGTGGTGTTCGGGCCGCGGCCTCACATACCGATCCCCGCTCCTGCTCACAGCCGCCTCCGCAGAATCAGAAGCGCAGGCGGCCGTGAGCGGGACCCGGGGAACGGTAAGTATATAGGGCCCGTTACCTACTGGGGTTACTCCACCAGGTAACGGCCTATATTTAAAAAAAAAAAAAAAGCATCGGGGGCCCGCGGGGCCCCGTAATGTCCAGGGCCCTGTGGCAGCTGCTACCGCTGCTACCCCGATAGTTACGCCCCTGTTTCCAAGGTTCACCCATCTCTGCTCATGTCTCTTTTCCAATGGCAGACTTTGGACTGTTTGAGGACTTCCATGATCGTGTGTTCAGGACTAAAATACTGATGACTTATCTTTAAGATAGGTCATGAATATTAGATTGGTAGGTGTCTGAGACCCAGGACCTCTCCAAATCAGCTGATCAAGTGGCAGTGGCACTCCGCTTTACAGGCCAGTGATGTCATGCTCATTGCTTACTTGCCTTGTTTGTAGCTCCGTCCCAGTCAAGTGTCTACCAAGCACAGCCACTATACAAGGTATGGTGCAGCACTCGGTAACACTGTCAAAATGTTGCAGAATCCTCAAGCAGCTGATCTGTGGTGGTGACAGGTGTCAGATATTGATGACCCATCCTAAAGATAGCTCAGCAATATCTTAATCTAAGGAAGCCCTTTTAAAGAGGGCCTTTCACCTCCTCCACCAACTCTTTGCATCCTTTAATAATCTGTTGGAATTTCCGCTCTATCCCCCACCATTCCTGAGCAATCGGTGCTGATACTTTAAGCATCCAAATTGCCATCTAGGCTCTCTACTGTCATGTGGATGGTCCCTGACTATCTTCTCCAACTTAGGACCGCCCACCTGACAGTAGAGAACCTAATTAGAATGCTGGATGCTGAAACTAAATGCACTGATTGCTCGGGAATGGTGGGGGCTACAGAAAAAATTCTAACAGTGCCGGAGTCAGTGGATCGGCACCTATTAGAGGGTGTAATGAATTGGAGATGGAAGTGATGAAAAGTCCTCTTTCATTATAAAAAGCCCAAAGAAAACCCACAAACTGCATCTTTAGATGAGATATTTGATGCTACAGTTCTGCGTAGGAAACATCACATTACAATAGTCATGTACCCGGGAAATTTAAGGACAAGTGCGGTATCAGAGGTAAATGAACTCTGAACTCTGACTGCAACATATTTGACAATCAAATTCCATGCCCATAGCATAGCTGCCCGTTCATCTGAATCCGTGTCAATGGCAAAAGACTAAGTAGAAAAGACGGAGCCCACGGGATAGTTCATAAATCATAATCAAAAGCAGAGGAGAGGAGGAAGGGTCAATGAAAGGATATGGGTGAGAGTACAAGGGGGGGAACCGCAGCTAACAACTGAAGTCATCACATACAACGCAGAAAATAATAAAGTTTTATTTTACTCAAAAATAACGACGCTAAAAGTAACTCCACCTAAAAACATCCCTATAATAATACAGTCTTCTGTATGCTAGGGAGTACTAGGGGGCCTTAAAGGGAATGTGCCACTGTTTTTTAAAATTTATTTATTGAAACCAGTCAAATCTATCACTTTTTTCTAATCTGTTTTTATTTCCTGATTGTAGATTTTTTATTCTATTTCCTGTACATGATTATGGGGGCGGCTATCTTGCCTGAGCTTCTCCTCTGCTCTGTTAACAGCATTTAGTGATCTGCTTTACAGCACAGTCATGGGTCATAGGCAGCAATAGTCCAGAGCTGACTCATTGAGGTCTATGGGAGAGTTTTCTGGGCAGTGAGGGGGGAGGAGATAAGCTGTGACATCATCTATTGTCAGTAGTTGATACAAAGATGCTGTTATCCGTACAGGTACTATCTTCCATTGTAATCCTATCTATGATACAAATGATGTGAATGCTGCAAAGAAAACCCCTTCATTACTGGTAAGTGTCAGTCTATTATAGGGTTTAGTAGTCTGAGTAAAAATTTCAGGATATAGTATTTTTTATTTATTTTTTTAAATATAGATCATGACATGTAAAATTAAAAAAAAATCATCAAAAAAAATTAGAAATATGTTTTATATAAAAACTTGGTTCAGAAAGCATTATAAAATCGATCAGCATAGTATGTTACATCTAAGACATCATAATAGAGATTATTTTTCAGAAGTTATCAGGCGGCATGAAAAAAGTTCTGGTTGTTTTTGATTATAAAAGTAATAAAAATAATTTATCTGGAACATACTGTACTTTTAATGTACTTGGTAATATGTGGTGGATTTACAAGAAAAAGTCATTTTTCATGTGTTGCAGTTTATTTATTTGTTGTATTTTATAAAAAATCTTATAAATTTTAACATCTTAGCAAATTATAAATTTCGGTTTATGTCATATAAATTTATGGGACTAAATGCAGAATATCCCATGGCTTATATAGGTTTCTATTATGAAGTACTAAATGCAGATTTCAGGCTGTTAATTCTTAAGTATAATTTAATGTAAACTTTTACAGATTTGTTTATATTACTGGTAAATATTAATTCATGTGCAAATCGCATTTCACATAAAATGTTGGGGGCTACATTCACAATCTTTTTTCCTGGATTATTTTAACTTTTTTATATTCTTTTTTTTTATTCGTTTACATTTTGAAGATAAAATTAATAATATTTTTTTAAGAATAAAAGTCTATATAATATACATATACACACGTGGACAAAATTGTTGGTACCCCTCGTTTAATGAAAGAAAAACCCACAATGGTCACAGAAATAACTTGAATCTGACAAAAGTAATAATATATAAAAACATGTTAACAGGAATGTCCACTGGACAGATGAGACAAAAATCTAAATTTTTGGCAAGGCACGGAAAAATGAAGGATATGTTGAAAAGAACACTGTCCCTACTGTGAGACATGGAGGAGGCTCTGTTATGTTCTGGGGCTGCTTTGCTGCATCTGGCACAGGGTGTCTTGAATCTGTGCAGGGTACAATGAAATCTCAAGACTATCAAGGGATTCTAGAGAGAAATGTGCTGCCCAGTGTCAGAAAGCTTGGTCTCAGTCGCAGGTCATGAGTTTTGCAACAGGATAATGACCCAAAACACACAGCTAAAAACACCCAAGAATGGCTAAGAGGAAAACATTGGACTATTCTGAAGTGGCCTTCTATGAGCCCTGACCTAAATCCTATTGAGCATCTTTGGAAGGAGCTGAAACATGCCGTCTGGAAAAGGCACCCTTCACACCCGAGACAACTGGAGCAGTTTGCTCATGAGGAGTGGCCAAAATACCTGCTGAGAGGTGCAGAAGTCTCATTGACAGTTACAGGAATCGTTTGATTGCAGGGATTGCCTCAAAAGGTTGTGCAACAAAACATTAAGTTAAGGGAACCATCATTTCTGTCCAGGCCTGTTTCATGAGTTTTCTTTTTTTAAAAATTCTGTTGAAGCCTGGTTGGAAAGCAATGTCTGACTTTCATTTGTTCATTTTCATAGAATTTTTATATATTATTACTTTTGTCAGATTCAAGTTATTTCTGTGACCATTGTGGGGTTTTCTTTCATTAAATGAGGGGTACCAACAATTTTGTCCATGTGTGTATGTGTAATGACATTAACCTCTATTACAAAATTGTCTGACCATTGTATAAGCAATGCTACGTCTGTTGCCGCCCCTGCTACCTCCTGTGTCCCCCCCTCTACCTCATAGATTGTAAGCTCTTGTGTCACCTCCTCTACCTCATAGATTGTAAGCTCCTGTGTCACCTCCTCTACCTCATAGATTGTAAGCTCTTGTGTCACCCCCTCTACCTCATAGATTGTAAGCTCTTGTGTCACCCCCTCTACCTCATAGATTGTAAGCTCTTGCGAGCAGGGCCCTCAGTCCCAGTGTGTAAATTGACTATTTCTTTGTAATGTATCTTTTTTGTCTGTACTTGAACCTTACAAATTGTACAGTGCTGCGGAATATGTTGGCGCTATATAAATAAAATGTATTATTATTATTATGGGCAGGTTAAGATACACAGGGTATTGCTGCATAGGGAGCTGTGAAGCAAAAGGTTAGTCATGCTGACTCTATTCACCAAAAGTGCCTAAAATTGACATGTGAGCTTCAGAACTGGTCCACGGAGTGATGGAAGAAAACACCTAGTCTTATGATTAACAGTTACATCATGCGGACAGCCGGGTGTATGGGTCATAGGATGCACTATGAGAAGAAGACAAGCTGGCATAGTTAGTGTGATGGTCGGGGCAATGTTCTGCTGGACAACCTTGGGTCATGGCATCATGTGACATGCACTATCTTCTTAAACATTAACTAAGCACCTCTTCATGACAGCAATGTAGGACTGGGATTCCTTGGGCCCACCAGATAAAATGATTCTAGGGACCGACCCTCCAACAACCCCTAGGAAACAGATAAATTGGGTATCATTATTGTGTTCGAGCATGGGTTCGCCTGAGGATCCTCTGGTACTCTGGTGGCTCAGTCAGACACTGGGTGCCCCTTAATGGCAGTGGACTCTTTCAGCAGGATAATACCCCTACCACAATGCAAAAACTGTTCAGGAATGCTGTACGGAATGTGACAAAGAGATCAAGGTGGTAACTTGGCCTTCAAAGTCCCCAGATCTCAATCCAACATCTGGGATGTGCTGCCAAAAAAGACCTAACCATAGAAGCCCCATGGAATGATCTGTTTTAGGAAGTCCCTCCCTTATACATTTCATCTGCTAGCTTTGGCCTCAGATCCGTGCAGTAAGCACACAGTGTGAATACAGCCGTGCTGTCAAAGCTTAACTTTCCCGATCTACACGACAGGTGCATGGAATATAACACTGCAAGACACTTAATGCTGCATCAAGCAGAACCAAGTGCGTCTGTATCCCGGCAGGACGCACACCTGTGACAATGTGCACTTGTTTTCCTATATTGGCAGATTACATTAAGCATGCTAATTGGACAGAAGCGGCTTTCTATAAAACAGAAAGAGAAATTCACAGCTTCAGGGATTCCGAGAACAGCGAGGTGTATTGAGGCTGTCTCCGAGATGTATGGGATTACAGACACTAAGAACACCAATACTGAAGAGCAACTCTACCCTTAAAGGGGTTGTCCGGCTCAGGATAGGTCATCAGTATGTGATCTGTGGAGGTCCAACATCCTGAGACTGCACAGATCAGCTGTTCCGAAAGCCTTCGGGCATTGGAAGTTTCAGCAGAGGACAGGGAGTGCGTGCAGTTGCTCCTATTCTAGCACTGCAGTTCCCTTGAGACACCGCTATGCAGTGGACGGGGCATAAATAGGAGCTGCTGCACATGTTCCCCATCCATTGCTGTAACTTCCGGTGCCTGGAGGCTGCTAGGACAGCTAATCTGTGCGGGGTCAAGGTGTTGGCATATACTGATGAAATATCCTGTGGGCAAGTTGTTTAGTACCGAATTCAATGTGACCCGAGAGGGAAAGACCAGCCACCATCTTAGGTTACCACCATGGCACCATTTCCATATTGCTTACCCTGGAATGTTGCAGATAGATAGATAGATAGATAGATAGATAGATAATAGATAGATGATAGATAGATAGATAGATAGATAGATAGATAGATAGATAGATAGATAGACACTGATTTCTTCGGTGTTCCTTGGTTATTGGTAGATGACACTGCATATTCCTATTTTGGTTAAAGTCTGAAAAAGTCCAGTGAATCAATCATGATAGAGTAATGTACCATGTCTGCTGCTGTATAACATAATGATTGAGTGGTGAGCAGGGGACCCGACGTCCCAGAACTGCGACATTTCATATGTTCTACCACATCACTGAAAGTTTTCAAGATCTACCAGAACTTAGTAGTGATAGATGAATAGGGATGGATAGACAGATAGATAGATAGATAGATAGATAGATAGAGAGTTGTATTTATAGTAAATATGAGGCAGACAGATAGCTAGATACATAGATATTAGATAGATAAATATAGAGAGATAAATATAGATGGATGGATAGAGAGAGATAGGTGTGTACATAGATCAGATAAACTAAACTAGAGAGAGATACAGCAATACATGGATAGATAGATAGATAGATAGATAGATAGATAGATAGATAGATCATAGATAGATAGATAGATAGATAGATAGAGATCTAGACAGATAGATTTATAATAGATATGAAACAGATACGTAGATAGATATTAGATAGATAGATAGATAGAGACAGAAAGAGATAGATAGATGATAGATAGATAGATAGATAGATAGATACAGAGACAGATAGATATAGAGATATAGATAGATGATAGATAGATAGATAGATAGATAGAAAGATAGATAGATACAGACATATAGATAGATACATAGATAGATAATAGGTAGATAGAGACAGAGAGATATATAGATAGATTTATAATAGATAAGAGACAGATAAATCGATAGATAAAAACAAAGAAATATATATAGATTCATAATACATATGTAGCTAGATATCAGATAGATAGCGATAAATAGACAGATAGACAGACAGACAGATATCAGATAGATAGAGATAGATAGGCAGAAAGATTTCAATAATTTAGTGGTATTTCATTCTTTTCAGCCACCGATGGTATTTTTACAAGGTACATTATATTTTTATCCAGCAGAAAGGCTCCTGGGAAGTCAACATCATTTGTATACATTGCAGATAAATTGTATTAAGCAAAAGATGACATTCCCTTGATGGAATTAGAAGGTGTCGGCCGCCGTCAGCCATTCCCAATACCTTGTCTTCTTTCAAACAAATGAAATTGTTGCTATTATGTAAAATCACAGGGAGTCAGGAAGGTCACTGCTTCTTATGAATGAGTAATGATGAATATCTCAAATCCTCCAGCTGTGGAACTAATAATGATACGGACTGAGAGAACAAACCTGGACTCTATCACTGCACAAAGGTATGGCGGGGTCAGGCGCAATGTAACCAGGGGCTCCTGGGCGCCAGCATGGCATCTGTGTGGATAAAGATCTGACCTTTCAGATGATCAGTCTATTTTCTAACTAAGTAATGGGCAGAGGGTCTCCATTCATATGACTTTTCACATGCTTTTTCAGAGCAGAGGTGTACCTGGGGTGTCAGGGTAGGACCAATAAGATTTGCCCTGGGTATTTAAAGGGTTTGGAGCAACTTCAGGTATGGGTAGAAAGGAAAAAAAAATAGGTCATACTCACCTATCCCTGGTACTCTGTTGTCCACTCCAGCTCCCGTTTTGCTCATGTGCTGGGGCTTGTACTTCCCGAAGCCATGAGGCTCACTTGACCACTGAGATTGGCCTCGATGGTCGCTGTAGAGGGCCCAGTGACATCACTCACATCCATCACTGGTTGTCAGACCGCCGCCAATCTTCCATTGATGACTTCTCCAAATGACAGGTCATCAATCTTATAAGTCCAGGAAACCCCTTTAATCCCATCCTGACATGTCAATTTTTCATTTAAGGGGTTCAATGTATGGGATAAATACTTTTGGACAGTTTCAGATTTGGAGATGCTAATGATGGATTTTTTGTTTTTTGTTTATTTAAAAAAAATTGAATTTAAATTTTGTTTTATCTATATTAAAAACTTTTTGAAATAGTTTTATTATTGTTTTTAGCTCCCAGGTGGTTGGAACTTTTGATCACTGGATCGGTTATTTCATAGACTGTAAGACCCCATGCACATGACTGCATGACGTGCATTCAAGTTGGGGCTGATTTTGCAGCAGAATGCCGTAGGATGACACTTGGAGTGACATCCGAGTAGATTCCTTTATGCACCTACCTCTATAGGGGCGTCCAATCCGTTCAGTTTCGATTAAGCGGAGCATGATAGGACCTGCTCTATTTTCATTGGAACGGACCTTTGGATGGCACATTCGGATGTGTGCCTAAGGCTCCATAAGGCTCCTGGCTACCTTAGTAACCTGTTATTCCGAAGGGGATAGGGGGGGCATTTAGTCATTGGAGGAAGCTTCTTCCCTCTAAGCTACCTCTCAAATGTCATGTTGGCACTTGTTGACTAAATTTCCAAGTCAGCACCATAGTTAAACACCCGACATCTGCATTCATACATGTATCAGGGGGTAATCCCTAAACTTTTCAGATGTATGGGATCATTTTGGACACCTGTACTATACACAACGCCGAAAGCAGTTGGCTCCATGCCCTATATAGTGTCTGGGCCCCAGTATTTCCAATCAGCTCCCATTGATAACTGGGATCACCACACATTGCAAGAAAGGGTTGACCTCAGTTTCCCCCACCAGTGTGGCTGTACAATTATAGAGTTGTATGGTGTATCCGGCTCCTATTTCTCTGTATAACGCCTCCTTAACACCCCCAACTAGCACTTAACTTTGCAAGATTCTTTTCTTGTTAAGTCCAAACTATAAGGCTCTTATTATACTCTGAGGTTTCTTTGGACCCCAGAGTATAATAATCAGAGGCCCAGGGGAGGTGCGGAAACACAATAACCAATGATGCCTTCCCTCACCTCTCCTTGGCAACCTCATGGCATCTTGCGGGCTCCTTCTGGCCTTTTTCATCCTCCTTCACAACCTCAAGGAACCACTGAGATCTGTGATTGTTCCTCATCATATCCTTGGGGCTTGTGACATCACTTAGGAGTCCAAAATAGGCCAGAGGCTGACCAAAGAGGAACAGAGGCCAGAAGAGGTGAGGGAATGTGACTAAAAGTGTTCATGTTTCTGCACTTCCCCTGGACCTTATTATACTCTGGGATCTGAAGAGACACATGCTTATTACAGTGATTTGTGAGTTGAGAATCCCAAATTTTAAAGGGTCAAGTGAACTCAAATTTTTTGGGAAAATTTGTGAGTAACCTAATCGTTATGAATCAGTTTGCTCATCTCTACTCCCAACCAAGTGAGGAGAGATATTTTTGACCAATCTTCAGCTGGCCATATCCATTTGTTTTTCATCAGATGGAACAGTCAATTTCAGCCATTTTGGGGAACAATTGACTTTGTAAATTAACAGACGACTGACGGCCAAAAGCAGATCACCGTGCTCAATATTTTTGATCAGTGGTAGGTTAAAAACATCAATGCTTGGCCTGATCTTCCACTTTTGGCTGATTTTCTACCAACTGAAGATTGATCAATTTTACTGGTATTTTTTCTAATCTGAATTAATGGGATAGACCCGTGGAGATTAATGTACATCTCAATAGAACCAATAAGTATTGAGGTCTGAAGATTGATTCTAAAAAGAACATCTTAATGAAGTTTATATTTTGTGCCCATTCTTGTCTCATTTCCTCTAGGTGCTCTGGTTTCCTTCAACATTCTTAAAAAATCCTAGTAGGTTAATTTATTTGCTTTCGATGAAAATGTACCCAGAGATTTTGAAATTTTTACTGAAAACATTGGAATAGTTTGATACTTAGTACAGACAATGGTTTCCTATAAGTTATTCAGAGTATATACTGTATAGTATAAACATTAGATAATAATATTTTTTTAGCCTTGAGCATAGACTATGCAAAACATAACTTTCGATACAATTAGAGGCCTAGGCAAACTTATACTTGCATTGATAACTGGACTGGCAATAAGCAATGCCTGAAGTAAATTTTGGATGGCTCATATTATCAGTTATTATTAAGTTTGATACTATCAGTAAATTTTCTTTGAATTTATATGTACAAATTAAAATCTTCTACAAAAAACAGCAATCAGAAATTAAAATTTATGTTACATCATCCAATTGTCTATTCAAGTACTACATTTTTTTAACCCTTTCATATTTACAGAAATCAAAACATTTTGTGGCATTCAATACATTTTTTAGATTAATTTACCATCTAGGTCTGTGGACTATACCTTTTATTTATTCCAATTTTATGATTTTAAAAAAATTTCCCTTTTAACCACTTTGTTACTGAAATGTCATTATTAGATGATATTACCCAGATTTGAACATAGTTTTTGTTCTATGGATTCCTTTCAGATCATTATACTACTATAACTAGAATTTTTTTATTTTATTCACAAAATTTGTTGAGTGCCACTTTCTAAAAAAAAAAAAAAAAAATCTAAAAAAAAGAAAGTTCTCTACAAAACTCCCATTGTCTATAAACTAGAAAAAAATTCAGTTTCAAAAGTTTTTTGGCTTATATAAATATAGAATTTGTGATTTAACATAAAATTGCTTATACATATTTAAAAAAAAAAGGATTGTTTTGGATACTTGGACACAAAAGTGTCCCATCATCAAGTAGAAAGATAAGCCTCAGGGAATGATTTATCAGCTCTGAAAAGAATAACTCCAGATTTAATCTGCTCCCTTCAACGACAGGCTGTCAAAAAATAAAAGCAAAAGTAGAATTATTCAAAAAATTAAAAAATACAACTAAAGCATGGAAGTTCTCAATCCAACATCAACCTACTTCTCACATTCCTGTAAATGTTTTGTCACACTAAGACAGATGTATGTGATTTATCTTGCAATTGTTCCTCCCTGGACAAATTATTAAAAAAAAAAAAAAAAAAAAAAAAGAGACAAAAAAATAGAAAGAAGGAAATAAATTGGAACATATTTTAAAAAGGGAAAACTCCTCAAGTAGAATAGAAAAACAAGACGGGAGGGAAAGACAGAAAGAGAGAACATCTGGGGAATGTACCATATGCTGAAGCATTGTCTTGTCCTTCAAAGTTATCCTGCCCTTGAAGTGATTTGTCAATGGGTTTCCCAATGACTGGGAGAATATTGTACGTGTAGCTGTGGTCGAGGGTGAAGAATAACCAAGGGATCATAAAATATAGAGGTAAAGTAGAAATCTATTAGAGGAGGGGATATACATTGGAGAGAGGGGGAAAGAAAGAGCTTTGGGCTCTTTTTTTTCTTGCCAACCGCTGAACTGATTAGAGTGTAATTAAGGCCATAAAGCCGTTAGATTATCCACCTGGTTATTCACTAAAGTCGCGGGCTAATCAGGCAAATTAGCTGTTGCAGACTGCACGTTGAGGCTAGAGCTTGCCTGATTAATGAAGTTTATTGGGAGCTGTTAAAAGCATTAACTGAAGAAAATCTCGGCAATTCGTCATATTTAAGCAGTGGAAATTAAATCTCGGCATGCAAATGAGAAGCAAGTTTAAAAAAAAAAAAAAATCCTCTTTTAGAGGTGACTGTCTTCTTTTTTTATTCTCTCTCTCTTTTGTTACCTGCTGATCCTTTCATTCTGTCTCAGCATATTGTGCAGACCAGCATGTTATGCTACAGAACCAGCAGGCTTAACACATGGGGGGGGGATAGTTGTCGAAACAAAAAGAAAACACAAAAACTTTTCGAAGAGTACTTTGACCTCTGCTTTACCCCTCTCGGCAGTGGCTGGTCACAATGAGGTCAGGAATTTTTTTTTTCTCAGGCTCTTGGGGCCTGCTGTTTATTTATTTAAAAAGAAAAAAAAAATTATATATGTATTTTTGACTAAATGTTTTTGCATATATTTTTTGAAATAAAATAAAAATTAAAAGAACTGAAAGGGTTAAACCATATTTTTTCAAAAGTAGATTTCTGTTCAGTTCGACGTGAACTATTAGTATCAATGTATCCTCCATACACATCGGAAAAGCAGTGGGTTGGACTTCTGGATTCGCTAAATGATAGAATCCTTGTACACAATAAATTAACATAAATTAATTAGTGTCAACACAGTAAGACAGGCCCTCTGTTCTTGGCTCTGGGGCTGAATCTCCTCAAGACTGTTGTGACTGTATACACATGTACTATTCAGTTTCTTCATTCCTGATTAATCTAAAGAGAATATATTTTTTAAATTTTTTTCTTGGCTGATGTTTTTGGTGTTTTTGCTTTATTTTAAATCATGCTAATTGTTATTTTTCTAATGTAAAATTATATTATTGTCAAAGGAATGGAACATTATTTTAAAAAAATTCACTTCAAGTCTGTATCCTGAAATATGTACAAAAAATATTGTCACAGATAACTTACATAAAAGATAAATTACAAGTGGAATAACACAATATTATCAAAAAATTAGAGACGGTCATTATAAAATTTGTAATACATGGTATAATATGGAAAATGATGTTATTAAAATTTATTAAAATATTTTTAATGATAAGAAGAAGAGAAGACATTATAGCTACTATTATTTTTACTATTTTTATTATGTAGACATTTTTAAAAAATGTTCTCAATTTATTTTTGAAAAAAATGTTTTTTCAATTTTTAAATGAGAACCCATTATAAAATATAATTTGGAATAATGCAATTTACTTAAAAGTTAACAGATGAAAAAAAAAGGAATTCTAAGGCATAAAAAATATTGAAAATATTTTTTAATTTAAGTGTAAAAATATTTTTAAAAATATATTCAAAGAATATTCCAATGTGGAGTGAGATTTACAGATAAAAATGGAAAAGTGACATTTTTTAAGTATACATGTCTTCTTAATATACTACCCAAGACTGGAGTATTGTCTTAGTTTTTGCTGATTGCTCCTAATTATTAATTGTTTTTGCCTTTCTTGCAGATGTCCTCACAAAACCAGGAGCAATGGGATAGCATTACACAAGTATATCATGACATGTAATCTGTCTTGACACACACACAAAATATAGTTACAACATTGCCGGTAGTGACAAGTTTTATTTAAAAATATGTATCTGATACTTAAGGCAATATTACATATAAATGTCAGAATACGTAAGTGTACTTATCAGAGGAGGTCTACTTTAATACAAATCTGTACCATCACATTGCATTATATCCTCTCGTAAACAGAAGGGCAATTTATACAGGACGTAGCATGGTTAAAAAAAAATCTGTACTTACGTACTGTGAGATTATTACTGGCACTGCTCTATGTAATGTGACAATCTTCAACCCTAGGAAATGTAACAGTATATCACATGGAACTTCATTTACAACATTTGTAGACTCAATGCAAAGAGACAGAAAAAGAAATATTCAATTGTTGTACTAACAGAGTACTGGGAAGCTGTATATAGAGGAATGTATACAAGGCAATCACTTAAAGGGTTAATGAACAAAAGGAATAACAGAAAGCTAAGGTGCTTTATATAATACAAAATATGTTATTAGGTAGGCCGTGCTGTAAAGAATTATAGATTTAAGTAATTACCAACTTATTATCTATTCATGCATCTCATATATGTCTTGTATCTATCTCCTATCTATCTATCTATCTATCTATCTATCTATCTATCTATCTATCTATCTATCTCATATCTATTTATCTATCTATTTAGATCTATGTATTATAAATCATTCCATGTCATATCTGTTCTGTCTCATATCTACTATAAATATATTTGTCTATTCATCTCATATCTATTTCTGATCTATGTCTATCTATTGTAAATCCTTCCATCTCATGTCTGTTATAAAACTAATCTATATGTTTTGTATCTACGATAAATATATTTGTCTATCTCATATCCATTTCAGATCTCTCTCTCTATCACATATAAATTTCATATGTATCTATATAATATCTATCTATCTATCTATCTATCTAGCTATCTATCTATCTATCTATCTATCTATCTATCTATCTATCTATCTATCTATCATCTGTCTATCTCATATGTATGTCTATCTCTCATATCTTTTATAAATCAATATATCGGTCTATCTATCTATATTATAAATTAATCTATCTATCTATCTATCTCATATCTATCTGTCTATCTATCTCATATCTATCTCTCATATCTATCTATCTATCTATCTATCTATCTATCTATCTATCTCATATCTATCTCTCATATCTATCTATCTATCTATCTATCTATCTATCTCATATCTATCTCTCATATCTATCTATCTCCTATCTATCTCATATCTATTTATCAATTATAAATCATTATATCTCTAATAAATTTCATATTTATCTTCAGCCCTATCTATCTAGCTATCTATCTATTTACATTATTTCATTTTTTTTAAACTTAAAAATCTAAAACATGAATTGAATATTAATATATTATAATTACAGTAGATTAATAATAACAACCATTTTCCATACATCTTTACGGCTACCACTAACCTTATAAGTACAGGGGATCATGTAGGTTACATGTACAGTAGTTACATAATAGCAGTCTACATTATAATAATAGTAAGCAAAAATATTTGACAAATTACTTCATGTGTGAACTACGATTTAACCCCTCTAGGCCACCAGTAAGCGGTGTCAGGACTTGTCACAATACACTGTACAGACCATGGGATGTTTTTAGAGGAATCCATTATATAATATAGAATGGAGATTTGTGAGTTGATTCTTTTTGTCCACTATTTGGATGTTCTGACAGATTGTCAAGGCTGTGAGTGCAGGTCAGGGGAAGACCCTGAATGGGTGCAAAGGTAGAAGTCACCCCCAAACTCTGGGGCCAGAGGGGCCAATGACTCCTCTTCTGTATAAGAAGGCACCAATGTTATAGGTCAGGGGCCCTGTTACAGATTTAGCCCTGGGGCCCAGGAGCCCTTGTCTCAAGAAATGTTACACAATCAAGTCATATAGAAGAGAATGATCCCCAACATTCACCATATACAACTACTCTCATCATCTGCAGAAATTATCTTAATTTCGATGTCCTATACAACAGTGTAAGAAATGCTGTGTGACTGAGCTTGTTAACAATTTGGAGATGATAAATTCCAATATCTGGAGAAATATAATGTATTCTGCCGCTCCTTGTTATTTTATAGCAAAAAGTGACATCATGTGGCCAAACCCAGACATTGCATTACTGTATCTACAGTGTTCTTCTATCTCTATTTACCAGGATTATGCTTTACTTATGTAGCATTTTATTCTTTACCATCTTTCATCCCTTTATGCATTCTATGGCATATACAATATATTATTTTTTTCTGTTTTTTTTTTTTTTTTTGGAAAGGAGGGGTTAGATAGCCCTTACAGTCTGTATGGCAGCACTTAGTGTCTCTACCCAGGACATACACAGACAGCAGTGGGCCCATGTGCAAACACAGTATATGGGCCCCTTGCACCTTAACCACTTCAGTACTGGGCCAATTTCTGGTCCAGGACCAGACACATTTTTTGGGTTTTTTGTATTTGCGGTTTTTAGGGCTATAACATTTTTATCATTTGCGTTATTCAACTCATTTCTGCGTCTTTTTTCGGTGACACATAGGGCTTTATTTTTATGTTGTTTTTATTTTTCTATGTTGGGGAAATATAAACAAAAGAGGAGGGAAAACGTGTCTGTTTTTCACTTTTCATTTTTTTTTTTATCTAATAACACAAAGTGCTACTAAAAAACTTTATAAAATAGTTTTTCCTATCCCTTATGGTAATTTTTATTTTGTATGATATCATCGGGGGTGGAGCTATAAACCTTTAATAAGGGCGTTTTATTGGCGTATTATTTTATTTATTTTTTAAATTATTTTATTTACATTTTTTTTACTTTTCTATTCCTTTTTATTTATTTTATTTTTTTACATTGTGTCCCCATAAGGTCATAATAGACCTTTGGGGACATCTGATCACTTTTTGTTTTTGCGGGGGAGGCTGATTTCCCCTGTAACTGGGGGGCTGGTACGTTTAGCCCCAGTTGCAGGAGGAATACAGCCTCCTGTCCGTTACTATAGAGCTTATCTGGGTCCTGTAGGACCCAGCAGCTCTAACAGGCTCTGTTCCCGGCGGATCACGTGACCACCGGGTCAGAGGGCAGCTGCAAGATGACGGCGCCCATAGCGGTGTATACACAGCGATTGGGAAGGCTGGGAAGTAATAAACCTTCCTTGTCTTCTCTCTGGGAGCTCTGACTGAAGTTACTGCTGGCTTCCCATTTCAGGAGCTGCACAATTTCGGTACCAGTATGTCCTTGCAGAACTAGACAACCATCTTCCGGATGTATATAGTCTATGGACGGTCCGGAAGTGGTTAAGGGGTTTTCTGACCTCAAACTACTTTTTGTATACTGATGACCTATCCACAGGACACCCAGATTCTTTGATCAGGCTACCACCAGCCACCGGAAACTCAAGCTGTGGATGGGAAACTAAAGTAGCTGTGTTCCTATTCCAGTAATACAACCAGTAATACAACCGCTATACAGTGGTCCGTCCAAACTAGTGGTGGTGCTGAAGAGTTTCCAATGAACAGTGGCAGCTGGATCAGCGGATCTGTGTAAAGTCCTGGTGTTGGACCCCAACCAGTCACATACTGATAACTAGGGATGAGCCAAATTCAATACAAATTTTCCAAAGATTTTGAGTTCGGCGAATCTGAAATTTTGGGGGTTCAGCACCCATGGATCCTTATTATTCAGACCCCAGAATATAATAAAGCAGTGATCCAGGGGAGGTGGGGACAAAATAAGAAAACACCAATACTCGCTTTTCTTTGCTTCTCCTGGTCTTCACTTGAGGGCTCTTTTGGCCTCTTCTCCGACATCACATGCCACAGAGACATTGCTGAGACCCAATCACAGATATGGAGATATATAAGAGTAATGCTTATAACTGGGGGGAAACCTCTAGAATATGATGGAACATGGAACAATTTTGATCTTTTAGATTACATATGAAATTGATAAAAATAAACCTCCGTAGGAACTTAGAGTCTTAGAACTTATAAGGAGGTGCAGTATGGTGCCATAGAGTACTATGAGTGCTGTACTACTTTTAGGGAGCTATAAAGAGTTGCCACACAATGGACATTTCTCACCGGTCCACAGAATACAAGTGCATCTCAATAAATTAGAATATCTTTGAAACGTTTATTTCTTTCAGTAATTAAATTAAAAAAGTGACCTCCTATATTTTCTCGATTCTTTACACACAGAGTCTTCTATTTCAAGTGTTTTATTTCTGTAAATGTTGATTATGGATTACAGGGAATGAAAACCCAAATCTAAGAAAATTAGAATATTGTAAATTCAGTTCAGTCTTGTAAATTCAGTGTCACCTGCCAAGGTTTCCTAAGCCTTTAAATGGTCCCTCAGTCTGGTTCAATAGGACACACAATCATGGAAGACGCTGATTATGGATTGTATTACTGAATTACTGAAATGAATGAACATTTCAAAGATATTCTAATTTATTGAGATGCACCTGTAAGTGATAAATGTCTGTTCACTGGGGGCCCCACCTATGGAACCACCGGTAACAAAAAAGGGGAGCCTGTGCTCCCCATCCCTCCCCAATGCACAACCGCAGAAAGGAGTTTGAATAGAGTGGTGGTTAACATAAGGGATAGCTGAATACTAGAGATGACATATCACCCAGTATGGGCACATGGTGGTGCCCCAGAAAGAACTCACTCCATAAATAGCAGTATAAACAATCCCAGCGCTCAGAGGAAGTGACGTATCACAAATCAATTGTATTAGCAATCCACAAAATACATGTGATGTTTCAGTTCCTAGGAGACCTTCTTCAGACATTGGATTGCCTGGATAAAGAAGGGTAAGTGGAGTATCAGAGAAATAGGTGACAGAGTCGCTATATGGAATGTACTGAGAAGAATACTAGAGATGAATAAACATTTCAAGATTCGATTCGTATTCAGGTTTGTGGGTTTGGATCAAAAGTGTTATTTGGTCCAAACTGGTTTGTTACAAAGTACAAATAAATTGTTTTAAAAAGTTGTGTAGGACACTGTCAGGGCTCCTAGGAACCTATCTATAAAACATAGTGTATGACACTGTCAGGGCTCCTGGAAACCTATCTATAATACATAGTGTAGAACACTGTCAGGGCTCCTAGGAACCTATCTATAAAACATAGTGTAGAACACTGTCAGGGCCCCTAGGATCCTATCTATAAAACATAGTGTAGAACACTGTCAGGGCCCCTAGGATCCTATCTATAAAACATAGTGTAGAATACTGTCAGGGCTCCTAGGAACCTCTCTATAAAACATAGTGTATGACACTGTCAGGGCTCCTAGGAACCTATCTATAAAACATAGTGTAGAACACTGTCAGTGCTCCTAGGAACCTCTCTATAAAACATAGTGTATGACACTCTCTCAGGGCTCCTAGGAACCTATCTATAAAACATAGTGTAGAATACTGTCAGGGCTCCTAGGAACCTCTCTATAAAACATAGTGTATGACACTGTCAGGGCTCCTAGGAACCTATCTATAAAACATAGTGTAGAACACTGTCAGGGCTCCTAGGAACCTCTCTATAAAACATAGTGTATAACACTCTCTCAGGGCTCCTAGGAACCTATCTATAAAACATAGTGTAGAACACTGTCAGCCCTCCTAGGCACCTATCTATAAAACATAGTGTAGAACACTGTCAGGGCTCCTAGGCACCTATCTATAATACATAGTGTAGAACACTGTCAGGGCCCCTAGGAACCTATCTATAAAACATAGTGTATGACACTGTCAGGGCTCCCAGGAATCTATCTATAATACATAGTGTATAACACTGTCAGGCCTCCTAGGACTCTATCTAACCCCTTTCTAGCTCTCGAATGTAAACATAGTCAAAGTTATGTCAAAGTGACAGCAACAGATATAGCTTTGGGTAAACAGATGGTAGGTTGTGGTCAGAAATAGCCTATTTAATACCACACTTAACTATTGGATTTTTCTTTTTTTTTTTTTTTTTTTTTTTATTATTGCACGAGGTTTTTGGTATTTGATAAGGAAAAACAGACCAATTTTTCTATACAACATTTAGGGGAAAAATCAAATAGTTTGTATACCTTTACTTGGTTTTAGCATACAAAAAGAGTGCCATGTCACATTAAGCTTTATTCAGGTTCCCGGAAGAAGCCGCAATAGAAAACCGAGCCACTGTATGGCAAAAACACTTGGTGTAATAATAACATGGAGAGGAACAAAAACTTAACCCAACCAGGCCAAACATTTCACTTGAAACACAGATGTGTATGAAAGAATCCTATCAGTTTAGACATAGAAGACCCAGCTTTGCTTAAAAGAGTTAAAGACGATGGAGAGGGCTTGAATATAGCACTGAGAAGCATTAGACCAAGTGTTAGAGCTAACATCCTGGGCCTGCAACTAGAATGGGGCCGGTTGGTTCAGTACTTCTAATGCCTGAAGATGCTTCACTGTTAAAGGTCTTCTTCTCATTGACATTCATTGTACAAGCCAATATCTCTTCTGAACCCAAAGTATATTAAGTGGAGGTGCAAACAAAATACAAACCACTGATACTCACCTTTCCTCATCTCTCTTGGGCATCCGGTCTTCTCTCTTGACAGACAGTCAATGCCTGTGGGCTCTTGTCGCCTCTTCCAACATCTCAGATGTCACACACTCTAGAGTCACCTTTGAGGACTGTAATTGGGCCTGCTCTGACATCATAACGCTGGGAGAGAAGCTTTGACACCCAGGAGGGGTAAGGAAAGGTGAGCGACAGTGTTTATTATACTTCCACACCTCCCCTAGTCCTCCACTTATACTCTGGGGTCTGAAGAGATCCTAGCAAATGA
The DNA here is from genome assembly GCA_947044405.1 of Leptodactylus fallax. Classification (NCBI taxonomy): domain Eukaryota; kingdom Metazoa; phylum Chordata; class Amphibia; order Anura; family Leptodactylidae; genus Leptodactylus; species Leptodactylus fallax. Next base: position 106,804 of record CAMRHE010001155.1, read on the forward strand.
CAACAATTCATGAGTGGCTAAACCCGAAACTTTTACAAAAATCTGTAATGAACCCGACTTATTATGAACTGATTCATTCATCTTTAGTGAAGAGTATACATCTTTACAATAACAGTGTAAGTTTGGTTTCTCTGATGGTACGCTGTAAAGTGACCTAATGCACAAAATTAGTTGCTACCATATCCCCCAGCTGTAGCAGGAATACTTTATAAAAATCCCAAAGACATTTGCAGCTGTAGAGTCTGTGTAACTCCTTTACATAACTGACTGTGCTGTTGCTTCTGCTATAGATTTGACTGCACACTGTTTGTGGCTATTATCCACTCAGGAATCTCATCATCTATGTACTTCACTACTAGAACTTGGTGAACCTCTGAAGTTTTGTTTTGTCTCAGGTTCGGACACTCCGATATGTTTTGGTCCAAACTTGTTCACATAGAACCGGAAGTGAAATTATTATACATTATATATTATTATACATGACGGTGCTATACATGCCTCATGTGATTGGGCCTCAGTGGTGACCCCAGGCACATGACGTCACCCAGGAGGCAGAGAGAGAGCGCAGGACTCTCAGAGACCTAGAAGAAGTGAGGGAAGGTGAATATATTTGCTTGCTAATTTTTTAAACCTCACCTGGGCCTCCACTTGAAGAGACCCCAGAGTATAATAATTACACTTCCGGTTTGTGGGTGATGAACCCCAAAAGTTTCACGTTTAGACGAACACAAAACTTTTGGAAAATTTGGGCAAAATCCCATTCATTCTGAAACGGTTCGCTCATCGCTATTCACTACTTTATTTGATCTTTCTATTTTACCCTCCATTCCCTCAGACCAAGAAAAGCTCAAGATATCAGCAGGGAGGAGAGGAGGTTGTGCACAGGACAGAAGGCTGTATAAGGCCGAGGTCCCACATTGAGGAAAGGCTGCTTTTATTGTTGCAAATTTTGTTGCGTTTTTTTTTTAGCCAAAGCCAGGAGTGGATTGAGCAGAAGGGAGAAGTATAAGAACTTCCTAGATTGGCTTTGGCCCAAAAAAGTGCAGCAAAATCTGCAACAAAAACAGCTGCGTTTCCGCAAAATGGAGCCTCAGCCTAAGAGTATAGAGTGGAGGAATGTGTCGAGAATAGAGTCTGCAGAGGATGGTGTTATGGAGGTTGCACTGTATCAAAGTACATACTTGATGCAGGATGGAAATGACACACTTCTCTGCATCAATGTCTGCAAAAGTGAGAAAAAAAATTACAGGAAATATATCAGTGTGCATAAATTTAAGCAGTCCAGGAATGAAATGTGTTGGTTGATGAGAGTTAGTGAAAGCAGCAGCTTGTTGCATTCACAGAATTCACTGGAGGCTCCGTCACTTACAGACTCTGTCATAACTGAACAATAGTGCAGCACACAGTGCTAGTCTGCCCATCAAAACAATGGCCACGACAACAGAATTCCGAAGGACCACATTGTAAGTCAACGTGTTCCATCAGACACCGCTGTTATCGGATCCAGAAATATGTTGTGGTCTCCATCTATAACAGATAGCATAACACAGATGTGAACAAAACCTTACTGGGAGGACACGCCCACATGGAACGGGTTGCCGACTGCATATCAGGGGGTCTAACGATGAATAAAGAATTTAACCCTTTCAGGACCAAGCAAATTTTCATTTTTATGTTTTTATATTTTACTGCCCACTTTCCAAAACCTACTTGTTTTTTTTTTTTTTTTTGCAAAGATTTCTTGCTGACATAGCCTTATGAGGGCTTGGTTTTTGCTGGACAAATTGTATTTCACAATGGCGCCAGTTACTATTCTGTATGATGTACTGTGATGCTGGAAAAAAATTTCAGAAATTATTAAAAAAACAGCAGTTGCGTCATTTTCATACAGGTTTTATTTTTACTGCATTCACTTTGTGGTAAAAGTAACAGGTTATCTGCATTCTGCGGGTCAGTACAGTCACGGCCATACCAAATTTATATTTTTTCTGTCATGTTTTAATATCTTTAAAAAAAATGTAAAAAGAAAAAAAACAACAAAAATTTCGTTTCCGTCACTATATTCTGACACCTATAACTTTTTTATATTTCCATGTACAGATCTGTGCAAGGCTAAGGCCATACTTTGTGGAAATGCATTGTTTTTGGCTGTTGTGGAAATGCAGTGAAAAAAAATGCAGCAGAAAAGCGGCATTTTCAAAAACTTCATGTGTTTTTTTTTCAAAAATTCAGCATGTCAATTTTACTTGCGGAAAAACTGCCTTTTTTTCTATAGACTGCAGTTAAGGGGGCAAGAAATAAAATGTAAAACTTAGTATTTTTCTGCATATTTTTCCGCTGCATTTCTGCGTTTTTTTTTTTTTTTGCTACAGCATTTTTTAGCTGCGATTCGCTACCTGTGGTCTTAGCCTAAGGTGTTTTTTTTGATAGAGCAAGTTGTAGCTTTTATTTTTACCATTTTGGGGAATGTCTGAATTTTTGATCACTTTTTATAAAAAAATTTTTAGGAGGTAAATCAGTGAAAAAAAAAAAACAGCGATTTGCCCATTTTGATTTGTTTTCTGCTATGACTTAGGTAAGACTAGGTTCACATTTGCATGGGCGTCACTCCTCCACAGTTTCTGCCAAAAATCGGCAGGAAGAACAATCCTGCATGGCGGACTTTTCTCTCCGCCAGTTTCAGTATAAAAACAGTGGAAACTGTGATGGACACCCAGCAGGCCCTATTATAGTCTATAACCACTGTTTTAGCAGATGGGTTCTCCATCCTTCGGGACTCCCAATGGACCCAAACAATGGAGAGCCTGGAGCAAGTGTGAACTTAGCCTTACATATTTATTTTCATTTTTGCTTATTTATTTTTATCATTTTAAGAGTTCTGGTATTTGGGACAATTTGTAATGTTTATTTTTCTATGTAAACTAGGGAAAGGGGTGATTAGAATTTTTGCATTTTTTTAAACTTTTTTTTTTTTTTAACTTTGAAAAATATTTTTTACTGGCAATAATTAAGCCTTGACGTATGAGAGCCATTCAGTCCTGCAAAAAGAAAAGTAAGAATAATAAAGAGTAGTAAAGGAATTAAAAAAAACCTCTAAGATGACATGGTCGCATCTAGCCATAATATCTCAGAGGTTAAATGCCTGTGCTCAGAGCCATCTTTGATCACAGGCACCACTGCTAGGTCCCTGCTGTTTAAGGCTGAGGCCTCACGTAGCGAGTTTCAGTAAAAAAAAGCGCTGCGGGTGAGCATCTCACGCTCTTCTGTGATGTCATGCACCGAGGTCACCGCTGATTGTGCCTGAGTGGTGACATGGGAACGCCGAGCATCATCAGGTGCCAAAAGGTGAGTATAAATGTTTGTTATTTTTTACACCTCCTTTGGGCCTCCACCTATTATACTCTGGGATCTGAAGAGAACCCAGAGTATAATATTTTACAGCAAATCATATTATGGCGGCCATTTTGTTTGTCCAAGATGAATCCGAAATTGTTCGGTTTTGTTAAAAAACAAATTTGGACTATTCGGGTCGAATCCAGTTTGTTGCAAACAGATTTGTCCAACACCACTTCTGGCATTGAAGCATCAGCACAAGACACCGGCAGCAGACAACGGAGCACCCAGGACAGGTGAGCATGCTTATTTTTTGATTTTATACCTCCCCGGCCTCCACACCAGTTACTCCAATTCCTGGACAACCCTTTTTAGTCTCAAGCATGACGGCACGAGACGGAACGGACACCAGAGGCAGACAGCGGAGCACCGGAGACAGGTGAACAAGCTTTATTTATTCACTTTACACCTCTCCTGGTTCCCACTTTCCTGAACAACCCCTTTTAGTTTCGAGCATGACGGCACAAGACTGAACAGACACCAGTGGTAGACAGCAGAGCACCGGAGCACCTCTCCTGGTCTCTACATTCCTGGACATCCCTTTTAGTTTCGAGCATGACGGCACAAGACTGAACAGACACCAGTGGTAGACAGCAGAGCACCGGAGCACCTCTCCTGGTCTCTACATTCCTGGACATCCCTTTTTATTTTCGAGCATGATGGCACGAGACGGAACGGGCACCAGAGGCAGACAGCAGAGCACCAGAGACAGGTGAACATGCTTTATTTATTCACTTTACACCTCTCCTGGTCTCCACTTTCCTGAACAACCCCTTTTAGTTTCGAGCATGACGGCACAAGACTGAACGGACACCAGTGGCAGACTGCGGAGCACCGAAGCACCCCTCCTGGTCTCCACATTCTCGTACATTCCTTTTAATGCAACTTTTTTGACTTAAAGCAAATGTAAAAATGTTTAGTTGTCACAGGTGTCAATAACCTTTATGGTATAAGAATTCACGTACCCTACAAGGGATATAGACGGTAGAACCATTAGCAGAATAGGACAAATGAGCGGCGGCCTCTAAAACGTTGTAATCCCTCTAAGGGACATATTTTAGATTGTAATGGCAATCTCAATAGCAAATGAGACTAGAGATAATGCTCTTACAAAAATGAGTAATGATTAAAATGTCATAATTACGCCGATAGTTTATATGTTCAATCTAATCAGCTTTACATCTAATTTATCACAAGCCGCTCTCATAAACCACCTCATTTACGGATATCCCTGCTTGCCATATCTGTCTAGCCCACAGAATTGTGTCATTCTTCTCAATTTACATCCAAGGCGGATCATTCAACTTCTATTTAAAAGCCAAACAACAACTAGAATTATTAGCCCCAACTTTCCCCATTAATAGTTGAATCTCGCTTACTAGTTTAATTACGGTGACGAATAGTGACGAGACGGCGGCTCAACGCATTGAAAATCATAACAGATTTACGGTAGAATTTTAATCGCTTTTAATTTCGCTGCAGATTTGTCAGATTTTTTTTTTTTTTCACATGCCAGATGTCATATTTCCTGTCCTCCGCAATCTGGATGATGATAGATATCAAAGAATAAGCTGGCGCTGCACAATTAGCACCCAGTCAAATGGATACAATTACACTCATCATGGAAGAATTAGCCGCCATGTCCTGGTGGTGGCTGGCCATGTTTTTAGGGATTAAAAAGAAAAAATTATGACGAAGAAAATGTTATTTTTGGAAAGTATAAATAGATTGACTTTCAGCGGGTGTTAACAAGTTCCAGACACAAGGCAGATGCCTACAGCCAAATGGTTCTTGTGTGACGCCATACCATGCTCTGTTGTGTGCTCTATGTATAAGGCTAGAAAACTAAACTTCTCTATGTACACCATCCAAAAGAGAATGGCCGTGTGAAATCGAGAGAGGCAAGGGGACAATATGAGACTATATACTATATAAGAGAGCCTTACGGAGGCATAGCTAGGGGTCAGGGGTGTAGCTATAGTGGGTGCAGAGGTAGAAATTGCTACCGGGCCCTGGAGCCCGAGGGGGCCCAGAGAGATCTCGACAACATAGGAAGAACCAGTATTATAGATAGCACATGGTAAGTGGGTGCCCCATTACAGATTTTGTATTGGAGTCCAAGAGCTTCAAGTTATGTTTCTGCTAGAGGTTCAGCACAGGGAAGAGAGGGGGTAACATTTAAGTGGGCCTCCTACCCAAGTATACCAATATTACCTCCATACTGTGACCATATACTGGTAGATAAAGCATTTAGCGGGCCATATTTATGTAGAATGGTCTTCATAACCCTGGCAATGGAAGAGGCACACACCTCTTCATAAATGAGACGGCTCGCCCGGTGAGCTATGCACCTATTTAGGAATCAGGCGTAAATGGTCTGAAATATGGGGAGCAAAAACATCAGTAGTGAGAATTACTGTCGCAACTGGTGATTAAAAAAAAAAAATTGCAACTTTTGTATGCCAGATCTGTGACATAAACTTAATGATAAATATGCCCCAGTGACCTACAAATGCCGCATCTGACTGTAAATGTTCCCATTTTCTGTCACTTCCATCTGGACCAGACCGCCATGACCACTTCTTCCAGCCATGACTTGTCTCTGTCAAGTATGCAGAGATCTTTGACTCGTCACTTTTCCAGGCACCCGATCCACAGAGACAAGGGGGAACTGGGAAACAACAGTATGGGATCGACAGGGGGTTAGTAAAATGAGTGTAGTATCCATAGGAAGATCAAGCAGGACACTTCATTTTTCAGCATCGTGAAAAACAGAAAAGGCAAATTATGGTGGAATTGACCTCAAAATCAGCTGCAAATTCATGTGTGTGAAAGGCCCCTAAGTACTAAATATAAATTCATCTATGATACAGGAGTATTTATCTTATACCAGACAAATAAAGACTACAACTTGGACCATCTAAGGCCTCACATAGGGAGCCGCAGGACTTCAATTATACAGTACATATACGGATTCTGTCGGTATAATTGACACGCTGCAATTTACAAGAATGCAATGGTTTTTGATATCACACTGTGTCTGCTGCGCATATTTTTCTGCAATGTGTGGATGGGATTAGCCAGTAATCGTGGCATTTACACTACATGGGGCCACAGGTTTAAAAAAACCAAAAATATCTAAACTGTCTACCTTTAGTTATGATGTAAGATACGTCATTGAGGGACAGGAATCAATCTATCAGCAGTGTAGATGGGGCTAGCTGTAAACATAAGAGAACTGAACAATCATTCTGGGTAATGTTATTAGTCCTGATGACCTCATTAACATGTATAAGTAGCAGAGCAGCACAACCTTACATATAATCTATGGTAATGAGGTGGCAGGAAAGTGCTCAGACACCAGAGGTGCAAGTTCAAGTGTAAGTACAGTCTCAGATAAGATATAATACAGGGAAAATAAACAAAGTGATGTCACAGGGTATGCATACAAAAGCAACTATGTCACAAAAGCAATAATAAATACAGTGATGTCACAGTACAGAGATAATACACACAGTGATGTCACAGTACAGGGATAATACACACAGTGATGTCACAGTACAGGGATAATACACACAGTGATGTCACAGTACAGAGATAATACACACAGTGATGTCACAGTACAGGGATAATACACACAGTGATGTCACAGTACAGGGATAATAAACACAGTGATGTCACAGTACAGGGATAATAAACACAGTGATGTCACAGTACAGAGATAAAACACACAGTGATGTCACAGTACAGGGATAATACACACAGTGATGTCACAGTACAGAGATAATACACACAGTGATGTCACAGTACAGAGATAATACACACAGTGATGTCACAGTACAGAGATAATACACACAGTGAAGTCACAGTACAGGGATAATACACACAGTGATGTCACAGTACAGGGATAATAAACACCATGATGTCACAGTACAGGGATAATACACACAGTGATGTCACAGTACAGGGATAATACACACAGTGATGTCACAGTAAAGGGATAATACACACAGTGATGTCACAGTACAGGGATAATAAACACCGTGATGTCACAGTACAGGGATAATACACACAGTGATGTCACAGTGCAGGGATAATACACACAGTGATGTCACAGTACAGGGATAATAAACATAGTGATGTCACAGTACAGAGATAAAACACACAGTGATGTCACAGTACAGGGATAATACACACAGTGATGTCGCATTACAGGGATAATAAACAGTGATGTCACAATACAGAGGTAATATACACAGTGATGTCACAGTACAGAGATAATATACACAGTGATGTCACAGTACAGAGATAATATACACAGTGATGTCACAGTACAGAGATAATATACACAGTGATGTCACAGTACAGAGATAATACACACAGTGATGTCACAGTACAGAGATAATACACACAGTGATGTCACAGTACAGGGAAAATAAACACAGTGATGTCACATTACAAGGATAATAAACACAGTGATGTCACAGTACAGGGATAATAAACACAGTGATGTCACAGTACAGGGATAATAAACTCAGTGATGTCACAGTATAGAGATAATAAACACAGTGATGTCACAGTACAGAGATAATACACACAGTGAAGTCACAGTACAGAGATAATACACACAGTGATGTCACAGTACAGAGATAATAAACTGAGTGATGTCACAGTACAGAGATAATACACACAGTGAAGTCACAGTACAGGGATAATACACACAGTGATGTCACAGTACAGGGATAATAAACTCAGTGATGTCACAGTATAGAGATAATAAACACAGTGATGTCACAGTACAGGGATAATACACACAGTGATGTCACAATACAGAGATAATACACACAGTGATGTCACAGTACAGAGATAATACACACAGTGATGTCACAGTACAGGATAATACACACAGTGATGTCACAGTACGGAGATAATACACACAGTGATGTCACAGTACAGGGATAATAAACACAGTGATGTCACAGTACAGAGATAATACACACAGTGATGTCACAGTACAGGGATAATACACACTACACCCACGTTTACAAAAACAATTTTTACAAGAATCTTATGCTTATGGAAAATCTATTTTTCTGTAGGACCTTTCTCACAATTGATTTCTAGGTGTTCATATATCACACAATACACTGCCTTGAAGGACTTGTACCATATTTTTTGAACTATAAGACGCCCCGGACCAGAAGATGCACCTAGGTTTTAGAGGAGGACAATAGGAAAAAAAATTTGAAGCAAAAAATGTGGTAAAATATTTAATAACATAAACAACATATGGGAGTTGTAGTTTTGCATTTTTCAATTTTCATTTTTGACTCCCCGCCTTACAAACCCCATAATTTTTTTATTTTTCCGTTCACAGAAACATATGAGGCAGGGACATAAATACTGGGGTAAATACAGGGCCCGGAACATTATGGGGCCCGGAGCCCTGTGGCAGCCGCTACCGGGAACCCCACAAACACTGCTATAATTATACTCCGGGGTGTTTTCAGACCCCGGAGTATAACGATCAGGGTCCCAGGGGAGGTGAGGGAACATAACAAACAACGTTACTTACCTCTCCGGCGCTCCGACAGGCTTCGGGCCTGTTTGGTGACGTCCCAGATGTCAGACGACGTAATTATGCGTCGCGACGTCGGCCTGGATCACGTGACGCAGGCCTGGATCACGAGAGATGTGGTCCAACATTGAAGATGGCCGAAGTAACGCACCGCAGTGCATTGAACCAGGGAGAGGTAAGTAGCATTGTTTTTTATGTTTGTATCCTCTGCTGGATCTCCGATCATTATACTCCGGGGTCTGAAAAGACCCCAGAATATAATAATTGTTCATGGGTGGTCCACAATGGGGCATAATACTGTGTACAGGGGCCAGTATGGGGCTTAATACTCTGTGCAGGGGCCACTATGGGGCATAATATTGTGTGCAGGGCCCACTATTGGGCTTAGTACTGTGTGCAGGGGCCACTATGGGGCATTATACTGTGTGCAGGGGCCACTATGAGGCATAATACTCTGTGCAGGGGCCACTATGGGGCATAATACTGTGAGCAGGGGCCACTATGGGGCATAATACTGTGTGAAGGGGCCCTTATGCTGCATAATACTGTGTGCAGGGGCCACTATGGGGCATAATACTGTGAGCAGGGGCCACTATGGGGCATAATACTGTGATCAGGGGCCACTATGGGGCATAATACTGTGTGCAGGGGCCACTATGCTGCATAATACTGTGTGCAGGGGCCACTATGGGGCATAATACTGTGTGCAGAGGGCCACTATGGCACATAATAGTGTGCGCAGGAATGTGGTTTGTGCGGGGGAGGGGGTAGTTGGAGGGGGCGGTCCGGGGAGGGGGGGTCCCATGTCAAATGTTCGCCTTGGGGCCCAGCCATTCCTAGTTACGCCATTGATATGAGGTCTTAATGTTTGCAGAACAAATTTTTCTTCATAACAGTACCATTTATTATTCTGTACAATGTACTGGGAAGCCAGAAAAAAAAAAATTCAGAATGGGGTGAAATTGGAGAAAAACTGCATTTGTGCTTTGGGATTTTTACGGCGTTCTTTTTGCAGCCAAAATGACATGTCACCTGTATTCTATGTTTCGGTACGATTCTGGCGATACCAAATTTATATAGTTTTATTTACATTATAACCCCTTAAATTTAGATTTTTTTTTTTTCCCGCTAAGCCATTCACCGTATAAGAAAAATATTTTTATAAGTTTGATGACCGGAAGTTTTTGCACACGGATACCTTTTGTGTAGTTTTTTAGTTTTATATGTATTCTAGGGAAAGGGTTGTGATTTGAACTTTGCTTTTTTTTATTTTTTTTATTTTTATTTTTTTAAACTTTTTTTATTTTATTAAACACCCCCACCCCCCAAGGAACTTGAACCTGCAATCACTTGATTACAAGTCCCATAGACCGCAGTACAACTGTATTGCGGTCTATGGGAGATTTGTTACATTACTATTGAGGCTGGTCATAGACCGATCATAGACCAGCTTCAATAGTAATATTCATATGACAAGCCTGGGAGCCTTCATAAGGATCCCGGCTATCAGAGGAAAAGGTCGGCTCGCGCGGGAGCCAGCCTGCAACATGGAAAGTATGGGGCTGTTGGGGACCGGCCCCAGGGGCAGTTTTAATACTTTGGGGGGGCTTACAGGTAATAATGCCCACGATCAGGGTGGTCTCTGATTGTGGACATTAGTTCTGGGTCTGCGCTGTACATTACAGTGAAGACCCGGTAGCTATGGAGGCCCCCATCATCTTTAAAGACCCAGCATCCGCCTTAATAGGGAAGGGGTTTGTACCACTGGAACACCCTCTCCTTCCAGCTCAGGGCCCGCAACATCGGCCCACTTTTTGCGCCGCCAGATTCCTGCAGCATCGACACCGCTTCCCCACATTTTGGGGGAAAAAAGTGCGTTTTTTTAAAATATGGTAACTTATTTTTATCTTTAGTATGTAAATATTTGAGTATCCATACATAACAGTAGACAAGGCCACTACAATATGATATGGAGAAAATAAAGGTGGCAAGAACATATCAGTATACAAACATAAAAATAATGTGAGTGGCGCCACCTAGTACACATATGATACTGAATTGTCTGCAAGAGTAAAAAAGCGGCACATACCATCTAACAATAAAAAACGTGGCATTAGGATAAAAAACAGTATGAGGAAGCTTATACTCATAAGGGGGTCTCATATACTCATAAGGGGGTCTCATATACTCATAAGGGGGTCTTAAGTTGATATTTTCTAATTTGGATCTTGCTGGGTTTGTATTTACAGATACTTTAACCCTTTTCACCAAATTTACCCCTTTTCTTAACTATATGAAAGGAGTTTAACTGATGACAAGTCTTCCCTGTTCAACAAACTGGTTTGCTACAGTCCTATATACAGATGTCCCCCCCCCCCCTTAAAGGGAGTGTGTCACCAGAACCGAGGGCGTTGCTGATTACCTGTTTTGGAGCAATGATAACGCCCCTTGTTGCTCATTTGTATATTGCAGCTCATTTACTTGAATGGGAGCTGGCCTATGCAAATCAAGAAGTGCGTTAATATATTCTGAAAACTGCGACTTTTCTTGCTGAATTTGAAAAGTGATGAGACAAGTGGGTGTGTTCTCCAAGGAGAAATAGTTTGACACAAATTTGGGAAGTAATAAGTCAGAGAATGGCCCAAATTTTGCAGCAAACCCCTTCTAGTTTTCTTCTAGAATTGTATAACCAATACTAATTAAATACTGCCATACAGTACAGCTTAGCCCCAGAGTCCAAAACAAGTCATCGAAAATGATCCCTTCATATGAGCAGAAGTAAAATTAGAATGGCGTTGGCACTGGAAGATGCAATGGCATAGGTTTTTTGATGTGAGGACTAGAGATGGGTGAACCTTGCAAGATTCGTTTTGGGTTTGGGTGGCTCGGCAGTGGCGTATCTAGGAATGGCTGGGCCCCAAGGCGAACATTTGACATGGGGCCCCCCCCGAACCGCCGCCCCCAATCCACCCAGCATAAACCGCATTCCTGCATACACGATTATGCGCCATAGTGGCCCCTGCACACAGTATTATACCCCATAGTGGCCCCTGCACACAGTATTATGTCCCATAGTGGCCCTGGAACACAGTATTATGCCCCATAGTGGCCCCTGCAAACTGTATTATGCCCCATAGTGACCCCTGCACACAGTATTATGCCCCATAGTGGCCCCTGCACACAGAATTATGCCCCATAGTGGCTCCTGCACAAGGTATTATGCTCCATAGTGGCCCCTCCACACAGTATTATGCCCCATAGTGGCCCCTGCACACATTATTATGCCCCATAGTGGCCCCTGCCCACAGTAGTATGCCCCATAGTGGCCCCTACACACAGTAGTATGCCCCATAGTGGCCCCTGCACACAGTATTATGCCCCATAGTGGACCACGCATGAACGGTTATTATACTCTGGGGACTTTTCAGACCCCAGAGTATAATGATCGGAGACCTAGGGGAGGATACAAACATAAAAAACAATGCTACTTACCTCTTCCTCGCTCTGCTGCACTCCCGTGCGCTACTTCGGCCATCTTCAATGTTGGACCAGATCTCACGTGAGTGAAGTCGGCGTCGCGACACATAATGACGTCGGCTGACGTCTGGGACGTCACCAAACAGGCCCGAAGCCTGCGGAGCGTAGGAGAGGTGAGTTACAGTGTTTTTTATGTTCCCTCACCTCCCCTGGGCCCCCAATCGTTATACTCAGGGGTCTCAAAAGATCCCAGAGTATAATGATAGCAGTGTTTGTGGGGTTCACGGTAGCGGCTGCCACAGGGCTCCGGGCCCCATAATGTTCCGGGCCCTGTGTCAGCCACTACCGCTGCTACCCCGATATTTATGCCCCTGTGGCTCGGGTTCCTGATACGGATCAAACAAGTTCACATAGAACTGGAAGTGATATTATTATACTCTCGGCGTGCCCATGTGACCACTGTGTCCCAATCACAGGCCTGAGTGTTGACCTCGGACGCAAGAGGTCACCAGGAGGGTACCGCGAAGAGGCCCAAAAGAGGTGAGAGAAGGTGAGAATAAATATTTTCATTTTTGGTCACCTCTCCTGAACCTCCACCTATTATACTCTAGGGTCTTAAGAGACCCCAGAGTATTATAATTTACCGCAATACAGGTCGCAACGGCCATTTTAGTATGTCCAAGACTCATCCCCAACAGTTCAGTTTCATGAAAAAAACTAACAATTTGGGATATTCGGGTCGGACCTGGCTTGTGACGAAGCGGTTCGCCCCTCTCTAGTGAGGACATTTTTCAATCTAATTTTTTTTTTTATGCCATCACTATGGCACCAACAGTGTTGTATAGTAGAATGTGATGGACCAGGCCACAGGACATATCTGGCTGAGTGGTGGCAGTGGTGGTTGTTGTGGTAATATGAGTGGCAGTGCACCCTGTAACCAAAAAAACCCTTAACAAATGGAAATTTTTCAGATTAGCACAGACTGCTTCAGTGTTTTGCCATTACAATGGCACTTTGTATTGAATGAAAAGAAAAACTCAACCAAAAAAATCTCTTGGGAAAGTCCTTTGCAAAAAAGACTTAAAATTAGATTATTGACAATGAAAGGGTTAACTGTCCAGTACATCTGTGGAATTCTGTGCAGTCAGGCTAGGTTCACACTAGTGCTCAGTCTTCTTTCCGGCATTACGTACCCCATTCCCCACTGAAAAATTTCTCACACGGAAACCCGGCAGACCCCATTATAGTCTATGGGGTCCACGGGTTTCCGCAGGTAACTGCTTTTTAAGTGGATTGGGTTTCTGTTTTTTGGGTCCCCAAGTGGACCTGAAGAACGGAAACCTGAATGCTAGTGTGAACCTAGCGTCAGGCTCAGACAACACAGTACAGAAATTCTCTCTCCCTCCACTTCTATGATTTATCTCACTATCTGCCTGTAATTGATTAAATCTAACTAATGTTTCCTTCTTTTCAATTTTAAGGCAAAATTCAAAGCACTTGCAAATATGCAAATCAGGCCGCGCCTCTGGTGCACTTGATTCTGTTTTGCTTATCCATAAAAAGATGATTATCTAAGTATTTCTTCACTGGTTTGGAACAAGGGATTATTGTCCTAAATAGCTCTCTTTTAATGCCATCCATACTCTCAATAAAAACATTTATACTCACCCAGCTCCTGTACTCCCTGTGCTGGCACAGTTCTTTAGTGAAGTTGGAGTAGGAGTAGGCATCAGCTTCAGTACGTATGCTCCAGGCCTCAGGCACATGCGCAGTGAAGCTGGGGTGTAGTCTCTGACTTCACTGAAAAACTGTGCAGGCGCTGGGAGCACTAGAGATGAGTCCGATGTGACTCTTCGGACTCATCTCCAGGTAAGTATAAAGGTTTGGAAGAACACCAACCAAAAATAGCCTACAAGATCATATTTATATATACAATGTATCACAATTGTAATCAATTCATAATTTATTGCATATTAGACCAATACCACGATAAAAACAGTATAAAGGTTTGGATTTGTTTAGTAATGGCACAAATGACTACAGGTCTATATGGGTCTATATGGTCCATGAAGGCCTGTGGGTGGTTTAGTATCCCATACTGACTTGACAGGTTCTCTTTAAAGTTGCATTAGGGAGCACAAAAAGTTTAGATTACACTTAACGTGGGAGATTTTTATCTACTCTCCAGTGAAATATATTTATTTCCAAAAAATATAATTTAATTTTGAACTAAAAAACAAAGGATTCAAACAAAAACTATTAAAAAATTAAAGAAGGTACAAAATTGATCCTTTGACATGAAGCCCTCTCCGGTCTGATTATATGGATGACTATATGGCATATTATTAATCAGCCTTGTTATCACAACCCATAAATTGTGCCTTTGGGACAGGAATCTGGGGGTTTATCCACTGTCACACGGCGCTCTATAAAGTCCTGGTACACAGGTGATAGGAACTGCAAGCGATAAAAAGAAATTAGAGGTAGAAGACGTCGCTAAATAGTTAGAAAATCCGCGGCAATTACGGTTTTATGAATTAAGAACTATTTGACTTGCCGCTAATGGTCCTGATACTGGTATTGAACCATAACTAATGTTGCAAAATTACAAGAGGAACATCATCTAAAATATCATCTAAAATATCATTGTGTCCTAATTTCAAGGTCATTGGACAATTATATGGGTCTCCTCTTAACTACTCACATAATTTGGGTA
Source organism: Leptodactylus fallax (assembly GCA_947044405.1). Classification (NCBI taxonomy): domain Eukaryota; kingdom Metazoa; phylum Chordata; class Amphibia; order Anura; family Leptodactylidae; genus Leptodactylus; species Leptodactylus fallax. The sequence goes on from CAMRHE010001155.1 coordinate 121,968, forward strand.
GAAATGAAGAATAGTTCGGCATTAAGCATGTAATATTACATATAATGGCATAAAATAGGGAGGCCATAAATAGCGGGATGAAGTGCCTGGATTCATTTCCATATTTTTGTAGTGAAGTCTCAGTAAAAATGCGCAGTTAAGCCAGGGACTAAATAACTACCGGCCGCTGACACGATGATGGATTGGAAGATGGAAATGGATAGGTATAATACTCGCAGGCTGCAACTGATGAGCAGCAACACCCAAAATACTCTTTTTTTTTTTTTTTATTGTCGAAATATCAATTTTTTTATTTAAAATTTTTAACAAAAATTTTCACAAAATTATTTTGTTATCCACCATGCACAGATTATTATTGTGTGTGCGCATGTGCATCAAAAACATCAAAAACGGCTTCAAAAATAGCAACACAGGTCACAAGACCGTTGCGGTTCTTCTGTTAAAATTGAAGACTATTGGTGGGAAAATGGCCCCCAACATGCTACATTTAAAGGGAACTTTTAAGGACGATTTGGGACACTAAACCAACCAAAGGTCCTTATGGACGAGGGGTTTCGTATCCCAAATAGCCCTGTTGTAACGCCATAAGTGCCCATGTTAAAAATAAAAAACATTTAGACTCCCCCATCGTCTGTACTCCCATTACAAATTTTACACTGGGGCCCAAGAGATTGACGCTGCGCCTATAACCCACTTACAACGCGTTGATTTTATTCTTCAGCACTAAGTGGCATGACATCATTCTAAGGACACCACAGAGCGGTACCTGTGTTTTGGGGGTCCCATTTTTGGAGCCCCCAGCAAGTAGGCATTTGTCACCTATGCAGTTAAAAAAGCCCTTTAATTCTAGACCTCTATCATCCTGTAGAGTGCTGAGAAAAAGTTTTAGGCATGGTGCTAATAGAAGGGTTAATAGTTTATTTTTGCCAATGAACAAAATGTAAATCCCATCAATATTCGGTGTGACCTTTGCTCTTTGCCTTCCATCAGTTCTTCTCGGTACTTGCAGACAGTATTTGGCAGAACTGGGCAGGGAGGTTGTTCCCGCCGCCATCTTGGAGAACTAAGCACAGATCTTCTGTGGATGTTGCTTGCTCCAATCCGTCTGTCTCTTCATGTCATCCCAGACAGACTGGATGATGATGAGATCAGGGCTATATCTGTGGGGGCCGGATCATCACTTCCAGGACTCCGCCTCCAAAGGGCAAAGGTCACACCAAATAGTGATGGGATTTACATTTCTCTTTTCTTCATTCACTTCATTTTGTTAACGTTCAACAATAAACTATTAACCCTTTAATTTCTGAAAGAATTCTTACTTTGCAGTATTTTTTCCACACCTGCATAAAACTTTTTTCACAGTACTGTACATTATCACAAATACCAGACTTCTATCATCCTGTATATTTTATACTCTGATGGGAAATGTCTCTTTTATTTATAATGATTTTTTCATTTTTTAGCCTTATTTTTCATTACGAAGCTATTACTCAAAAACCTCTTCATAAAGTTATCAATAAATAAGTATCATGTTCAATAAATCATGATATCATTTGTTTCATTAAAGTGATGAATGAATACACGCCATTATTTCATCTTCTTCTCATCTCCATTCAGCATCCTAAAGCAATGTGTTCAGGATCTGGGCTCCGGCCGCCTTTGTAGGGGATGTGGATAAGACTAAGGGGCTTTTTCAACTCAGCAACTTATCTACATAATAAGGGATAAACTGCAGATCGCCCGCCAGGGATCTGGTCATGAGAACTTAAGAGCGATATACTTCAGCTATATACTGTATATCTATTGTGAGAAGGTGATAGGTAAGGTTCTGGAAGGTCGCTAGGTCTCCCCCAGATTCCTCACTTATGTATGGTAAGTGGGGGTACAATACAGGTAAACTGCAACAAAACCTCAGCTGTGAAAAGTCTTTTTTTTTCTGTTAGTATGTAACCAGTTCTTGTTCTACTAGGGAGGGGTCCTCAATCACAGGTGGGAGCTGGGCCTCATTAAAGGCCTATAAAAGACTGTAAAGTCCTCAGTCCTGAGCAGTTCCTGGGGGAGAGAGGAGGAGTCGGGTTCTGTCCCAGCCTTCTGAAGACTGGTGAGACTCCAGTGTGATCTGCTGCCGCTGTTTGGATGTTTTTGCCCTCTATGTTGACCGTGTGGCTGAAGCAAGCCACCCGTACAGTTAGGGTATTTCTTGTGTTTAGTTAGGAGCTCAGACGAGCAGGTTGTTCTGTTGTTGTTTTGCCTGAAAGTTAAAGGGAATCTGTCAGGGCAATTTGGGAACCACTAAACTACCCACACATCCATATGGACCTGGGGTTTAGTGTCCCAAATCACCCTGTTATAACGCAATCCATGGCCGCATTAAAAATAAAAAAGCTTTATACTCCCCCTGCCGCTGTACTCCCCGCGCCTGCGCAGTTCTTCAATGAAGCCAGAGGAATACACCTCGGCCTCAGTGCGCATGTCCTGTACCTCCGGCATCTATGCAGTGAAGCCGGGGTGTCCATCTTTGGCTTCACTGAAGAACAGCGCAGGCGCCAGGAGGCGTGCCTCATGAATAAGCCGGACTGTTCTCGCAAAACTGCGTCGATCGGACCCTTATCTAGGCAAGTATAAAGGATTTTTATTTTTAATGCGCCTGCAGATTGCATTACAACAGGGCGATCTGAGACACTAAACCCCAGGTCTATAAGGACCTGTGGGTGGTTTAGTGTCCCAAATTGACCTGACAGGTTCCCTTTAAGGCTAAGGCTGGGTTCACACCAGCGCTTTAACTTCGTTTGGGGTTTTCTGTCCCCGAACCCGCTTAAAAAGTGTGGACAAAAAAGCGCTGCAAACAGCTTTAAGATTTAAGATTTTCCGCATTTTATCTTGGCACAAGATTTAAGTCTATATACAAAATTGATCAACAGTTTTTTAATCAGTGGGATTCGTTTCCTACAGTGGACTTCCCAGTTGCCAGATTATCTAGAGTGATTCCCAAAGTGGTCCAGGGAGACTCGACGGGGGTCTACGTTAGATCTAATCTTCACATTTTTTGACGAGTTTTGGGAATATGGTAGAAATGTAGCAGCAGGGGGTCCACCGAAACCAGTAAAATTTTGAAAGTGGTCTACGAGAAAAAAAGTTTGGGAACCTCTGATAGAAGATCTCTATTTCCTTCAGTGGAATCCTCTTTCCTGGCAGATTCCATAGAACGAAAGGCTGATGGATTCCTTAAAAAAAGTTATATCTTGCATCTGCTTCTTCCTGTAAAATAGCCATCTCCTCTGTATCAATGGCTAGAGCTTTCCATATTTGGTTAAGTCAGTTAACCCAAGATCTAAGGAATGGCATCTGAAGAAAGGAAATCCTAAATTCTCTGCCACTAATAAAAAATTCAGCAGAATTTTTGTGTGATGCCCCATAAGATATAATCAAAAATGCCTCTAAAGACACGGTAGCCTCTGCCAGAATAGCATTATAGATGAAATTATGGAGCGGAGAAAATTTCTAATTTACATTTTCATCCAGATAGTATGTTTGGTACACAGCTGACGGAGACACTTAAGTTCCTCTCAGGGGAAAAGACATTTTTGTCCTCAGACAAGAAAAAAAAATTATACTTTTAATAAGTTTTCCTGATTTCAAAAAAGATTTAAAAGGAATACAAGGAGGATATAGACAGCGCAAAGTGCTCCTTCCAACTTCAACAAGAAGAAGAGTGCTACAAAACCTGAGTTATGATACAAGATCCTCTTCACCACCAGGAGGAAGACTGAGCTTCTTTTTGTCAGCATGGTTACAAGCTTCCTCAGACAAATGGGTATCTTCCACAATAAGAAGAGGCTATTCTTTAGAGTTCCAGGCATTCCCAGCAGACAGATTTCTTACCAATCAAGCCAACTCAGGTCTCCTTTGACTGGTATACTGGTATAAGTCATGCAGAAAGCCACATTAGAACCAATTCCATGTAGTCAACAAGAAAAAGGAGGGTAATCCAGAGTTTTCCTGGTCCCAAAACCAAACAAAATGCGTCTTGTCATAGATTTGACAAACCTCAAAAGAGTCCTGTTAAAGAAAAGATTCCAAATGGAGACCAACTGCTTAGTGATGACAGTTATCCAAAAGGGAAAATTTATGTCCTCAATCGACCTCTTAGATGTTCTCTTTCTGCAAGCTCATCGCAGATTTCTGGGAATTGCCATACATAGGGGAACAGGAATATTACATTACCAGTTCAGATACAGTGGGGAAAAAAATTATTTAGTCAGCCACCAATTGTGCAAGTTCTCCCACTTAAAAAGATGAGGCCGGCCTGTAATTGTCATCATAGGTAGACCTCAACTATGAGAGACAAAATGAGAAAACTAATGCAGAAAATCACATTGTCTGATTTTTTAAGAATTTATTTGCAAATTATGGTGGAAAATAAGTATTTGGTCAATAACAAAAGTTCATCTCAATACTTTGTTATATCCTTTGATGGCAATGACAGAGGTCAAACGTTTTCTGTAAGTCTTCACAAGGTTGGCACACACTGTTGCTGGTATGTTGGCCCATTCCTCCATGCAGATCTCCTCTAGAGCAGGGATGTTTTGGGGCTGTCGCTGGGCAACACGGACTTTCAACTCCCTCCAAAGGTTTTCTATGGGGTTGAGATCTGGAGACTGGCTAGGCCACTCCAGGACCTTGAAATGCTTCTTACAGTGTGCTTGGGATTATTGTCATGCTGAAAGTCCCAGCCACGTTTCATCTTCAGTGCCCTTGCTGATGGAAGGAGGTTTGCACTCAAAATCTCATGATACATGGCCCCATTCATTCTTTCATGTACACGGATCAGTCGTCCTGGTCCCTTTGCAGAGAAACATCCCCAAAGCATGATGTTGCCCCCCCCATGCTTCACAGTAGGTATGGTGTTCTTTGGATGCAACTCAGCATTTACTCTCCTCCAAACACCACGAGTTGTGTTTCTACCAAACAGTTCTACTTTGGTTTCATCTGACCATATGACATTCTCCCAATACTCTTCTGGAACATCCAAATGCTCTCTAGCAAACTTCAGACGGGCCCGGATATGTACTGGCTTAAGCAGGGGGACACGTCTGGCACTGCAGGATCTGAGTCCCTGGCGGCGTAGTGTGTTACTGACGGTAGCCTTTGTTACGTTAGTCCCAGCTTTCTGCAGGTCACTCACTAGGTCTCCCCGTGTGGTTCTGGGATTTTTGCTCACCGTTCTTGTGATCATTTTGACCCCACGGGGTGAGATCTTGCGTGGAGCCCCTGATGGAGGGAGATTATCAGTGGTCTGGTATGTCTTCCATTTTCTAATTATTGCTCCCACAGGTGATTTCTTCACACCAAGCTGCTTGCCTATTGCAGATTCAGTCTTCCCAGCCTGGTGCAGGGCTACCATTTTGTTTCTGGTGTCCTTCCACAGCTCTTTGGTCTTCACCATAGTGGAGTTTGGAGTGTGACTGTTTGAGGTTGTGGACAGGTGTCTTTTATACTGATAACAATGTCAAACAGGAGCCATTACTACAGGTAATGAGTGGAGGACAGAGGAGCCTCTTATAGAAGAAGTTACAGGTCTGTGAGAGCCAGAAATCTTGCTTGTTTGTAGGTGACCAAATACTTATTTTCCACCATAAATTCCAAATAAATTCTTTAAAAATCAGACAATGTGATTTTCTAGATAAGTGGGAGAACTTGCACAATTGGTGGCTGACTAAATACTTTTTTTCTCCACTGTAACTATTATAATACTGCTCCTATGTACAAGAATATAACTACTATAATACTGCTCCTATGTACAAGAATATAACTATTATAATACTACCTCCTATGTACAAGAATATAACTACTATAATACTGCCCCTATGTACAAGAATATAACTACTATATTACTACTCCTATGTACAAGAATATAACTACTATAATACTGCTCCTATGTACAAGAATATAACTACTATAATATTGCTCCTATGTACAAGAATATAACTACTATAATACTACTCCTATGTACAAGAATATAACTACTATAATACTGCTCCTATGTACAAAAATATAACTACTATAATACTACCTCCTATGTACAAGAATATAACTACTATAATACTGCTCCTATGTACAAGAATATAACTACTATAATACTGCTCCTATGTACAAGAATATAACTACTATAATACTACTCCTATGTACAAGAATATAACTACTATAATACTACTCCTATGTACAAGAATATAACTACTATAATACTGCTCCTATGTACAAGAATATAACTACTATAATACTACCTCCTATGTACAAGAATATAACTACTATAATACTGCTCCTATGTACAAGAATATAACTACTATAATACACTGCCATCTCTTCTCTAATTTTTCACCTCCTAAACCGTGTGAGAAGAATTTAAAAGACACTGAGTTAGAGTCTAGTTTTTATATTATAAATGTGCTAAAATTCCTTTACGTTCTCCACTTATTCACAGTCCTTAAAGCCTTTTGTAAAAACTGAAAGAAAAGTATGTGTAACATTTCCATATTTAACAGAAGTGTTCCCTCTTAGGATTTTCTTTCCACATCTTTTTCTTAATCTTGCTGGAACTTTCCTTGCCCGGCATTGAGTCTAAAATTAAATTACGGCAACTTCCCTACAAAAATCATGAAACACGCCGAAAACAGAAAATTCCCTCCCGTAGGTAAACGTGTGCAAGTTCTGCTTTTCACCTTGAAATTTGCTCCCAGACAATCCCCCACCCCCACACCTTCTCAAGTCTCGATACAGGAGTCAGGAGCAAAGCATTGGTGCATGCCTGCTCTGCTTATTAAAACAAGGGAGAGACACTATATTTCACCCCCAAGAAATAAAATAAGATAGACAAGAAAGAAAAGCTAATCCATCTGATGAAATTAGCAGACGGACTGCGCGGCTGTTTGGAATGATGAACGAGGTTGAGAGTTCTACAAAGGCTTCCATCCACTGGGATAATTACTCCGCGCTCTCGGGCTAAAATCTGTCTTGGAGCAACTGGGAGGCATAGATGACTCAATTCAATGGGCATGCTTATGAAACACATACTAAAAGCTATTAAAATTGAAATTGTTCTTGGGTGGGATTGTGGAACTGGGCTGCTGACCCCAATTGGCTGCTCTAATAAGGTACATGATATTTTTGTTCAAAGTGGTGGCACTTCCATGTCTGATGTTAACCATTTCCCGCCATGTAGTGCTGTCAAACAATGACAAATTTCCTACTAGAGGCTTAGGATTATGTATACTGGTTACTGAAAGGGGCCTATAAATTTTCCCGATACGTTTGTTTTAGTAAACATGTCAAATAACAATTCTGTAGCCAATCCTGTTATTCCTTCTGGATATTTATGAATATATTACCATTCACCTTTTCAATAAGACAATGGGGGGGGATTTAGTATTCCATCTATGCCTGGAAACTGGCGTGGATGGGAATAATTGATACTCAGCTTTGGGAAACAGCCCTTTTTTGACCCAAAGATGCACCGCTTCCATCTACCTGTGCCCCATTCGCAACTTTAGTAAATCGGGATCGAGTTGGAGAGCAAGGTGAAAGGGGCAGGGACACTTAAGAGACTCCAGCCTATTAATAATTCTGGCACCCCATAGGGGGCCCAATGGTATAACTCATGCCAATTTTCTGCCATTGGTAAAACCGAGGGGTCAAACTGTCCCCACGACGGCTCGCCTTGTTCCTCACTCTGGCTACTAATCTCCAAAGTAGCAAGATGGTTGAAGGCAGTGTGATGACATTGATGCTCCCCATGTGACCACTGAGGCCCAATCACAGACCTCAGCAATGACCTAGGGGCAGGAAGACACGGCAGATAGCCCTGGAAGAAGAGTAGAATGTTGTAGGATGGCGCGGCAGAGCCAAGGAAAGGTAAATATATATTTTTTTTAACTTTACAAACCTTCCCTGACCTTCACTTATTATACTGTAGGATCTGGAGTCACAGAGATGCTGGAGCATTCTACCAGGTACTTCGTACTATAGGGACATAGCAAGTTATTCATGTCATGTGCAGGAAACGTACATGAAAAATAGGCAAGTGTAAGGATCTGGGCAACTTTGTCAAGTGTCAACTTGTGGTGGGTAGACTACTGCGTCAGAGCATCTTGAAAATGGCAGGTCTTGTTGGGTGTTCTGAGTTTGGAATGGTTAGAACATACTTAAAGTGGTCTAGGGGTGGACAACCAATGAACCAACAAGGTCATGGAAACACAAGGATCATTGATGAGAGCGGAAAGTAAATGCTAGCCCCTCCTATCCCATAGAAGAACTACTGGATATCATAGAATGGATTCAGTACACACAAAGCATCACAGCCTTCTGTGTACGGTGATGTGTAGCTACAGACTGGTCAGACTGCCCATGTTGACCCCTCTAAATGCATCTACAGTGGGTACATGAGCATCAGAATTTGGCCATGGAGCAATGGAAGAAGGTGACCTGGTGAATCACATTTACTTCTACATCATGTGGATGGCCAAGAGAGTGTGCACTAGAGATGAGCCGGGTTAGCATCGAATAAAAAATCTTGGGTTTGGTCAAACCAGAGTTTTTTGGGGTTTACCACCAAATAGTTGTTACTAAAGCGACCCCACGGTGTAAAAAGTGGAGGCCCAGGAGAGGAACATATAAAAAAGCAAATACTGATACCTGTCCAGAACTCAACCGAATTGTCCAGTCCTCACACGTGCCGTCTTCCGGCTTTCTGGATGACATCACTAACCCCAGATCACTGATGTGGCCTATGATTGGGGCATTATGATATTGACACATTCCCCATGCTTGTGCCTCAGCGGTGACCAAGCAAAAGTGAGGTCCCCACGTAGTGTTTTGCGGCAGAAGTGGAACCTTCACAACATTGGGCAAGTGGTATTAAAGTTATGGCTGATGGATGTAGTTCTTAGCAATTCCCATTTCTTACTACATTAATTATTACAATTGCGCAATAAATAAAATAATAAAAATTTTAGCTACAAAACTACAAAGCAGATAACCAAACTAATACAAAAAAAAATCCCTGTTTGCTGCAATGCCACTAGGCTCAAGTTAACGTAAAAAAAAATTGGATGTGAAAGGCACCTCTATCCAGATCCAACGCTTTGCTTCATTTCATTGAAATGACTAATACTTTAATGTCTCATTCCATATTTGCAATTGATTGGCCTATTCCATAATGGAACTGATATGGCGCACTCTTAAAACACCATAAACTAGATCAGAAACTTCTTACGCTAGGCAATAAACACAGCAGATTTAAGACGTGCCATTCACCACGGAGACGTACCGTAGATGTGTCAATTTGCGAGTAAAGACATCAAGAGCTGTGTTCTTCATGCATAGGTGCCTCCTCCTGCAAATAGTTTTTGGATACATACAGTGGGTACGTCAATATGCAAACAGGATTCATGTCTTGAAAGACTTTAGACAATGAGACATTGACCTTCAAACGCTCTTTGGCTGATACCTCGGTCTAATCTCTGCATCCTTTTCATTAGAAAATGCCCCCGATACGACCAAAAGAGCGAAATAATAAAATTAAACAACAATTCAAAATGAAAGTTTTTGACATTTTCTGCTCATCTGTACCCCGGAGGTGTCTATGAGTCCCGGAGTTAAGAATTCTGTTTAGAAGTTACATTCCGGGGATTCAATCAAGGTAATGGAAACGAGTCAAAGACAAGGGTAAAAGTTGTTCTATCAAATGAGATTTGAAAATAGAAAAGGTGGTGACATAAATTATCGGAGAGAACTGCGGAGGAAGAGAAGGCTGCATAGAAGAAAATCGGGGAAGGATCATTGAAGATCTTGAAGGATGCATTAAGGGTTTTCGACGGACCCTTCAATGGATAACCAAGGACATTGTTCTGAAAAATGAGAGTCATGGGAAGAAGAGTACAAGCTCATCTGACTTTGGAGCCAAATACAACTTATTCCAGTTTTTAGATTTGTAGATCCATTCTCTTGCCCATTGTTAAAGAAGCAGTCTGCCTACTTTTTTATTGCCCCCTCTCGTTTCTACCTAGGTGGTTCAGTGGGCTTGTTGCGTTATACGACAGATCTAGCTCCCAGCGCTGCCCCATGTGATCTGCTTCTGGATTGGCAGAGGTCATTTTCTCATTCAGTGAACCAGAACTCAGGAGCTCAATATTTTCCTTTGAGAACCTGGTTCTGAGTTCCATAGGAATGCATTGAGAGCCTGAGTTCTGGTATACTGGATAAGACAGTCACCTCTGGCTAAAAGTATAGTTTAAGTCTTACACCACCCCAATGGACAACCCATTTAGAGACGAGGAAAAAACAAGCAAAAAAAACTGCTTCTTTAAAAGGAACATGTCCCAATTTTTGTTTATTTATTAAACCATCCAGTGAAATCTATCAGTTTTTTCTAATCTGTTTTTATTTTCTGATTGTAGATTTTTTATTCTATTTCCTGTCCATGATTATGGGGGCGGCCATCTTGCCTGAGCTTCTCCTCTGCTCTGTTAACAGCATTTAGTGATCTGCTTTACAGCATAGTTATGGCCATAGACAGCAATAGTCTGGAGCCGACTCATTCTATGGTCTATGGGAGAGTTTTCTAGACATGTTCTGTGCAGGAAGGAGTGGGGATAGGTAAGCTGTGACATCATCTATTGCCAGTTGTGGAGGCAATGATGGGTAAGTGGTGTCTGTAGAGGTGTTATCTTCTATTATAATACTATCTGTGATGTAAAGGAGATGACTTTAAAAAAAACAAAACAAACTACAGAATTGACAAATGTTAGTCTATTATTAGGCTTAGTGTTCAGAGTGAAAAGTGCAGGATATATTATTATTATTATTATTTATTTATTATGCTTACTTACTGTATATAGCGCCATCATATTCCGCAGCGTTTTACAGACATTGACAGTCACTGTCCCATATAAGGCTCACAATCTATATTCCCTATCAGTATGTACTTTTTTGTATTTATTTATTTATTTTTTTAAATATAGATAATGACATGGAAAATTTAAAATAAAATAGTAATTAACTCTTCAAAAATATGTTTAACACAAAAACTTGATTTAAAAAAAAATAGGTCATTTTCTGGTGACACATTCCCTTTAAAGTCCCTTTCTACCTCAGAGAAAAATAAATTTTGTACAATATAATAATAATAATAATAATAATAATAGTCCTTTAATAGGGAGTATGCAAGTAGTATACAAAGTATATAAAGTAGTCCTTTAATAGGGATATGCAAGAGATATCCAAGTAACTGGTAGGAGGTTGCGAACCTTTCCACACAAAATCCTACCCAGTCCATCTTGCTTGGTCTAAATTGAAGGCTCAAGCGTTCCCCTTCACTGAAATCCTGTGCATGCGCCATGTGATATCTGGATGACGCATGCGCAGTACTCTCTAATTTATGGGCATGAGTATCAGATTTTAGAGTAGAAGAGTGTGATGTCAGTGTTGGAGTCTTCAGTCTTGAGCAATGTAGAAGCATGGAGCAGGGTTCAATGAGGACGGGCAGAGCACTTAGGGTGCGTTCACACTTGCGCCAGCACTCCGTCCACCGCAAATCCGACCTAAATGTCGGAAAACTGTGTGGCATCCCAGAGCTGGCTATGGCTGGGCTGAGGGTGATCTCTGTGCATTGTATTATTTCCTGTTGCTTCATAGCCTGTGTGACATAGCAGGGGGTCCTGAGTCTCACACAACACAGCGCCACCTAGTGAGCCTCACACATGCATTACACCTCCCATAGGATTGAATAGTAACCAAATGTCCAATGGGAGGACATTGCCTGGGAAAAGGGGAGGAGTCAGCTGATCACTGGGTCCCCATGGTAACACCCCTGCAGGAAGGTCCTGCGTGTGAGGAGTTAGAAGTGTGGAGTGTTAGGAGGAGGAGGTGAGGAGATAAGTGTGATGTCCTGTGAAGAAAGCAGTGAGTTTAGTGCAGGAATCTCAAGTCCTAGACAGGCCCAGGAAGGTTGGAGAGCTGACATACTCCAGCTATTCAGAAGATCCTGTCCCCTGTCTGCCTAGCCATCGCCCTGAAGGAAGTCAAGCATCATTATCTTGTCAGCCTGAGACTGTGGAGAGAACATTCTGGAACACGTGCTCCATAGCAAGTATCACAGGATCCAGGGGCCAAGGCCAGACCTGTGGAATATCCTGCCACCCTGACTATTGCACCCCGAAACTCTGAGCTATCAGGACCACATAACGTGAGTGGGGAATATTATGTACTAGTATCATGGTGGGCATCCTCCTATGAGCCAAATAGGAGCCCAGACGCACCTTAGGGCTGTAACACTGAAGTATAAAGGGCTAGGAACACCTTTCATCAAGTCTACCCTGCACCCCAGGACTTTGCTGTGTCACCAGGCGTACCCCGTTGTTTTGTATTGAAGAAACTGTTTAAGCATTTGTGCCTCCACACCCATGGAAGTAAAAGTTCAACTTTACAACCGTTTCTGTGTCTGACTCTGCACCGACAACATCAGGGCGCCCCAAACACCAGCAGTCGGCACAGTATAGGGGAAGCGCCCCGGGGGAACAATCACCACCAACATTTGTGCAGCCCCCTCATCACCGGTACCAGTGGTGGTAACGTGGGACAGCACCAGCGCTGCGCCCTCGTGCCCAGAGACCGTGACAAGTCTGCGCTGTTTGCACCCCGCAATCCCAACTGCAGCGTTACCTTCCATCTGGTCACCGCAAGAAAAACTGGCGTCACGAACAGGATACGGGTGTGTGCCATTTTGAGAAAGTCGCCACGAAAAGTGCGCCAAATTGTCTCCAGAGCATCGGTCTTTATTGTGGACTTTGCTAAGATCAAGTTTATTCCCTGAGAGTGCTTGCCACAAAGAGGGGGAGCCCTATACCCCTGAAGCAAGCCCTAAAGACTGTCCTCTCAGTGTGTTACAGCCCTGGAAGAGTTAAAACGCCCAGGACTTGTTTGCTGCGCCACATCGCTGTGTAAGAACGCCCACAAAGGGTTAACTGAACCTTGCAAAAGTGCGGGAGATTTTTAGCACTGCCCATGAGGCCAGGAGACCCATCTGCCGCCATCTTGGGAGAGCCCAGAATGCTGAGCGCAATGCTACGCGCACCCATACAAGAAAGTGAAAGGCGAACGTGCCAGCGCCATTTCTGACTCTCCGGTGCCGCATCACCGTCCCTGCTGTGCACCGCTGATCTCTGGTCCACGCTGCAGTTGCTGTCAGTGAGTACTGTGCCTCCCTGTCCTTGTCTTCAGTCCTCCCACGGCCCCAGCGAGTGTTTTCCGTGTCCGTGGGGAGTGCCACCATTAAAGAGGGGGAGCACACCGTCAGCCTGCATCACAGTGACTCTGTTAATAGCTACAGCATTCTTAAAGGGACAGCATTCCAAGTTGTAGTCTCCATTCCCTGCCAGCAAGCAGTTGAGTTTCTTAAAGAGACGGCGACCTAATTTCAGTCATACCTGCAAACAACATGACTGAGCAAAGTGACATTGTGCCATCTGTTTCTAGTGATCCAGCAGTGCCCATGGCGAGCAGCCTACCATTCTCCATGCCATTTTACCCTGGCGCACCATGGCTGCCGTGCTACAAAGGGGAGGCGCATACCCTCAGGGACTTTCGTGAGAAGATGCTGTCTCTCTTCCAGTTCTATCCTCTGAATACAGAACAGCAGATACAGATCCTGCTGGGCCAGCTTGAGGGTGCTGCAGCTAGGGAGGTCAAATCCTGGCCTGCCTCTGACAAAAGAACCCCTGGGCAAATTCTGGACAAACTCCAGGTGAACTTTGACGTGCGATCTGTCTCCGAGGTAAAGATGCGCTTCTTTTCCAGACGACAACTACCTGGTGAGACCCTGCGGGACTATGCTTTATCCCTCCAAGAGGCGTTCAGAGCTGTGGTGCAAGTGGATCCACGTGAAAATGTGGACTCTGATAAAATCTTGCTTGACCGCTTCATAGAAGGGGCGGGTACCACATTGCTCCAGAGTCAGTTGCGAATGCTTGCTGCACAACATCCCAGCATCACGTTTGCTGACTTCAAGGCCCTTGCCATCCAGGTCTTGGGACAGGAGCAGCCCCAGCCGAGCCCAGTCATCTGTGCTCCCTCACCTGGACCCTCAACAAGCATCGCTCCAGTTGACCTGCCACTACCTCTGGGTACCTCACCTGCTGCCCAAACTGCGCAGACTACACCAGCAGACTCCAGAGATGACCTTCTGGCCCGAGTGGATCATCTGACCCGTGCCATGGAACAGATCACCGTCCGTCTAGATCGTCTGACCCAGCCGTCTTCATCGTCCAGTGATCCTTTGTGAAGTCTCAACATCTCACCTGAGTCGCCACCCAGACGTCCGTCTTCAGTGAAACCTCCGCAGAGTGAGAGGCCATACTGTACCTATTGCCATAGATATGGACACACCAGGCCTCAGTGTTTTCAGTTAAACGGGCCACCCCCGAGGCAGCGGGCCGCCCCTCGGGAGGAAAGAAGAAGGGCCCAGGTGAATCTTCAGTGCCATTGTCACGCTTCGTCTCAGCCTGCCCACACATCACAATCCGGGTGAACGGCGTCCCTCTGACAGCGTTGGTGGACACTGGATCTCAGGTAACAACCCTGCGCAAGCAGGTGTTCCTTGAACATTGGGACTTAGGTGTGTTGAATAGAACACCTGACACATGGATAAATCTGTGTGCCAGCAATGGACAGCCCATACCACAGCAGGGTTATTGGGAACCCACTATCCAGATTGGGGACTTGAAACTGCCTAGACAGGGTGTAATTGTCACTGATGTAGAGGATGATAGGTTTGCAGTTGTAATATTAGGCATGAATGTTTTACGCCATTGCTTTGCAGAAGTGTTGGATGCCTTGCATGCCTCTCTCCTTACAGCTTCTCCCAGTGACCAGCAGACCATTCAGCGGGCCATTCGTGTACTCAATGCCCAGCACAAGTTCGCCAACAAACAAGGTGAAATTGGTCGAGTCCGGATCCACGATACCCGTCCAGTAACCCTACAGACTGGAACAGAAACTATGGTTTGGTGCCGTGCCCGTCCGGGCATAGAAAATCAGGACTACGAGGCTTTGCTACAACCCATACAGGTAGATGGCCAACCACTTGTCATGGCTGCCCGCAGCCTTGTCACAGTTTCCAATGGACGTGTTCCTGTCCGCTTAGTCAACTTGGGCGATGCTCCCGTGAACCTCCACAAGTTCCACTCTGTGGCCCTGCTACACCGGTTAGCACCAGAAGACATTCTCTCTGGTGATTCTACCGCCACACAGCGTTCCACCCAAGCTGCTGAGAACATTCAGAATGGAGCCACGAAGTCCTGGTGGGATGAATTGAACGTGGGAGACGCCAATACCCCTATAGAGCATATCAATGGGGTTCGCAATGTGGCCAAGCGTTACCAACAGGCATTCAGCAAACACCCATTGGACTTTGGTAAGACCACGACCATACAACATCGCATTCTGACTGGCGACCACCATCCAATCAAGGAGCGTCACCGTCCAATACCACCCGCGATGTACCAACCGGTGAAAAAGTTGATCCAAGAGATGCGAGATGCTGATGTTATCCGGGAGAGTAACAGCCCCTGGGCAGCCCCGCTAGTCCTTGTCAAGAAGAAAGACGGAACCCTACGATTTTGTGTGGACTATCGTAAACTCAACAACGTCACGCACAAAGACGCATACCCATTGCCGCGGATTGAGGAATCTCTAACGGCTTTGGGATCAGCTACCTGTTTCTCGACCCTGGACTTAACCAGTGGATACTGGCAAGTCCCTATGGCGCCTGAAGATCGTGAAAAGACTGCGTTTACGACCCCGATGGGACTCTTTGAATTCAATAGTATGCCATTTGGGCTATGTAATGCCCCAGCCACATTCCAACGGCTTATGGAGAGGTGCCTCGGCCATGAGAATTTCCAGAGTGTGCTACTGTACCTGGACGATGTTATTGTATTCTCCCGGACATACCAAGAACACCTTCGTCACATGTCCGAGGTATTCAAGGTACTTATACAGCACGGACTAAAGGTGAAGCCCTCCAAGTGCTACCTGTTGAAACCCCAAGTTCACTACCTTGGGCATGTCGTGAGCGCACAAGGCGTCCAACCTGATCCTGAAAAGATCACTGCAGTCCAGAACTGGCGAAGACCAACTACCGTCAAAGAAGTCCGAAGCTTCCTTGGATTCGCAGGTTACTACCGGCGTTTCATACCACACTTCGCCCAAGTAGCCGAGCCTCTGAACGAGTTGTTGCGCGGTTGTCCCAGAGAAAACTACAACCGAAAGCTTCCGGTAGACTGGACAGCGCGTCAAGAGGAAGCCTTTCAAGCGCTTAAAGCACTTCTGACGCAACCACCAATTCTAGCCTATCCCGACTACAGTCAGCCATTCCGCTTGTACACAGATGCAAGTCACCAAGGTTTGGGTGCAGTGTTGTCCCAGGTTCAGGACAACAAAGAGCGAGTCATCGCCTACGCCAGCAGGAGTCTGAGAGGTGCGGAGAAGAACGACCAGAACTATAGTTCTTTCAAACTCGAACTTCTGGCGCTTGTCTGGGCAGTGACAGAGAAGTTTAAAGACTACCTGGCTGCTACACCCTTTACCGTGTACACAGATAACAATCCGTTGGCGCATCTGGACACTGCTCGACTGGGAGCCCTTGAACAACGGTGGGCCTCAAGACTCGCGAATTACAAGTTCTCTGTCAAGTATCGCAGTAGCAAGTCCAACGCTAACGCTGATGCACTCTCAAGGTTGCCTGTGGGAGAAGAACCACCCCGAGAAGACATCTGGGAAGAGGTGGAGATGCCACCATTCTACAACAAGTTTGCCCAACAGGTTGCTATTGGTGTCCCTGTAGAAGGAGAATCTCTGGCGAAAACAGCTGCCGAATCCCTCCAGGAGCCATCTCTGTGGAAAACGTTCCAAGAAGAGAGCAGAGTTTTAGGAGAATTGTCAGATTTCCTGCTTACAGGAAGAATACCAACCCGTGTAAAGAGAGGTCTTCATGACGTGGAATTAAAACGCCTTTGGCGACAGAGGAAGCGCCTGTTTGTCCAACGAGGCCTTCTACATAGAAACACTCTTGATCCTGTCACAGGTGAAAGGCTTCATCAGATCCTCGTACCAAGAAGAGACGCACAGATGATACTTGAGGCGTATCATGACAGATCTGGTCACTTCGGGGTACAAAAGACCGAAGCTACCATCCGTCGTCGCTTCTATTGGGTTGGGATGAGGAGTGACATTGAGAGTTGGTGCCGAGAGTGTCCCGCCTGTAGTATCACCAAGGAAGGTCGAAGAGATCAGAAGGCCCCTCTACATCCAATTAAGACTCAAAAGCCGTGTGAAATTGTTGCTCTGGACCATGTGAAGTTGGGTCCCACACGTTCCGGCTACAGCTACGCTCTGACAATGGTGGATCATTACTCCAAGTTCCTTGTCATCGTGCCTGTCAGAGATCTTACAGCAAGAACTACGGCTGAGACCTTCTACGCAGAGTTTGTCCGCCATTACGGTTGTCCTGAGCATATCCTCACCGACCGTGGATCAGCGTTTGAATCCCAATTGTTCCGTGAGCTGTGTCAGTTCCAAGACTGCAAGAAGTTGCAAACCACAGCGTATCACCCTCAAGGGAATGGTATGTGCGAGAAGGCAAATCAAGTGATCATCGGCATGCTAAGAAAAGCCACAGTTACACCTGGTGTTGAGTGGCCTGAGCGTATCAAGGACTTGGCCTATATTTACAACAACACACCCCAAACATCTACGGGATACGCACCATTTTATCTAATGTTTGGAAGACAAGGTCAACTTCCTTCAGACTTAACCCTTGGTGTGAAGGTCCCTGACACCATCAATCCACTACCCATAACAGACTGGGTTGTTGAACACCGCCGACGTATGGAGGAAGCTAAAGAGATAGTTGAAACGCGCATGGATGAGGTTCGTAGGAGACAACAGGAGGATTACAACCATCACGCCCATGCAGCGCCCCTGAAAGTTGGCGACCGTGTATGGTTAAGGAATAACCATCGGAATGGGAAATTGGATCCATTCTGGGAGAAAGAACCATACAGTGTCATCTCCATACCATATCCTGAATCCGACGTGTATGAGATCTCTAAACCTGGGAGACAGCCCCAAGTAGTACACCGAAACCGTCTGAAGCTGTGCCTTAAAGAAGGACTACCCACAGAGGTGCCCCCAGCTGAGACAACGAGTACAGAGATCTTGTCACCTTCTGAAGCAAAAGAGAGACACCCAACATTAACTGAGCTTATGTGGGCGCCTAAACTACTACCATTTAGCTGTTATCCACCAATTGCTCTAGTGCAAGAGAACCCTTCGACAGATGATTTAATTGATTTCAGTGACTCTGTTCCTGATTCAAATCTCGTTCCACTTAGGCGTTCTGAGCGTACCACAAAAGGCATACCTCCAACACGCTATAGTGATGCCATGGCTGTCCTTGGGTAAAAGAGGTTAACTGTCTCTGCTTCTGTATATATGTTATTCCTGCTCTGATTACATTAATGTTTTTCCTGTGTGTATATACAGTATATATATAATATCTTGCCATGTAATATAGTATTTACATTTATATGCAACAATCCAAGCCATAGTGCCTGGCTCACCGAGCCAAGGAAGTTCTGTTACCCCATTGCGGTATGGACATTGGTGCTAGAGTGCCTACTCTTCTTTACAGAAAGGACTGTTTATTGTTTCTCAGAGAGACTCTCATGATAATGGACACTCACGAAATTTGTGCCAGAGAGCCTCTGGACCCATTTGCACTACTGTTGTTTCTATATGGACTGTCTGATGGTACCGCCAAAAGGTTCCATAAGTCTACGTTTAATTATCTCTCCGTTACCCTTCAGACTTCTCATGGACATTCCAGGACTATGCCGGGAGGTCTTACCTCAAGTTTCTAAGTATTATATTTTTCTAAACTGTTAGTGACATTTGCACTTTATTCGTATTTATTAACGTTATGTTACATTTCTCACCTTCACCCCAGCCCGTCGCCAAGGTCGGCTCAGTGAAAGAGGGGGAGTATGTGGCATCCCAGAGCTGGCTATGGCTGGGCTGAGGGTGATCTCTGTGCATTGTATTATTTCCTGTTGCTTCATAGCCTGTGCGACATAGCAGGGGGTCCTGAGTCTCACACAACACAGCGCCACCTAGTGAGCCTCACACATGCATTACACCTCCCATAGGATTGAATAGTAACCAAATGTCCAATGGGAGGACATTGCCTGGGAAAAGGGGAGGAGTCAGCTGATCACTGGGTCCCCATGGTAACACCCCTGCAGGAAGGTCCTGCGTGTGAGGAGTTAGAAGTGTGGAGTGTTAGGAGGAGGAGGTGAGGAGATAAGTGTGATGTCCTGTGAAGAAAGCAGTGAGTTTAGTGCAGGAATCTCAAGTCCTAGACAGGCCCAGGAAGGTTGGAGAGCTGACATACTCCAGCTATTCAGAAGATCCTGTCCCCAGTCTGCCTAGCCATCGCCCTGAAGGAAGTCAAGCATCACTATCTAGTCAGCCTGAGACTGTGGAGAGAACATTCTGGAACACGTGCTCCATAGCAAGTATCACAGGATCCAGGGGCCAAGGCCAGACCTGTGGAATATCCTGCCACCCTGACTATTGCACCCCGAAACTCTGAGCTATCAGGCCCACATAACGTGAGTGGGGAATATTATGTACTAGTATCGTGGTGGGCATCCTCCTATGAGCCAAATAGGAGCCCAGACGCACCTTAGGGCTGTAACACTGAAGTATAAGGGGCTAGGAACACCTTTCATCAAGTCTACCCTGCACCCCAGGACTTTGCTGTGTCACCAGGCGTACCCCGTTGTTTTGTATTGAAGAAACTGTTTAAGCATTTGTGCCGCCACACCCATGGAAGTAAAAGTTCAACTTTACAACCGTTTCTGTGTCTGACTCTGCACCGACAACATCAGGGCGCCCCAAACACCACCAGTCAGCACAGTATAGGGGAAGCGCCCCGGGGGAACAATCACCACCAACATTTGTGCAGCCCCCTCATCACCGGTACCAGTGGTGGTAACGGGGGACAGCACCAGCGCTGCGCCCTCGTGCCCAGAGACCGTGACAAGTCTGCGCTGTTTGCACCCCCGCAATCCCAACTGCAGCGTTACCTTCCATCTGGTCACCGCAACTGGATAGGCACTGGATAGGGAAAGGTTTGCGAAGCTTTGCTTAAAACCCCATTCACTTCTATGGGTTTTTAAAGCAATGCGCGGGTGTGCGCTTACATCCTCTGCGCCGAGAAGCCTGTTTTTTTTCGTCGGACACAAAGTCCTGCATGTCCGACTTTGTGTCCAGTGAAAAAAAAAACAGCTTTGCGGCGCAGAGGGTGTAAGCGCACACCCGCGCATTGCTTTAAAAACCCATTCAAGTGAATGGGTTCTTAAACAAAGCGTCGCAAACCTTTCCCTATCCAGTGCCTATCCTGTTTTCTGACATTTAGGTCGGATTCGCGACGGACGGAGTGCTGCCGCAAGTGTGACCCCACCCTTACTGGTGTAGGGACTATTTGCATCTTGGATTAAACGACCTTTCTTTTTAATAAGAACAATACCCCGGAACTTCAAAGATATCTTTGCACATCTGTTTTAATGGTCCACCAAGGGCTGTAAATGGTTTAATGGACGTGGAACAAATGACAGATTCCCTTACCAAAGAAAAGACTTAAAGGGGTTGTCCACTTTCAGACCAATATTGAGAGACAAATGTTATTGTCTGTATAATAAAAAGTTGTACAATTTTCCAATATACTTTCTGTATCAATTCCTCACGGTTTTCTAGATCTCTGCTTGCTGTCATTCATTCTGCTTATTTACAATAGATAAAAATCAGTCCATGGTCATGTGATGGACACACAGGGGTACGGCTCGTTACCAGGCAGATGTCTGATTACTGTCCTGTGACTATAACGAGCTGTGCACCTGTGTATCCATCACATGACCATGGACTGTATGTCACATCACATGACCATGGACTGTATGTCACATCACATGATCACGGCATGGTAGTAAGCAAATGAATGAAAGCAAGCAGAGAGAAATATATATATTTTTTAAAACATTTCCATACAACTATCTTTATATATATATATATATATATATATATATATATATATATAAATTTTTATTTTATTTTTCCTTTCTTTGCAGCAGTCACCTCATTTACATCACACATGGAATTACAATAGAAAATAACACCTTTATAGATAACACTACTGAGCCATCATTACATCACTACTGACAATAGATGATGTCACACTTATCTCCTCCCACTCCCTGCACTGAGCATGTCTAGAAAACTCTCCCATGGATCTCAATGAGTCGGCTCCAGACTATGGCTGCCTATGGCCATGACATTGCTGTAAAGCAGATCACTAAATGCTGTTAACAGAACAGAGGAGAAGCTCAGGCAAGATCATAATCATAAACTTATACTAAAAATAAAAACAGATTAGAAAAAAGTGATAAATTTTATCTGGTTTTAAGAAATAAACTATTTGGCAACACATTCCTTTTAAGTAGCTTTTCACTTGCTTTAACCCCCCATCAGTACTGTACACTGACATGGATTTGCAGGGCAGAATCCGCACCACAAATCCACTGCAATTCTGCCATGTCTGAACAGGACCTAAGACCCAACGCTTCTTGTTACTCCTATTCATCTTTTGTCTTATTTTTCATAACATCACAATGCGCCGGCCCTTTAAGTCGCTTCCTATTCCACCCTAATTGAACGTTACCATAAATACGGAGGAAATAGACTGTGTTAATTTTTATCTCTGATCATCACGGATTCTTCTATCTGATGATCATAGAAGTCGGAGTATTAACACTCTTATAGGAGATGTTTTTAATTGTCCGATCTAAATAATAGGAACAATGGGCATACGGGTTTTATTTTAGGGTCCATCTCGCCTGGCGCGGAGATATAATGGACCTAATTTTCATTTACTCTAAGTCTGAGCAGTTCCTAAAACATCTAAATGGCTATTAATTTAATCAGGTAATTTAACTCTCGCGGTGGAAAATGCCACCAGCGAATTGTGGCGGGATGATTATAGGTGTGACATTTCTCGCACATGATGGCGGTCGTACTTGGATACATCATTTTCCTTTTGAAGGT
This sequence comes from Leptodactylus fallax, assembly GCA_947044405.1. Classification (NCBI taxonomy): domain Eukaryota; kingdom Metazoa; phylum Chordata; class Amphibia; order Anura; family Leptodactylidae; genus Leptodactylus; species Leptodactylus fallax. The sequence continues at coordinate 144,177 of CAMRHE010001155.1, forward strand.
TAAGCTCAGATAACCTGCCTTTGGCATTTAATTAGCTACATATTAAACACTCTTTTAATAATAAAATGATTAAAAATTTTATTGCTTCTTAAATGAGGCCCTTTTAGGTAGATTTAATGAGTTGGTTTCTTAGAGCGCTTGTCTTCTGTGTGAATGCAGCCCTTCTCTCCAGCCTGGCATGTAATGATAATAGGCACCATAGCTTGCAAAATCTCTCTTTTATTCAAATTACGACCACAACCATTTTGTATAAAACTTCTTGAGTGTATGTTTAAGCCTAACTCATTTAAAGGGGAAGCGGACGCAGATTTTATTTCCTTCTGTTTTCGGTCTACGCGTTCAGTAAAGCATGGTGGGAGAGGTCGTAAGGTATAAAATGTGATATTTGCTCATTTGCATGTATTAGGGTTGTAAATGGGGGCAGCCATATTGATTAACCGTGCTGCCAGAAGTAATGATGTTACAGTTTGGGAATGATGAAACGTCAACTGAACAGTGCCACCTAGTGGTGTATTACCAGATACGTCAATCACAGTGTTACAATGTAACATTATCCTAATTTGTGAGTCTTTTTGCTCCTGTGCTCGGGGCCACTAGACTGATTTTAGTAGAGTGACTATTTTTGTAAAAGCCAAATGGAAGACTCTAGCAGACCAAGGGCGTTACTTACTATGTTTGCTTTAGTAAATGAGTCCGTGGGCAAAGTCAGGATTCCAATTTATCATGATAATTAACATAAAAGAGGTTTTCTTGGATTGTAATATTGATCTGATCGGTGGGGGTCTGGGTCACACCACCCTACAGACACAGCACCACAAAAATGTCAGCCACCCCACCACATGAACAGATCTCAAAAAGTTCACCTTACCATATGGTCTCCATCAATGTGATCTATCCTGATGCCCCCTCATGTGATGTCACATCAATAGATTAGTTCTCACTGGATTTCCTAGTAAATCCTTAAAGGGGTGAAGAAAAACATGGCCGCTTTCTCCCAGAAACAGCACTATACCTGCCCATGGGTTGCATCTGTTTTTGGAAGAAACCAGACCTGTTTTTCCAAACCTGAACATTCTCTTTAAATAATAATAATAATACATTTTATTTATTTCTTTTTAAAGAGAACCTTTAATTATCTCCAAAACTCCAGCTTTTTACATCCTTTAATAGCCTCCCCTCCACCGATTCTGGCACAGTTGAAATTTTTTCTCTAGCCCCCACTGTTCCTGAGCAATCAGTTCAGTTAGTTTTGGAGCCTGATACGCTAATTGGCTCTGTACAGTCAAGTGGGTGGTGTCAGCAGGAACAGGCAAGGGGGCGTGATTCAGAGCTCTAACACAGTCCAATCAGAGGCAGATAATGTCAGAGAGCTCGGAGTCATACCCTCTTGTCAGCTCCTGCCTGAAAGTAGAAGCCTTGTTATCATAACAGGCACCAAAACTAACAGCCCTGATTGCTCAGGAATGGTGGGGGCTAGAGAAAAAATTCCAACTGTGCCAGAATCGGTGGTGGGACAACTATTAAAAGATGTAAAGCTGGAGTTGGTGGAGAAGGAAAATTTATCAGGAAATCTAAAATTAAAGAGGACCTCTCACCTCTACTGACATACCTGTTTAAGTCAATAGTTGCATTCCCCATGAAATAATTCTGGGGGCATCTTTCCTTATACTGCAAGTCTGTACTGTGCTGTTCCTCTGTTATTCTTCCTAGAATTTATGAATTGACAAGTGGGTGTTACCATTCCCCTTGTCAATGGGGTGTGCCCCAACACAGTCCGCTACTGACAGCACTGGTTGGACAGTGTCAGCCAATGTAGGGACACAATTGTACACATGCCTTTTGGGGCCTTTTTGATAATGCTCAGGGCATCCTGGCAGTCGGTGATGCTGTCACTGGCGCTTGCAGGACATTCTGATTGGCTATGGAGGGCGCTTGTACTGGATACATACTGTGGATGGTACAATATGAGGGGCATGTTGTAGCTGGTGTTGTATGGGGTGTTCACACTCTGGCTAGATCTCTTTGGCAGGCATACTTTTGGTAATACGCTTCTCACCTGCTGCAAACGCGTGCAAAAATCTATGACCCAGATTTACTAGGCCTGGCATAAGTTATCAACGCCAGTTCCTAACTGGGTAGATTTGAGACTGGGCATAACAATATGGGCAAGAATTATTAAGAGGTCAAAGCCTCTTAGTAATTTTGGCGCGTTTTACGCCTGTTGGGGAATGAAATAAGATACTCCAGTCTTAATAAATTCCCTCTATGTATTTTTTTTTCAAAAACATTGTTTCGAAATGTTTGAACGTAGTTGAAAATCTCATAAAAATAAGCCGTATTTTTGATGGTGGCGATAGATGTAACATTTACATGACATATCCCAGTGCTGGCTCGTTCCTTGTGTTACGACGAGGCGCGGCTGCTCCCGGGGCTGTTTAATATGCATTTTCAGATATACGTTTCCTACTGCTATTCTGAGCGGTGTCATTCCTGTCTCTTTGGTATGTCAATCACGGTGACAGGTACCAGTTCTGCTGCGAGCGCCGAGGGCTACGACAAGTGACAAAGAAACGTTCAGTTTATCTTGTGTTAATGTAAAATGCCCCCGGACCCCTCCACTTATTCATCTTCGTCTTGTTGACTAACGCGTTTCCCATGTTGTTACATGTTGGTAAATTAAAGACGCCATCCCGACAGCTCTGTCAACACTTTACCGTAATGTTCCTCATTAATGGAGCGGAGCCGTCACGCAGGTGTAATTAAATCCTGTCCAATATCGCTCACAACCGGTGGAGAAAAAGAGACCTGGGCATGTTTAGGTTTTAGAAGAGACTAAAATGAATAAGGAATCTCTTATGTACAGACAAACTAGACAATCCCTACCAAGACTAGGAAGTTATCAATTAAGAGCTTTCCAGACTACTACTTTCCAAAATTTTTACTGCTTTCCAAATTTTGTTTTTCCAGTCTTCTCACTCCTACAATATCCTCCTGGTGCTGCAAAATGTGCCAAGGCAGAGGACATGCAGGGGGCAAGAAACACTCGTTCACCGGATGATTGACGTCACTATAGACAGGCCAGTTGTCAGGAACGAGCACTTCATTCCCGACAATTGGCTGATAAATCGACCTGTCCAATAGGGCCCTAAGGGAGGCTGCCAATGTCGGGATCAGATACAGATTGTGTTCCTAGTACCTGGAACTCTCACCCTGGTGCATTAGGAGTGGACATATATTTAAAGCGGACTTTTCACCACCTCCACCAGCTCAAGCTCTTTTCATCCTTTAATAGCCATCCTTCCACTGATTCTGGCACAGCTGGAATTTTTTCTCTAGCCCCCGCCACTCCTGAGCAATCGGTGCAGTCAGTTTTGGTGCCTGATATGCCAACTAGACTCTCTAATGTCAAGTGGGTGGACAATGACAAAGCTCTGAGTCACTCCCCCTTGCCTGCTCTTGTGTGACACCATCCACTTGACATTAGGGAGCCTAATTAGCATATCAAGTATCAATAATAACAACACTGATTGCTCAGGAATGGTGGGAGCTAGAGACTGTTCCAGAATCAGTGGGGAGGAGCCTACTAAAGGATGAGAAGTGGTCAAGTTGGTGGAGGTGTCAAAGGGTCCTCTTTGAAGAGGACAGGACAGGGCTATGGAAGAGTGATGATTACGCTAGGTTGTAAGCGCCGCCCTTCTGATAGTAGAGGGATATCATTGCCGAAACTAACAGCATCGATATGTCCAGCACCGGGCACATACTGGCAAAGCTAACAGTGCGCTGAAAGCTTCATAGCGGTATATAAAGGTGAAAGGTACTCTTTAAAGAGAATGTGTCACAAGCAAATTACCTATTATGTAAATCACATTTTTATGTTAAACTTATTTTTAAAGAAATTTTGGTGATGCCACTAAGCCTAAAATTGTATATGATTTCCAGTTTCCTGGAGAAGGACCATGGGCCATAGACACAATGGTCTGGAGCAGACCCTATTAAATTCTATGGGAGAGCTTTCTAGGCTTGTTCTATGACCTGTGAAGGGCTCATTGTTCAGAGAGGGGAGACGGCAGCTGCAAAGAAATCTACGAAAAACAGGATGTGTCAGCATATTATTTGGCTTAGTGTACAGAGTCAGAACTGCAGAATTTTTTTTAAATATAGATAAATTGGAAAAATGTTAAAAAAACGCAACAAAATTTTTTTTAAAAATATGTACTGTATAACATAAAACTTGATTTAAAAAATAGGCGATAAATTCCCTTTGTATCCTAAAATTCTTCCACCCCTTAGCCACCACTCTGTGTAAATTGTCAAAGTAAGTGGAAGAACATAAGATTATTCCTGACACTACCTCTTCCCTCACTACATCTCACATCATGATTTCTCCAGGTAAATGAACCCACAAAACCCCTAAATGGGATCTAATGAAATTTGGTATGTTCAGCATGTGGTGTTCATATGAACCTGTGTGGCGGTATTATCTGGACACGGTATAGGCACTTTTCTACTGCATTGAACTGGCTCAGCTCTACTCACCTCTATCACTTTTGTCTTGAGCCCGTACCAGGCAGTGGAGACCTGTCTTTTGGCACTTTTGTGGCTGGTGTTCTGCTCTCCATGGCCGCCCTCCTCCTGCTTCATGCTGTATTGTTGGGTTGTGGGCATGCGCTGCCTTCTAAAGTGCTCCAGTCTTCAGCCAATCCTCTGAGTCCTAGGCTATTATGGGTCCTTCCCACACCACTCTGGGCCTGAGTAATAATGTCCATTTGGTTACAGCCTGCTTCAGAGCACCTTTGTTTCTGACCTCATTCTCTTGCCTGCTGCCAGGCCTGACCTCTGCTTACACTGTACTTATCACTGAAATCTGTGAGCCCTGACCTCTGCCTATACGGTGCTTATGACTGAAATCTGTCAGCCCTGACCTCTGCCTATACTATACTTATGATTGAAATCTGTCAGCCCTGACCTCTGCCTATACGGCACTTATAACTGAAATCTGTCAGCCCCAACCTCTGCCTATACGGCGCTTATGACTGAAATCTGTCAGCCCTCTGACTATACGGCACTTATGACTGAAATCTGTCAGCCCTGACCTCTACTTGTACTATATTTATGACTGAAATCTGTCAATCCTGACCTCTGCATGTACTGTGATTATGACTGAAATCTGTCAGCCCTGACCTCTGCATGGACTGTGATTATGACTGAAATCTGTCAGCCCTGACCTCTGCATGGACTGTGATTATGACTGAAATCTGTCAGTCTTGACCTCTGCATGTACTGTGATTATTACTGAAATCTGTCAGCCCTGACCTCTGCCTATACAGCACTTATGACAAAAATCTGTCAGCCTTGACCTCTGCATATACTATATTTATGACTGAAATCTGTCAGCCTTGACCTCTGCTTATACTATACTTATGACTGAAATCTACCAGCCCTGACCTCTGCTTGTACTATGCTTGTGACTGAAATCTGTCAGCCCTGACCTCTGCCTATACTATTCTTATGAATGAAATCTGTCAGCCCTGACCTCTGCCTATACGGCGCTTATGACTGAAATCTGTCAGCCCTGACCTCTGCTTGTACTATACTTATGACTGAAATCTTTCAGCCTTGACCTCTGCTTATACTATACTTATGAGTGAAATCTACCAGCCCTGACCTCTGCTTGTACTATGCTTGTGACTGAAATATGTTAGCCTTGACACTTGCGCCATCTGACCTGCAGCTTGTTTGAGAGTTGGCCCTTGCTAATGGAGTCTACTCTGGGCATTATGACATTGGGATTCCCTGTGGGATGGTCCTTATGTTTTTGTAGGGGATACACTAGAAAAAATAAAACTTATCAGAGAATTCCCTAAACTGGATAAGCTTTATTACTAATGTATATCCAGGTTGCACATTGCCCCAGTGATAGCCTTGTCAGACGCAGATTGGGAGGATGAAATTATCACTTCTCTGCCTCCCCGGCTCACATTCCAACTCTTGGTTACAAGACCGACTATGCTCTACTCTATGGACATGTAGCAGGAGGAGAGCGGAGTCAGTGATGTCACAGAGAGCCAAAGCAGCAGCTGGGAAGGCAGCGTGCAGAGACTTCCGGGAACCCCGCTACACTCTGCAAAGCTAATCATTGAGGCTTGTGAGGGGCCGTCCATATATTAGTAATAAAGCTTATCCAGTGCAGGGAATACATTGGTATGGTTTTATTTTACCATACATAAACCCCTTTAAGGCTGAGGCCCCACATTGTAGAAATGCAGCTTTTTTTGTTGCTCATTTTGCTGCGTTTTTTTTTTTTTTGAGCCAAAGCTAGGAGTGGATTGAGCAGAAGGTAGAAGTATAAGAACTTCCTAGATATTTCCCATTCCTTTTGCAGCCATTCTAAAAACTGCAGCAAAATGTGCAACAACAAAAAAAGCTACAGTTTTGCAACGTGGGGTCTCAGCCTAATGGGGTTTTCCAACAAAAGCAAGTTATCTCCATCCATAAGATAGGGTATAACGTGCAGATTAGTGGGCGTCCAAATGCTCAGACCCCCACTCAGTGGCGAAACTAGGAATGGCTGGGCCCCGAGGCGAACATTTGACATGGCCCCCCCCCCGAACCACCGCCCCTCCAATCCCCTCCGCACAAACCGCATTCCTGCGCACACTATTATGCGCCATAGTGGCCCCTACACACACTATTATGCGCCATAGTGGCCCCTACACACACTATTATGGCTCATAGTGGCCCCTGCACACAGTATTATGCCCCATAGTGGCCCCTGCACACACTATTATGGCTCATAGTGGCCCCTGCACACAGTATTATGCCCCATAGTGGCCCCTGCACACAGTATTATGCCCCATAGTGGCCCCTGCACACAGTATTATGCCCCATAGTGGCCCCTGCACACAGTATTATGCTCCATAGTGGCCCCTGCACACAGTATTATTCCCCATAGTGGCCCCTGCACACAGTATTATGCCCCATAGTGGCCCCTGCACATAGTATTATGCTCCATAGTGGCCCCTGCACACAGTATTATTCCCCATAGTGGCCCCTGCACACAGTATTATGCTCCATAGTGGCCCCTGCACACAGTATTCTGCCTCATAGTGACCCCTGCACACAGTATTATGCCCCATAGTGGCCCCTGCACACACTATTATGCCCCATAGTGGCCCCTGCACACAGTATGCCCCCGAATGTCAGGGGCCCTGTGGCAGCCACTACCGCTGCTACCCCGGTAGTTACACCCCTGCCCCCACTGATCAAGAGAATGGGGGACTTTCATCACCTGTTCTAAATGGACTGGCGGTCAGGCAGGTGTACATTCGGTATCTATAGCGCTCCCGTTGAAATTAAAGGTGTGGTGTGCGTCCTGCCCGACCACCGCTCCATTCAGAATGGGGGATGAAGCTCTCCCGTTCTCCTGATATGCAAGTTATCAGTTATCCTATGGAAAGCAGATAACATGCTCTTGTGGGAAAACCCTTTAAGGGTAAAGTTTGCATGGTCCCTTAGACTGTGTACTCTTCCTTAACCTTAAGCCATATCCATGACCCAGTAGGACCAGATCTCCAATTGGCCACCATAACAATCAGCACTATACGATGGGACCATCTGATGTTATCACCAGTATTTGGGCATTCTGCCCAACCCAATGAGCTCAGCCCTCTGCGGCATTACCCCGGCAATACTGATTGTAGAAATGCACCTTGTGTACTCCTATTATCCAGATGTCAAGGCCGGAGGATATTCCAGGACCCAGCTAATTGTCTGCAAAGAAAGACTTATTCAAAGTGTGACTTTTGCAGGACTATTCAATCTTCTGGTACGTGCGGCTCATCCCCGGGCATGTTCTCAATGTATTTAGTCCAAATAGTTCAAGTTAATGAGGACCCCGAGGGGTAAGAAATGGAGTTATTCATCTGAAAGCTGCAGCCTGGTCATTCATTTTCAGAGGTCCCAAGTGAGCGCTCCGTCATTACCTAAGTGCGGCTTTGACCACAGAGTGGAATTAAATATGACTGGTGGAGACTTCACTTACATTACGCTATATATTGCCAGTTTATAATGGTGCTTAAAGCAACACTCCGGCGAAATCTCACAAAGTAAGTGGCTTTCACTGCAATTTCAGATGGGGCCGGGGTGCTTCTTTAATAATCATTTAGAAGCTGTCCAAACCCTATTTACAGCTCTAGAGTCTGTGTGTAGATATTACTGTTATGTACACTCATTGCAAAAAAATACCGCACCTAGATGGAAATGTCGGATTGCTGCAAAACTTGTCCTGCATTTATGGCTGATATGTAAATGATTACAGGTGTGGTCTTATCAGACACTGGATCTGGCCACTAGAGGGCATAAAATTTCTTCCCCTGCTGCCCTATACAATGATTCTCAGAGGCTACTTTTGGGTAGCGTACCTCTTGGTGAGAGATTGTTGACTGCTAGATATGCCTTTAAGATGTACTCGGAGACATTGCCCAGTTGATGGACTTTGAGAGGGGCACAGCATTGAACTGAGAGAAGCAGGGTGGTCATTTCAACAAACTGCCCATCATCTAGGCCGTTCTGACCTGCCGTTGCAGCAATGAAGCAGGTAGGGATAAATATCATTAATAAGGACTAACATACTGAGGAGGTCCGGGGTGTCAGCTGTTTGAAGAGACCGCAGCATTTGGGAGAGCACTGTGGCTTCTTCACTGAATACCAAGCATGGCGCCATACATCATATAGTGGCTCAGTCCCAATCACGGGGATTCAGGCCATCAATATTTTTTTCCCCCTTTAAATCTATTTAAGATCACATAGGGATGATTAAATAGTAGAACGTAAAAAAATTGAAATTAATATCACATAGGTAACCCAGGGTTGGTCTCAGAATGGAGTGGGGGTGCAGATACCGTCAGCTAATGGCTGTGTCTACCCATTCCATTCACTTGGGACTTATGCACTCGGCAGAGTACTGTGTAAAGAGCCTGTGTGTCACAGTATAATGACCCTTTGTGGCCCCCAGATATTATACACACGTGGACAAAATTGTTGGTTCCCCTCGTTTAATGAAAGAAAACCCCACAATGGTCACAGAAATAACTTGAATCTGACAAAAGTAATAATGTATAAAAATTCTATGAAAATGAACAAATGAAAGTCAGACATTGCTTTCCAACCAGGCTTCAACATGAAACAGGCCTGGACAGAAATGACGGTTCCCTTAAGTTAATATTTTGTTGCACAACCTTTTGAGGCAATCCCTGCAATCAAACGATTCCTGTAACTGTCAATGAGACTTCTGCACCTCTCAGCAGGTATTTTGGCCACTCCTCATGAGCAAACTGCTCCAGTTGTCTCGGGTGTGAAGGGTGCCTTTTCCAGACGGCATGTTTCAGCTCCTTCCAAAGATGCTCAATAGGATTTAGGTCAGGGCTCATAGAAGGCCACTTCAGAATAGTCCAATGTTTTCCTCTTAGCCATTCTTGGGTGTTTTTAGCTGTGTTTTGGGTCATTATCCTGTTGCAAGACCCATGACCTGCGACTGAGACCAATCTTTCTGACACTGGGCAGCACATTTCTCTCTAGAATCCCTTGATAGTCTTGAGATTTCATTGTACCCTGCACAGATTCAAGACACCCTGTGCCAGATGCAGCAAAGCAGCCCCAGAACATAACAGAGCCTCCTCCATGTGTCACAGTAGGGACAGTGTTCTTTTCAAGATATGCTTCACTTTTCCATCTGTGAACATAGAGCGGATGTGCCTTGCCAAAAATTTCAATTTTTGTCTCATCTGTCCATAGGACATTCTCCCAGAAGCTTTGTGGCTTGTCAACATGTAGTTTGGCAAATTCCAGTTTTGTCAGATTCAAGTTATTTCTGTGACCATTGTGGGTTTTTCTTTCATTAAACGAGGGTTACCAACAATTTTGTCCATATCTGTAATGCCCTTGGTAACCACCCACAGAGTATACTGCCCCAGTTCCCTCTTACTATAATGCCTTCACACAGTATAATGGCCCAGGGAGTGAGAGGTGAGTAAACTTCTCAATACTCACAGCTCTTAAGACTCCTTTTACTTCCGTCTCTGCTCTGGCATCTTAACAAATTACGTCTTCAGGGAGTCCTAAGGGCGGTGAGTAATGAGACCCAAACTCGCTGCTCATTCTCCAAGTCCTGCCTGTAACCAATGATGGAAGCACTCATTGGTTACCGGTGGGGTATGGTAACCCTTGAACCGTCGCTCTCCTGATGACCATCATCCCCATTCGCAAGAGTGGTGGCCGGCCAGGGTCATCAAGGGGGCGGTTTTAACTGTGAAACCTCGCCCTCGTGTGCGTCTCAGGTCGGGAGGAATAGCAGTCGGCCAACACTCAGCTACTGAAGGTGTATGGACACCTTTAGACTCTTTTAGCTCTGCTACTTTACACATGTCCCTCCACCCCATCCTTCCCTCATCTATTACCGAAACTTTCCGATGTGTCCGTCGGCCAGTCCAAGTTTAATCACCCCGGCTCTTCATCAAATATCCCATTTAAAACAACAAATGGAATTGTCTCCCGACTCGCTCAACACTGACAAATTAGTAAATGCGAGACTAAATTATGCATATCTTCCCGAGCCGTAATGATATACTGTACACAGCGCCGATAATTTACTGACGCCGAGTCCATTCATTTAATTATACCGCTAAACTCGGTAAGCCAATTGGTCATCATGAGAGATTCCGGGCAGGCTAATCACAAATACATAGAACACGTCCCCTTATTGTCCCCAGCGGCTAAGTGCTAAAATGCTACTTACTGCTCAGAAGGTTAATGTCCTGCTTATGTAAATTGTCCAATTTAACATTCAGCCGGCAGTATTATAAATCCTGGCACCGGGGATTTCATTTAACGTATGTTCAGACTAGTTGACCTGAAAGGTTAACAAGCAGGAGTTATACAGGACGATTATTGGACTGGCTGCTTATCAAGAAGCCGAAGCTTCGAGATGTTTAATAGTCCTGCGCACTTGATGGTAGGAATGCTCAAGAGGGTGCTGGGCCGCGCAATCCGTCTCAAGTTTGTCAGATCCTAACTATTTATTTAACACTTCCCGCTCTATGATGAATAGATTTGTCATGGGGAAGGGACAGATAATGCTTTGTGATCAATATATTCGGCACGGTGATCGGGCAGGTACACTGGCATTGCCCGTTGTCGCACACATCCGGTTCCCTGCCACTAACTCCGATCCCCGGCAGGTTAACCTAGGGCTGGGCGATTATGACCTCAATAGATTGCAATTAATTGGGTATTTTACCTTGATTACGATGAAAGGCAATCATTTAGGTCACGCCCCTTTTAAACCACGCCCACTTTACAGTATAGTAACGTATTGGGTGAAATGAGTCCGTGAGATTCATCTTGCGAGATGTGGTTTTGTCCAAATACAGCCGAAACGAAACTGCTATTATTATACTGTGGGGTCTCTTCAGAGTATAATAAGTGGAGGCCAGGGAGAGGTGAGTTAACATAAAACAGTGTTACTCACCTCTCCTGGGCTCCGGCGAGACTCCCAGCTCTTCTAGCTGACGTTAGGGACCGCTGATTGGGCCTCAGCGTCACATCAGCCAGTCCCTGCCATCAGCCAGAAGCACCAAAGACAGCATGGAGTCGCGCCGGAGACCAGAAGAGCAAATATTGTAATAATCAAACCGAAATAACTGACGTGAACAAAATCACGTCAGTTATCCAAGTTGATGTTTGGTTATTTTTCGATTCATCGCTCCAGCCCTAGCTTAACCCTTTACATGCCACAGTCATCGCGGCATGTAAAGTGGCTAGACAAAGGGAAGGGGTTCCTTTGCCAGTCCCTCAGCTTCCCCCCACAGTGCAGAGCCTGGGTCTAATAAACCACATGTCAGTGTTACAGTGACATGTATAATGCCCTGCAATACAAAATTATTGCAAGGCATATACAAGTGATCAAGAAAAGCGTAAGGATGTTACTACTGACTGAGCCACAAGCTCTATTAGTTTCAATAGGAAGTTTTTTCTTTTCTTATACCAAGCTGCAATAGTAGTGTACTACATAATGTATTGGTATATATATACTGTATATACACTCATCGCAAAAAAATATTTAAAGTGATCATGTGGCATAAATAAAAATTGGAATTAATTAGTGATCTAGTGTCACATATTACAGGACCAGGACCAGAACAACCAGGAGATCTGCCCAATTTTCCGGTAGGCCAGTAGGTCACTCTTTTTTGTGGGAGCCTCCCGGGCATTTTGGGAAAGTTGGCAAGTATGACCTAAGCCTATCATGCGGGATACGTCCAATGTACTGTATATAAGCCTATCATGTGGGATATGTCCAATGTACTGTATATAAGCCTATCATGTGGGATACGTCCAATGTACTGTATATAAGCCTATCATGCAGGATAAGTCCAATGTACTGTATATAAGCCTATCATGTGGGATACGTCCAATGTACTGTATATAAGCCTATCATGTGGGATACGTCCAATGTACTGTATATAAGCCTATGATGTGGGATACGTTCAATGTACTGTATATAAGCCTATCATGCAGGATAAGTCCAATGTACTGTATATAAGCCTATCATGTGGGATACGTCCAATGTACTGTATATAAGCCTATCATGTGGGATACGTTCAATGTACTGTATATAAGCCTATCATGTGGGATACGTCCAATGTACTGTATATAAGCCTATCATACTGTCAAGTATTTAAGGTTATGATAAGAGATGCTGCCTACTGTATCTAAGATCATTGTGTGATACTGTCCAAGGTATCTTAGTTCTTCAGTGTATCTAACCTTATCATCGGTAATACTGTTCCAGTGTATCTAAGTTTACATTATGTTGATACTCGGTCTGTCATGGAGGACATTGTGCCTGCCACTGTGATGAGGGCAATATTATGGGGGGGTTGACAGAGCTCTAAAAACCCTGAAAATATCCAATAATGACTAAATGAAATAAACTGAAAAAAAAATTGAATATTTGGTCAATAATAAAAAAAAAAAAAAATCAGAAACTATCAGAGCTAATAGAAGTCATTATTTCTACAGATAGTTATTATTACGACACTTCCGGGTACTTACCACCAGGTGGCAGCAGAGCGGAGGAAAGGGATGCCCAACTGGAATATGGCGGCGCGAGTGTCACACAGACAGGAAGTGAATCTGGACTAGCCTCGTTCCACCCGGAAGTTGTACTCAAACACGTGTGTGCGATCCTGGGCAGCTATGGAAGTGAGAGCGGCTGCGGAGCAGAGTGAGCCTGCAGGTACGGGCAGTGGGGAGTGTGTGTGTATATAAGCTGTAGGGCTGGTGGTGTATTCTGGTGTGGAACTACAAGTCCCAGCATGCCGTCATAGGCTATCTGGTGTGATGACATGATCTGGCCGGTGTACACGATGCGGCATAGGGAAAGGAGAGACTTCTCCCACAGCAACCAATCAGGTAACTGCTTTCATTTTGAGGAGAGTCTCTGAGAGATGAGAGCTGGCTTCTGATTAGCTGCTGTGGTGACTTCTCTCTTGCACTGGTTTCTTTCTATCTCCTCCCCAGTTTAGACATGGCGGCTGCTTAGAATTGCGCTGTGTCGTCCTGGCAACACTTCATGTGATTTGCACCCTGTGATTGTCACTGTGTAGCCCTGTAGATGGCGCTCTATTATAGGTAGTCTGGTCAGCTTTCCCCTGTATAAGGACAGGCTCTCACTACCGTTATTACAGTCCGTTGCTCTCATCCGTCACGGGATATTAAATGACAGATACGGATGGCGCCCCCTCTGTCCGGTGTCCGTCTGCATTTACTCCCATGTAAAAAAAACATGACCGAAGCTCCTTTACTTTTTTGATGGACAAAGTCCTGTATGCAAGAAAGGAGAAAGCGTCCGCCATGTTGTTTACATTATAGTCGATGGGAATGGGCAGAGACAGAAGGGGCCCCGTCTATGTCCGTTGCTCTCATCCTATGATGGATAACCCTAATAACGGTAGTGTGAACGTAGCCTAAATAAGCCGGGGCCGCACTAACTGTCTTGGTACAGCAATCATGTGACTTTTTTCACCTCCATTACTGACAGCGGGGCCCACTCCTTCCTTAGTAGTCACGGCGGGGCTCTTAGTTCCCCAGTACACACAGCAGCTCAGAGAGCAGAATTCACGTGTGGCCGCCATTGACCTGTAGATTATACTGTATATAATTGTGCATGTATTGGTGGACCACGTGCGGCTACCCCTCTGTGAGCGAGCACGCTTACGCTACGTGTACATGACCTTAGTGGTTTTAGAAGTGAATGGTTCTGTATACTATCCACAATTATGGACAATATACTGACAACAACTACAGCTGTGTGCACGGGGCCAAACTAGTGATTACAAGGGGCCCCATTTCCCATCTTACCAAGCAGTTATGGCAGCCACTTCCGTATTAGTCACAGCTGGACCCGACTTCAGTAGTCAGTCTCCCTCACCATGCTAGTCTTATCATGGCAGCAGTGATGCTCTGAGTTCAGTTTAGCAGAAAAAGAGACCCTAAGGCCAGACAGGAGACCAGGACTCCTTGCTTCATAGTCATCTGCTCCGCCATGGCTTTACTGCCCTGTACTAGTCACAGGACCAGACAGTGGAGCTGCGGGGAGAGATTCCCCCATGTGCATAGGGCCTAACCAAGCCTTGTGAATTTGGTTATAAATTAAGCCAATCTGCGTTCCCCGGACACCACCACTATGTTTGCTGTAACGGTGATACTGGAATAGGATCAGAGCAGCGCCCCCTGCTGGATCAGCTGATTGGGGCGGAGCCCAGATATCAGGCCCCCAGCGATCAGATACTGTCCTATGTAGATTTGGGCACAGATTTGCAGTGGATTTCACCCTATGCTTTGCCCCATATTTGCAACAACATGAGCCTGCATCAGATATGAAAACATGTCGCGTGTCCAGTTTTCCATGCAGAAGTTTTCGCCACATTTGTATGATGTATGGGAAGCCCCGTGACGTGTAATGCTCTGTAAATTGCAGCAAATCTTCCATGTCTGGACACAGCCTAGTCACAGAGCTGAGGGCTGTGCACCATCCATGCTGCTCTCAGACTCTGTCGTTCAGGTCCATTTAATACCGAATGGCACTGGAGCGCCCCTTTAACCCTGACTAGTATGAGATCAGCAGCAGCCGCCCATTATCAGACCACACGCACCATGTATAAGGTAGCCATGTCATGCACTGCTCCATCTGTCTTTTTGGGTGGAACTAACAGATCGGACAAGTCTGGAAGGAGTTAACTAAATTGTGTAATAAACTTTATCCCCAATTGCTGGGACTGTGAGTGTTATTAGGCTGTGTTCACACTAGGATCACCGGTAAATGTTAGGTCAGGGGAGTCCAGCCATTAAAACTCTGGTTCATGGCTGCAACGTGGGTGTGGACCGATTCATACAAGTCTATGGATTCTAGGGAAACCATATACGACTAGTCGTCGTCGTCGCCCCGCCATCAGAATTACAGCGGATTTATATACCGTACAACAAATAGTAATAGGTTACAACACAGCACATATGGACACGATTTTCCATAACCTCATTCACACACACAAAAAAATCAGCCTGGAAATAAGAGCCCGCTGCAGATTTGCACATCATGGTCACCTTTTGCAATGTGTAAGGTAAAATCGTCCGCCAAATCTGCAACACGACCCACATGTAACACGTAAGGGATTTGTTGCCGCGTCTGTGCACAGTCAAATAAATCAGTAGCCCCTGCATAAATCTGTCCTACAGTGGATCTGGCTGACACAGTGCTGTCTTCTCGTCCTCCACTAGAGGGCACTGTTGTTCTGTCGTCAGCAGCAGTGACTGTGAAACCTGCCTAAGACTTAAGCTGTATTCACATGAAAGCATTTGTTTCAATGTCAGTGAGTGGGGGCTATACACATGACTGTTGTAACGGACCGTCAGAATATAGGTCGTCCTATTTTTGTCCATTTGTCACAGATTCTTCCATACAGTCAATTGTATGGAGGATCTGTGAAAACGAGTGCCCCTTGGGTGCACAGTCTTTATATAAAGGGTATATGAGCAGTATATACTCAGCGGTGGTACTCCAGGATCGGTGGTGGCACCGGTACTCTCCTGACTACTGTTCATAGGAGTCTTATTAACACCCTCAGGCTAGGGCTGCAGCCATTGCAAGTCCAAAGATCACTGTGTCGCCCTGAAGGGGTCACGACGTGACCACAACTCTCATTCGCAAGGAAATTGAGCAGTGGGATGTCAGTGGATATATCTGTGGGGTCTCTAGAGCTATCCCCCCACTGATAACCCTCAACCTTACACGTATCTATTAATATATAATGTGTCTTTTAGGTTCTGATGTTTCCGATTTTGGGGACGACAGTTTTTCGGATGGAGGAGAGCAGTCTGATGCGTCCAACCATGATGCCAGTGACCATGAGTCCGACGACCCAAATAAAGGCTGGGCAGACGCCATGGCCAAAATCCTCAACAAGAAAGTCCCCTCGGACAAGGCCAGCACCATCTTGGTAAAGAGCAAAGCTCTGGAAAAGGAGAAGGAAAAAGACAAACAGGAGTGGCTGGAGAAAAAGAAACAGGTGCGTAGAGAGCTGGGGAGTCAGCGGGGAGCGAGCGAGGGGGGTTTATGGGGATTCCAAACATGTGACTTTGATAATAGCAAATATTACAATGGAGGAAAGAAACCCTGAATTTATGGCAGAGTTAGAAAGTGGGTAGGGATCTAGACTATGACTATGTATTGCATAGATAACCATTCATGTGAGTGGCCGTGTAATACTCCACTTGCCCTGTAGTGGCCACTGCTGGCTGCAGTTTCTCCAGCTTTAACCACTGATCGCCGGGGGTTTCTGAAGCCAGACCCCAACTTTGATTTCTAATGGGGTCAGGGGTTATTTTCATGATAAAAGTCCATATATTATGTTGCTCTTCTGTTTGGCGCTTTCTTGGACGCGCAGTGTGTTACTTCTGCCAGTCTTCACATGACCTCAGCGCGGTGTCCTGGGCCCGACGGGTTTTATTGTGAAGGGAACACTAGGTGGTTAAGTAGACTCATTTTGATGTAAAGCCAAAACCAGGTCATAAAGTGATTCTGGGCCTGGAGGCGATGAAAGGAGGGCTCTGTGTAGAGACGCTTTTACAAGACAACTGCGAGTACAACACTAGTAAAGCAGGTCGTAACAGGGACGCTCAGCTTTTCCTAAATAGAGGCTTTACCTTGTGACCATGGAGGGACATGACTTCATCTGCTCCTGAGCCGGTGGTGGGTTCACAGGGGGCTGTTCTGCCCTCAATGACATTAGGGAATAGCATTTACAGAAGCTCCAGGGACTGTAATCGCCGGCGGCCCCATACAAGCGGTCACACAAACACACTGGGACAATGCAGGCGGACTCCCGGCCCCCCATTCTCCTGATTGCTGGGGGTCCCACTAGTCTGACCCTCAGCAATGTGGCACTTATTCCCTATCCTGTGGTCTGTAAATGGGACAACCCCTTTAATATAGCAAACCCCCTCCCCGTCCATATTCATGTGTTGGAATAGGGACAGGGGAGTAAGCTGCTAGCAGACAATTCTAGGGACTTCTTATCTACCCTGAGAGCAAGAGGATCGACATTCTTGAAATCCCGCATGCCAGACCTGTCTGAGAGTCAGGACCCCTCATACACACTCGGCGGGCGGTCAGTCAGCCTCCCTGAAAATGGCTGCTTCAGCCAATGTTCATCTAATAAGTATCAGGAACTTTCCTATACCTCCATCAACAAGATAGGGGATAAATGTCTGACCACTGGGACCCCTAGCGATTATGACAGTGGCGGTCCCCGAGTCCAATATGTGAATAGAGCTGTAGTGTGACGGTCCCATTAAAGTAAATGGAGTGGTGGTCTTCTATGCACAGTGCTGCTCCATTCACACAAGACTTGGGGACCCTCGTTCTCATGATTGGTGGCGGCCCCTGCAGTCAGACACTATCCTTTCAATAGGGGATAAGTGCCCTTTGTCGGACAACCCCTTTAAGAAGACTGAGAGAAAGACCCTGGACCCTGAGGGACCCCAAGTGTCCCTCTGCTGCATACAATATACCAGTATTATAAAAGGCAAACTTCAAGTTATGCCTCTGCAAGTTACACACCCCACAAGAAAGGGTATTTGTCAAAAATGGGAGCCCCTTCATTCTCAGTCCACACAATACCCCATAAATGGATGACTTCAAACCACCAACCTGGACTACTCATTTATGCCATTGTTAACCCAATGAAGGGTCTTAACTCTGCCCCCCCCACCCGCCCCTGTAACTAAAGAAAAACCTAAAAATATCATGTAATACCGTCCTATAGACCTAGAGAGCTCCTCGTATGAGCTGATGTTTCTCATTTCGCTCCCTTGCGAGGGCTCTTTGTGGTTTCCCGTAACGGACGGGAGGCGAGATCAGAGCGCGACCCCTCATTGTCAGTCATTTCATGTGTCCCCCCTCCTCACGCTCCCTGACATTCACTTTCTATTGCAGTTTGATAAAAAACGACAGTGGGAGATGATGTGCAGAGTCAAGCCAGATGTGGTGAAAGACAGAGAGGCCGAGAGGAGTCTGCAGAGGATTGCTACAAGGTACAGGAATCCGCAGCCCCTACGAGCCTACACTTCTCACTTCCTCTTAGATTTCACTGCAGGTTTTTTCACACTAATATTGGAGATGATGCGTCACATGGAATCTGGATCCAATAAGGGATCAGCCACGGAGGAGCCGCAGGATTTATGGAAGAGGAGCAGCCGAATAAAGGGATCTAATAGGAAAAGAGAGAACGCAATGCATGTGTCTATAGATACGTAAAGGTTATATATGTATACATTGTATCTACGAATAATGTCCAGTTGTAGAAATCAGCGGGTTCTTATCTGCTACTAAAATCTGGGGAGCTGTTACATATAGAGAGGATTTTCCAGCAGCAGCGATCAAAAGTGCCGCCATAATACTGATACAGATAAGCCTAACCATAACTTACGTTACGTTACACAGTCCATCCCAGTAGTAGTCACAGCGGGACTTGAGTAGTCACTCAATAGTGCCCCTCCCTTCCTCCATATTGCAGCAGTCCTCTCACACCACTCCTGCTCTCAGCCTGGCTTTGTCCGGCTCTGCTGTGTATATGACAATGACAGTCCGTCCACTCCATTACCATGTGTTCTCCTATGTATTGTGCACCCTGCTGGTCGGGTATATAGGCACATACTGTCATGGATTTCTTCTTAATGATGTATGTACATGACGTATCACCTGGACTGTTATTCTGATCGGTGACTTGTCTTCTGTCCCCGCAGAGGTGTCGTACAGTTGTTCAACGCCGTGAGAACCCACCAGGG
Organism: Leptodactylus fallax; assembly: GCA_947044405.1. Lineage (NCBI taxonomy): Eukaryota > Metazoa > Chordata > Amphibia > Anura > Leptodactylidae > Leptodactylus > Leptodactylus fallax. Next base: position 163,578 of record CAMRHE010001155.1, read on the forward strand.
CAACATGAACGATAAGATGAAAGAAGCCGGACATTCAGAGAGGAAGAAGAGCAAACTTATGTCTTCTGTGTCCAAGAAAGACTTCATTAATGTGCTGAGAGGGAAGGAGGGCAAAGCGGAAGCGGGCGAGCGACCAAGGGCAAAAAAGGTGCGTTGTGTCTTGTGACGTGAGCCTCATGTATATATATATCCATATATATAATACATATGTCATTCATGACATGGCTAGTTATACAGTAAACTCTATGGCAGGTAGCGGGGGCAGAACTCTCTCTACATGTTCACTTTTTGGCATCCATATAGAGTCGCGAGGCCTAGACATGACCATACTTACATGGGCACCCGGGAGATCATTCACAGACTTGCAGCTGGGATCGGAGAAGTCTCTGCTATTTATTTAAAGGGGGTTTTTCTGGCCCCCAAATGATACTGCAGCTCCGTTCCATTAAAGAGACTTTAACATTGCATTGGTCGCAGTGCTTTAGGGGTTAAAAAGGGTTTTCCGACCCCCAGGTTTTTATTTTTGCACTGTTAACAAAGTCGCTTTAATGGGACTGAGCTGCAGTACCAGACACAGCCACTAGCAAAAGTAAGGCGCTTTGTCTGATAAACGGTGAAGGGCGCATGGCTGGACCCCCACTTATCCGATAGGGCTTATATATTGATGACCTGTCCATCATTATGTGATCTGTGGGAGTTCAATACCCGGGACCCCCTGATCATTTGTTTGAAGAACACAGACTCTTCTCTGTTCTAATGACGTCACATTCATTGGTCACATGACACAGCAACAGCTCCGTACCATTCAAGCGAGAGTGGCTGCGCTGCAGTACCCAACACAGTCACTATACAATGAACGGCGCTGTGCTTGCTATTCAGTGAAGAGGCTGATCTGTGGGGATCCCGGGTGTTAGATCTCTATCGATCACATATGGGTGACCTAAGAACAGGTCACCAATATACTGTATAAGCCCTTTAAACGATTTAGCCAGGTAGATCATATACGCAGTACCCAGCAGCGTCTATTATATGTAAATCCCTGCTGCTCTTCCCTGAAAAAAATTCTTGTTTCTCGTTTTTCAACATTTGGAAAATAAGGAATTTATTTTATTTACAAGGGTTTCGGTCCATATTTCGGAAGTTCCACAACTTTCCCTGCAGGGGGCAGCACTGCCTTGCAAATGGAATGAATTAAAATGGTTTCCTCTGTTAGGGTGTAGAGACGGTATGTCCTGGCCGTCCATGTTGCATATAATAGCAGCAAGAAAAGGCGCAACGGTGACAATTACCGCATGACCGAGACGGGGAACTGACCGCGCTATTGTAGTGCAGGGTTATGGCACATACTGTGAGGCCGATGGGCGACACTTTAGGCATTGTTGTAATATCCTAGCGGAGCCGTCTTGGTCATGATACTGGGTCTGGTGATCTGTGAGCCTAATGTCAGACTGTGCAGATCTGTATCACTATACCTGAGACCGTGGCATCCAATGTGTAGGCTTATAACACTACTACACCCAGCATGCCCTGACTATATGCAATAGAAAACTGCAAGGCTCACACACGAAATGGTAGTTATTTTAGGCTAAGACCACACACTGCAAGTTCGCAGTGGTTAGCTGTGGCGGAATGGCCGGTGGGTAACCCGCGGCAAAGTCATAGTGAATGGGATCTCAACAAATCCCATCTACACGCTACAGGATAAAACTCGCATTATCAACTCCCATGGTGTGGTCTTAGCAGGTGCCTGATGTCCGCAACAGATGGAATCAGCCCCCGGCCCTCAGATCGCCCCATCTCCTCCCTCGTCTCCCGCTTTCACAGTTAGCTACCTGTGCTATGGGGCTGGCAAACAATAGTAAAGTCAACAGGAACTACCTGTGAAAACTGAGGATGAGGGAGGAGGTGGAGCAGCCCGTGGGTCAAGTGCTGGTTCTGATCACGTGACTCAGGATGTGAACCAGCCCGGAGCCCCCAGGTATAGTATATACTTAGTATAGTAAAGCCAGACCCTAAAAGTACAGCAAACTACCTGTCAAAACAGGAGACAAGGGAGGAGGCCGAGCGACCCGGGGGCTGGGTGCAAAGATGCGATATCCTGCAGCATCACAACTAAGGCGCCATTCACACGGTGGAAAATGAAGAGCAATTCCTTGCCATTTTCTGGCCATCGGTTCTCCACGGTGGAATGCCAATGCAGACCCATTCACCTGGGCCTAATCTGCGGGGAGTCTCGAGCCACGGTCAGATCGAGCAGGACACTTATTTTTTCTGCGTCCTGCTGCGATCTTTGCCTCCCATTGTAAATAATGACAGGCAGAATCCGGGTGCAATCCGTCCCCAAATCTACGTCAGATTCCTCCATGTGGACAGCCCCTAAGGGTTGGTTTACATGTTCAACAGCTGTCCGATGGGGGTGCCAAGAGTCGGACCCCCACCAACGTGATGTTCGTAGTCTAAGGACAGGCCATCGGTATACTGATCACAAAATACCCTCTATACAAGCCAAATGGGTCTAACCCTAGCGTGTCCTCTCAGGGTCCATGTGACCCCCCATCCTGCTCCTCTCCTAAACTTTTCAGCACTGAACAGAATGTGCTGTAACCGTCCTCCTAAAAAGTGCCTAGTAGGCAAGCGGGCCTTCTTTAAATGGCCTTGGCACGGAGCGGCGCCTCTCATGAGCTAATGCTTCTAATAATGGGCCCAGTTTTCCTCCCCTGCGAGTCCCTGCCCAAGTCTCTCCTGGAAAATGTTTGTGTGGTTTCTATTCGGTAATAGAGCAGATCTAAAAAACAAATATTCCCTGGTCGTGCGGCAGTAACAGAGTGTGCGGAGCCCGTGGTATCGGAGTGTTGATGTTTACACTTTGATGTGCGCTGACTAGCGAGGGGTGCGCTCGGCCCCCCTACCCACCCCTCCTTCTACCTCTAAGTGCTTTTTGGATGCCAGGAAGCCGTGCTTGATCCAATTACCACATAAACATATTGTCATATGGTTTTTGTTTGTGTGGCCGCGCTGAAGGTTACTTTACCACCGAGCGGCGGTTTTCTGACTTTCAATAACAGATACTTGGAACCGGACGCTTGATAGGGAAAGGTTACTTCAGATCCATCATCAAAGGCTGCTGAGAAGCTTTTAACATTTAAAGGGGGGTTCCGCCTTTGTTATTTGTTAGTGTTTGCACCGTCCTGCAACTTTTCACTGACTATTCAATACACTGCGCAGACCTTATGGGGCACCTGCACAGTCTGTGGGGAAGGTTTCTGACTACCCCTCCCCCTCTGTGCAACTTGTCAGGGGGGTAGGTTGTTGTATGATGATGTATTATTGTGACTGACAATGACTACTCAATAGCCCTGACATGTTATGTGTTAAAATATCCATCCCCCATAGAGGTGACACTATAATATCACATCCTGTATTATACTCCAGAGCTGCGCTCACTATTCTGCTGGTGCAGTCACTGTGTACATACATTACATTACTTATCCTGTACTGATCCTGAGTTACATCCTGTATTATACTCCAGAGCTGCGCTCACTATTCTGCTGGTACAGTCACTGTGTACATACATTACATTACTTATCCTGTACTGATCCTGAGTTACATCCTGTATTATACTCCAGAGCTGCACTCACTATTCTGCTGGTACAGTCACTGTGTACATACATTACATTACTTATCCTGTACTGATCCTGAGTTACATCCTGTATTATACTCCAGAGCTGCACTCACTATTCTGCTGGTACAGTCACTATGTACATACATTACATTACTTATCCTGTACTGATCCTGAGTTACATCCTGTATTATACTCCAGAGCTGCACTCACTATTCTGCTGGTACAGTCACTGTACATACATTACATTACTTATCCTGTACTGATCCTGAGTTACATCCTGTATTATACTCCAGAGCTGCGCTCACTATTCTGCTGGTGCAGTCACTGTGTACATACATTACATTACTTATCCTGTACTGATCCTGAGTTACATCCTGTATTATACTCCAGAGCTGCGCTCACTATTCTGCTGGTGCAGTCACTGTGTACATACATTACATTACTTATCCTGTACTGATCCTGAGTTACATCCTGTATTATACTCCAGAGCTGCGCTCACTATTCTGCTGGTACAGTCACTGTGTATATACATTACATTACTTATCCTGTACTGATCCTGAGTTACATCCTGTATTATACTCCAGAGCTGCGCTCACTATTCTGCTGGTGCAGTCACTGTGTACATACATTACATTACTTATCCTGTACTGATCCTGAGTTACATCCTGTATTATACTCCAGAGCTGCACTCACTATTCTGCTGGTGCAGTCACTGTGTACATACATTACATTACTTATCCTGTACTGATCCTGAGTTACATCCTGTATTATACTCCAGAGCTGCACTCACTATTCTGCTGGTACAGTCACTGTGTACATACATTACATTACTTATCCTGTACTGATCCTGAGTTACATCCTGTATTATACTCCAGAGCTGTACTCACTATTCTGCTGGTGCAGTCACTGTGTATATACATTACATTACTTATCCTGTACTGACCCTGAGTTACATCCTGTATTATACTCCAGAGCTGCGCTCACTATTCTGCTGGTGCAGTCACTGTGTACATACACTACATTACTTATCCTGTACTGATCCTGAGTTACATCCTGTATTATACTCCAGAGCTGCGCTCACTATTCTGCTGGTGCAGTCACTGTGTACATACATTACATTACTTATCCTGTACTGATCCTGAGTTACATCCTGTATTATACTCCAGAGCTGCGCTCACTATTCTGCTGGTGCAGTCACTGTGTACATACATTACATTACTTATCCTGTATTGATCCTGAGTTACATCCTGTATTATACTCCAGAGCTGCACTCACTATTCTGCTGGTGCAGTCACTGTGTACATACATTACATTACTTATCCTGTACTGATCCTGAGTTACATCCTGTATTATACTCCAGAGCTGCACTCACTATTCTGCTGGTACAGTCACTGTGTACATACATTACATTACTTATCCTGTACTGACCCTGAGTTACATCCTGTATTATACTCCAGAGCTGCGCTCACTATTCTGCTGGTGCAGTCACTGTGTACATACACTACATTACTTATCCTGTACTGATCCTGAGTTACATCCTGTATTATACTCCAGAGCTGCGCTCACTATTCTGCTGGTGCAGTCACTGTGTACATACATTACATTACTTATCCTGTACTGATCCTGAGTTACATCCTGTATTATACTCCAGAGCTGCGCTCACTATTCTGCTGGTGCAGTCACTGTGTACATACATTACATTACTTATCCTGTACTGATCCTGAGTTACATCCTGTATTATACTCCAGAGCTGCACTCACTATTCTGCTGGTGCAGTCACTGTGTACATACATTACATTACTTATCCTGTACTGATCCTGAGTTACATCCTGTATTATACTCCAGAGCTGCACTCACTATTCTGCTGGTACAGTCACTGTGTACATACATTACATTACTGATCCTGTACTGATCCTGAGTTACATCCTGTATTATACTCCAGAGCTGCGCTCACTATTCTGCTGGTACAGTCACTGTGTACATACATTACATTACTTATCCTGTACTGATCCTGAGTTACATCCTGTATTATACTCCAGAGCTGCACTCACTATTCTGCTGGTGCAGTCACTGTGTACATACATTACATTACTTATCCTGTACTGATCCTGAGTTACATCCTGTATTATACTCCAGAGCTGCGCTCACTATTCTGCTGGTGCAGTCACTGTGTACATACATTACATTACTTATCCTGTACTGATCCAGAGTTACATCCTGTATTATACTCCAGAGCTGCGCTCACTATTCTGCTGGTGCAGTCACTGTGTACATACATTACATTACTTACCCTGTACTGATCCTGAGTTATATCCTGTATTATACTCCAGAGCTGCGCTCACTATTCTGCTGGTGCAGTCACTGTGTACATACATTACATTACTTATCCTGTACTGATCCTGAGTTACATCCTGTATTATACTCCAGAGCTGCACTCACTATTCTGCTGGTGCAGTCACTGTGTACATACATTACATTACTTATCCTGTACTGATCCTGAGTTACATCCTGTATTATACTCCAGAGCTGCGCTCACTATTCTGCTGGTGCAGTCACTGTGTACATACACTACATTACTTATCCTGTACTGATCCTGAGTTACATCCTGTATTATACTCCAGAGCTGCACTCACTATTCTGCTGGTGCAGTCACTGTGTACATACATTACATTACTGATCCTGTACTGATCCTGAGTTACATCCTGTATTATACTCCAGAGCTGCGCTCACTATTCTGCTGGTGCAGTCACTGTGTACATACATTACATTACTTATCCTGTATTATACTCCAGAGCTGGGAGTGTATAAGATGTGACATCATCTATTGTCAGTAGTGGATATAATGATGGGTTAGTGGTTTTATCTATAGAAGTATTTTCTTCTTGTAAATGAGGAGAATGCTGCAAAGAAAACACATCATTGGCAAGTTCAGTTTATTATTCAGCTTAGTGGCCAGAGTGATAATTGCAGGACATAGTATTTTTTTAAATAGTGGCATGCAATTTTTATTTTGTTAAATCATCAAAAAATTCTTAAACATTATGTTTAACATAAAAACTTGGTTTCAAAAAAAGGTAATTCCCTTTAAAGGTTTTTCCCACATCTGGCATCTTTAAATTCTGTACAAACCAGAAACTTCTGACATCTGAGGCTTTGCCTTCAGTCTATACGTATAAATGTCTCTCCTGTGTTGATGATTTGTTTCAGTGTATCAGCGCAGGTAAGCTTGAGACCAGGCTGTTTGTCTCTGGATACAGTTGTATATAGCTGTCTATTGATATAAGACGGGCGTGCTTCCATTCAGTGACATCCAGCAGAGTACACAGAGCTGCGCTCCTTCTATTCTATTAGGAAGGTGCAGAACTTTTTGTGATGGAACAATTACGCCTTTCAGGAGCCCCGCATAATGAGCGAGCCGGCGGCTCCGGCTTTATCTACACTTATGCTCCACGTACACCTTGAAAGAGTTTATTATGGATTGTGCCGGGCTTTGGATTTCATTAAGTTTATGGTTTTTACGATTCACTCTTCACATCTAGAGCCAGGAGAGTCCGACTGCGTGTTCATCAGGATTACATTAAAATTAATACGCACCGCCACATCACACGGCACTTCAGGTAATTTGTAGGTCTCGCTTTTTTTTTCCATAGTGGTGGCGACTTTTTTTTTTTTTTTTTTTTTATGCAGTAGCCGAGCAAACTCAACTCTCTTGGTAATGCCAAATTATCACCCTGATGTATACTCCCTGCTGGTCTATTACTTACCGCAGGTATACGGGTTACTGCAGGTACCCAGGACCCCTGTGCTGCGAGCAAAAGTGTTAAAGAGGTTGTCCAGGATTTAAAAAAAAAAAAAAAAACTCGTCTGTCCCCGGTGTCTCCCACCATAGTGCCGAAAGTCCTCCCTGCACTGTGACGTCCTGTGTCCTTCGCTGAGGCTGCTCATTGGTCTCAGAGGTCACGTGCAGCGGGAACTTTCGCCGGAAGAAAACACCGCAGGAGTTTTTATATATTAAAAAAAAATGCTATATCCTGTAATTAGCACTCTGGCCACTAAGCCTAATAATATAATGACATTTGCCAATTGTGTAGGACTTTACTTTGCATCAGTCAACTCATTTACGTCACAGACAGTATTACAGTAGGTAACACCTCTATAGATAACACCACTGAGCCATCATTACATCACTACTGACAATAGATGATGTCACAGCTTCTCTCCTCCCCCTCCCTGCACAGAGCATGTCTAGAAAACTCTCCCACAGACCCCACTGAGTCGGCTCCAGACTATTGCTGCCTATGGCCATGACTGTGCTGTAGTGGTTTGAAGAAAAAAAAAATGAAAAAGAAAAATCACATTTCATTTAAAGGGGTTGTCCAAGGAGTGTTCCAGCACTTACTTCCTCTGTGGTTCTGTTTGGGACAAGTCATGGGTTTCCGAGCTGGTTCCGACCCTGGGTCACATGATCGTCTTGAGTTGATCCACTTTCTCCCGTGTTCACAGATATTACCTGTACTACATGGGGTTGCCTTTACTATTATCATAGTCTGTTCAGCCAGGCCCCATAGTACAAGGAATTTCAGTGGAGAAGGGGACGGAGCAACTCGGAGACTGGGTGCTTGTTCTGATCATGTGACCCAGAGTCAGAACCACCCTGGTAACCCCAGGTTTGTCCCAAATAGAACCACTGAGGAAGTCGGTGTCAAAACACTCCCTGGAGAACACTTTTAAAACGTGAAGAGTTTTTTCAAAAATGTTGTTACATGTCATAGTGACACGTCCAAAGCTTTGATTGATAAAAGCCTGGGGTGCTGAGACCCCCACTGATCGCTATAATGATAGGGTGCAAGTGCTCAGCTGAGGTCTATCTTGGTTGGAATCCATGAGCGGTGCATGGACTCATTGGGGCAGATTTATTGGTGTACAAGGCATAAAAAGTTGCTTTTTTTGTGTGCAAATCATTACTCCAGACTTCCTAAATGTCCCCTGTAGACTTTCTACCGAACCTGTACACTTCCACAGAGAGCACAGAGGTCAGATGAGTGCTTCTGCCCCTTTGCACCCGCACCCCACCGATCAAAATTGAGAGAACCAGTAATGCAGACTCTGCTTGTGGGTTGTATCTGGCATTGATACCCTTTTTGACAAGGGTCCCACCCTCACGGCTTCAATTATTTGGGGTGAGAGCATCTCATTCGTCGTCACTCATGCGTGCTGCTCAGCTTACTATGACCTGGCACATTTACAATTTATTTCAACGGGAACTGTGTAATACTTCATCTCTCCTGCGGAGGTGCTGCAGGGAAATTAATCACTTGCTGGCAGTTACAACCGAACAATGGGGTCCCAGCAGCAGGGCACCTTGTGTTCAGCTACCCTTCTAACAACTATTACAAGCGGCCGTACCTTTAGCGCCTCCACTTTTTGTGCACACCTCAGCCTGTCCAGAGAATCCTCCCCCAGCTCTGCCCATCTTTCTTCGGCTTCTCTTCCAGAAGTGCTGTTTACACGCTGTTCACATTATCAGCGTAGTCCATAAGCATCTGATGAATATTTGCTTGATGTGCTCTGCCCCTTCACCCACCGAGCAGAGTGTAGAAGTTTTTGGATGCCCATATGGTGTTGATTATATTTGGGCCCGGGGCCAGCGCTCCCCTTTCATATCTCACAGTGTTTTTATCAAGGTATTGCGTTATCCTTATTCAACCTATTGCTTTTTTTTTGGTCATTGTCTTTCCCGGGGTCTTTACTCTGTTCTGGTTTTTCGGTTGGCGGCATTTAATTTATTTGTGGCCCTTTGGGGAAGAATGAATCAGATCAAACGCACTCGTTCTTGCACGGCTTGTTTGCCAAGATCGCTGCTCCAGAAATCATATTTGGGGGGTTTATGAAGTCACTTCCATCTAAGAGGGTAATCCATCTATCTGAGCGCTCTGCTGTCATGCGCTGGGTTTATTTTCTAATAACCTGGTCTCATGTTGCTCGTGTTCTTGATGACTTGGTTCTTGGCTACTGGAAACGTTAGATGTTTCGCTAAATCCTCCTGCTGACTAGCTCATCGCTTTTTTGAGGTTAAATAAAGTTGCGTGCTGGGACACCTGGATATATAAAGTAAAAAAAAACAAAAACATTGTCGTCTTATTTTTAGAAGTCTGGAGGGGAATTTACTAAAGCTTGTGCACCAGAAAACTGACGTAGAGTTGGCGCATCTTCCGCACACCGACCCCCGATTTGGCAAGAGATGTACCACGTTGTCCCTTTTCCACCCCACTTGTCACTTTTTAAGACTGGTGGAGACCGAAGTGTAACATAGTAGATAAGGCTGGATAAAAACTCAAGTCCGACCTATCAAGTTGATCCAGAGGAAGGCAAAAAAAAATCCCACAAGGCTGAGGAAAAAATTCCCGTCCAGCCCCAAATATGGAAATTGAACTAAGTCCTTGGATCAACATCTGATCCCATATATTTCGAGTTCCCGTAACCGATGATATTCCTACTTTCAAGAAAGGCGCATATCGTTGTTAAGAATGGTAATCCAATGTACGGACAGTCCAGATCCACCAGAGTTCTGGCCCGTAGAGGGGTGTGCCAAGTTGGGAACCACCCTGTATAGCACCCTTTCTACAGAACATGTTGCCTTCATGAGAACTCATTCGCACAGCAGAGGGATGTATAGACCCTATACACACATAGCCCCAAAGGGTCCACATGGTACCTGTGTGAGGTACCGTATTATACTCTTAAAAAAATGTCTCCACTTTGTACTTCAGCCATCACTGGTAATTCTCATTGTAATGAATAGATTGGCAATGCGCATTTCTGACCAGCCGCTCCATTCAAACTCGGTGCAAATTACCCCAGTTATCGTGATCTATGGGATCTTTGTGGTCGGACCACCACCAGTCAGGAAGTTTATTTAGCCTACTTGTATAGCGCCATCTTATTCCGCAGCGCTTTACAGACATTGTCGGTCACTGCCCTATAGGGCTCACAATCTACATTCCCTATCAGTATGTATTTGGAATGTGGGAAGAAACCGGAGTACCCGGAGGAAACCCACGCAAACACGGGGAGAACATACAAACTCCTTGCAGATGTTGTCCTTGGCTGGATTCGAACCCAGGTCTCCAGCGCTTCAAGTCAACACCATCAACCCCTTCAATTAAGAAAAATATCTTCTATGAAATGTTCACTTCTGTGACCCCGTACCGCCTGTATCCACAGTACTGTCCTATTAGGGCAACCAAAAATTTCCCTCAATACCTTTTCATGGTCCTCAATTTAGAGCAAAAAATTTCACTGTGAATCAAATTGCAATTTTTTTTCCTTGCAAAGTGAGTTTGGCACAAGTCATCTCCTGACCTGGCAAAGGGCAAAATCTTCAACACAAGGTTATTTAGGTTTATTATTGCAGGTTGTTTAGTCCATTTTTATGTTTGAGTCATTTTTTAAACCATAGATTTGTCAGGACTATCCTCACTAATCCCTATGTCTGCTATTGTGGCTCAGTCACTGGGTGGTCTCCTGCTCACCCTTTTCTTTGTGTCTCCCCCTTTACTGGTTTAATAGGTGAGGAAATCTGGAGCCATTGCAGCCTGGTACGTCTTGACACGTCATGTAAACAGAGATTCTTCTTGCTTTCTGCTCTGTGTAGTCAGGGATTACATTCATTATCTGGCTTGTGTACATCCAACAATATATTCTTACCCTACAGATTGAGGGCAGCTGACCAAACATGCTGACCAAACACGAAGATACTGGAGTGTCCTCCTAAAGTGTTAGTGAAGACATTGGATTTATTGGAATTCCCAATGGCTATATGAAGAGCTTCTCCTCAGTGTTGTGTTTGGATCTTCAGCCAGTTTGTTTGTTTCTTGTGACTATCCCCATACCTGTTGTTGCTGGTGATGGTGGTCGTCGTCTTCTCTCTTCACTTCTTTCGAGCACGTTTGTTTTTCCCCAAAAATGTGCATGTCCTTCTAGTATGCTCAAGAGAAGCTACAGATGGAAGGTCCGACCAAAATATCTGCTTCAAACAATTCAGTTTTGTTAAAAGGATCGTCTGTCCATGAGCTTTGGGCATTCCAGCTGAAAGTGTTCAGTTACCCTACAGGTCGTACGGGAATAAAATCAGCGAGCTGCCCATTTACCATAACACTGGGCGTTCTAGAGAAGGGGATACATCAAAGGGGGTTCCTTGAAAAAAATGAAGATAAAATAAAAAGAAAAAATAGTACTGACCTCCTCAATATCCTTCTGATCTAATGCAGAAGTTCCGATGGTCCACCAGTGGTCTTTACAATGATGAGCCATACCAGGACATGACCGGTGGGTGTAGCTAGCCATTGGCTTTCTTCCCCATGCATAGGAACCAGTGCTTTGGTCCTTAACATTGTAATCCTCGTTGAGTCTTGCACTTCTGTAGACTACTCCACCTGCTCTACCACCATAGCATCTGTCGTGAACATTAGAATTTTTGACTTAGTCAGATTGGTTAACAATGTATGGATACGCTTTCTAAATTTTGCACCACAGCTGAGCTAGTAGGCAAACTTGTATCCATGATAATGACTCTCAAAGTACTTAGAAACTTCTTACTTCCACTGGGATAGATTTGGTTGATCATCTGACACTATCTCCAGGTTGGTGGAGTCTAAGAATTCTGGCTCTGGCTAGTTTATGTATTTTTTTTTTTTTAGTTCGATCACTGGCTTTCATAGTAAATTAGAGGAGCTTTACGGCTTCTGTCTGACCATGACTGTCAGCCATTTATGAAGGAGATAGAGTTGGAGTCAGGCTATGGAAAACCAGAGGAGTCTGAGTCGGTGGTTTAGCTTACCACAGCCCTGGTTTGCTCTGTGGGATACAGCAAGGTTTATGAATGAAAATCAAATATTGTGGTTGTCCGCAAGAGAGTGTGTCCTTTGTTCCACCATATGCATATACAGTAATGTAAATCTTGTACACTTGCAGACAGTTTTTGGCAGAACTGGGCAGGGAGGTTGTTCCCGCCATCTTGGAGAACCAAGCAAAGATCTTCTTTGGATGTAGACTTGCTCCAATCCGTCTGTCTCTTCATGTCATCCCAGACAGACTGGATGATGATGAGATCAGGGCTATATCTGTGGGGGCCGGATCATCACTTCCAGGACTCCTCCTCCAAAGGGCAAAGGTCACACCAAATATTGATGGGATTTACATTTGTCTTTTCTTCACTTTGCATTTTGTTAAACTATTAACCCTTCTATTTCTGAAAGCATTCTTGAATCTGGTTCCTTAAATTGGTGAGAGCCTTATGGATGTCCTACGTTACGGATGTCCTATAACTCCAAATCCCCTTTTTGTCAAAGGGACATAATTCATAATCTATACCAGGATATAGAAGACTCAGAACATGGACCTCTAATCCAGACTCTTGAGGGGAACATTTCTAAGCCTTGTTATTTTTCCGAGTATTGGACATACTCGGAATCCATCTTAAGCCTATCTGACACTAGCCTTCCTAGCTCCGACTTTCCCGTATCTGCCCTGAGGACATGGGAATGAGCCCCCTGGAATGTCTAACAGGTGTCCAGAGCTGAAACCAAACATAGATTGGGATCTTTATCGCTGCTGGTTGTGAAGAGGACAAAAGCCGACCCTGTGTGGTTTATAGGCAAGTATTGTGTCTGGGCTGTGCAAAGAAAGGAAACCTCTTTTACACCGTTTATCACTTGGATTTTGGATGTTTACAAGCAAATACCACAGGGATATTAGTGGAGCACAGAATGTCTTGTGGGAGCTTTACTGGAGGAATGGGCAAACTGGCGCGGACTTCTTCTACAAAGCCTGTCATTCTCAGCCTCGGTCTTAGCATCTAGCCAGCCTCTGTCCTAGGTGGTCACTGTGACTTCTACATAATAATACCTGTAGCTGGTAATACATGACTATAAGCAAAGGCTATGTGAATGAACTAGAGGTCATTAAAGGGGTTGTCAGGGCTTTATAACTAGGATCCAATGAAGTTTGGCAGGTGTCTGACACCTGGGAGCCGTGCGGATCAGCAGTTTGGCGTGGCAGCATCACTCTTCAGGTTCACAGGCCATGTGATGTTATGTTCAGTCCAATTCAAGTAAATGTGGCTGAGTTGCAATACCAAGCACTTCCTATATACAGTATACAGCGCTGTGCTTGGTAAGTAGTGAAGAGGCCACAGTGCTCAACCAAACTCTAGGTGTCAGACCCGAATCGGTCTTCAGTTGATGACCTATCTTAAGGAACATAAAACTCCTTTAAGCCAAGTGCATCCCCGAGCATTACCAGTTGTCTTAGGTCAGCCACCCTTGTGCAGGTGCTCTGTTACAGCATATGGGCGTCATACAGGGGTCCCTTTCTTGGCATGCTATGTATCCATTTGTTACATAGCTACTGATCTGATGGGTTCCATGCTATGCAATTATTTCCTTGCAGCGCCTGCTTCTGGGAGAAATATTTCTAAAACGTTGCGACCCTTGGCGTTAACTGCTGATCACCAGAAGGTGTCTGAAGGACCGGTGTCGCTGAAGGACTTGCAAAGGGACTGTCTTCTAGACCATTCCTTCACATTTGACATTTTTGAGATACAGCCTTACACATGACGGACAGGGTGGAGAGTTGGGGCACCCCCATATATTTGGTGGGGTACATACATAAATGCTCAACCGGTTTGTTTTTTCCACTGGGGGGTGATTTGAGACCCTCCTGTTAGATTGCCCACTGGACTTGTTGCATTTCTCCATGATTTAGATTTTATACGTGTTGGGGCAGTCTGCCATTGGTGGGGATCGTAGATGTTAGATATGAGCAGAGGTGACTCTTTGTGCCCCTGTATTTCCTGCCGGGGTTGTATGGTTGCAGAGTACCCACCTCTATAAACATGACTGTCTGACCCAAACATGCACATTATGGCACATTCTGGGTAGAGACCTATAACTATACCTGGATTGCCTATGTAGACTAAATCCTGTAAAGGTTTGTTTAGCTGAATGCAATTCCTTCCACTCCCTCATACACACATGCACCCTTTGCTGGGCCGATTGTGGGAAAGGAGAATAAACCATTGTCAGACCTTTTGGTGAGAAGTTATTTACAGGAAGAACAAAAGAATCGGACATGTTGAAATGCAATATGTCTGACCCTTCTTGCTCCCGACATCTGCCTTCGGAGGGGAGTCATCTCATTTACATACAGGAACCCTTCCACATCTTAGGGGTTGGGAACGTGGCGTCCTCATGATCTGGAAAAAACACATAAAATGCAAATAACCTAAAATAAAAAATGTTTGCTAGTCTGTCCCACAGGAATTCTGCGCTGCCGCTGCCTTCCTCCGTCCTCCTGGTGTCTGTACACATGGGTGCAGTAGTCGGACGCCGTATTACTGGCACCATGGCCTCCTTCACATAGCCACAGTGCCAGTAATGGGGCACGTGTTGTATGTAAGTAAACCGACACCAGGGGAACCGGAGGTAGTACTGGATTCCTGCGGGACAGGTGAGTAATAATTTTTTGATATTTTAGGCCACACGTAGACCCTCCATATACCAAATCCGCAATGAGCAGGGCTGTGGACTTGGTAGCCCTCCGACTCCTGTAGTTGGAGTAACTTTTTTCCTGACTCCACAGCCCTGTGCGTTGTAGTAAGAATGTAAATTTGCAAGGCTCCAAATATATAGGTTTAGGTTCCTTGTTCACTCAGTATTCAATTACAGATGATGTGCTGCTGGCCAGTCGCTCTATCTATGCCATTTGGATCACTACTTTTGCAGTAACCCACATGGTGGCGCTATTGTATCATATTGTCCGGACTCCTGTTAATACTTTGGCAAACGCCGGTTATTGTTTAAACATAGTCATGTGAAATATCTTTATGGAAGGGCATAGGAATGCTACTCTGTATGCAGATTACATGCTTCAATGAAAAAAAAATTGGAAATCTGAACTGGCTTTTAGCGCTGACCACACACATTATACCATGTGCAACTCTAGTGTGTGGTGCGTTCACTATTGCCACACATATGTCATGGAAGTGTGTGCCAGTACGTGCTGGTAAGAAGTAACTGGCTCCTGATGACAGTATTATTGCAATGAACAGGTTGACATTGAGTGCTGCACAGCACCATACATGGTATAGTGGCTGCGTTTGGTATTGCAACTCATTCATATTGGCATTGACATGATGTCACTGCTTGTGGAAGTGGATCACAGTATCATAGCCTCAGAAAACCCCTTTAATGGTGTTGTACAACGAAAAAGACTTATCCCCAATCCTGAATTGTGTGTCTTTACCCTAAACCTGTATCTAAAGCAATGTGGCACCTCCACCTCACCTTCCAGCTATCTGTAGTTCTCCCTTCCCTGTAGTTTCTCCATAAATGTATAGAAACTTTCTCCATTACCAAACTGTCATTAAAAGGGTGTTCCAGTCTAAGTAATCGATGACCTATCTTTAGAATAGGTTATCAATTAAAGATTGTCGGGGTCCGACACCTGGGTCGCCAACTAATCAGCTGTTTGAAGGGGCTGCAGTGTTAAACCATAAGTTGTATAGTGGCTGTACTTGGTATCGCAGCTCAGCCCATTCACTTTAATGGGACTGAGCTGCGATCAGGCCATATTGACGATGAATGTGACATCACATGGCCTGTGAATCAGAAGCAGGACAGCCACTGCCACTTCAAACAACAGATTCACAGGAGTACTGGGGGGTCGGGCAATCACAGATCTTAAATTAAAAAGCTTTGTCAAACCCCTTTAAGCCCCGGTGCATCTTGTGACTCTGAGACTGCATGCTGTGAGAGGGGAGGAGGAGCTGCAGGGGAGACGTTTGATTGTCTCAGTGCTGAGCAGAGCTATTACATCACACCAAGAAGAGCCATGCCCACTTATCGATGACAATCATTTGGAGGGTCTCAATCTCTTGGAGACCCCTACAGTACAGGGGGCATTGTGGAGAGTTAGTGGCTGCCGTATAGGCGCTCATCCCTAACACCCACAAGGGTCAGTAGTTTTACGGGAATATAGATCAGTATAATTTTGACATGGGAGGAAAACAGAGTTTTTATTTTTATTAAAGTCATCTTTAAAGGGGTTGTCCAGGAATTGGAGTAACCCATGTGGAGCCCGGGGGAGACAAAAAATATATATAAAAAAAAAAAAAAGTAAAGCAAAGTCTCCTGTCCCCTGGCGCTCCGTTGTCCACCACTGGTGCATCAATGCTAGAAGTCCTCGGCCTCAGGAGATGACTGAGGCCACCGATTGTTCTCAGTGGTCACAAGATGTTGACGACTTCTAGTTTCGGCACGAGACTGAGCGGACACTGCTGTGGTGGGGGTAGGTGGGTCCATTTTATTTTACACCTTCCCCAACCTCCAATTCCTGAACAACCCCTTTAACCCTCACACAACTACTTCTTATATAAGATTGTCAGCCCCATGAATGTTTTTGACATTAACCTGCAAATCTCTGCTCATTCCAGGCCGCTGCAAAAACACAGAACTCATCAGAATGGAACATCCTCCGCGATGACTTCATGATGGGAGCGTCTATGAAGGACTGGGATAAGGACAGCGATGACGGAGGGAAGAACACAAAGCCGGGGGCCGATAGTGGAAGTGATTCTGACAGATAACACCGCAGCGGCCGCAGAGCTGAAGATAAAACGTTATCTCTCTGTCTCCGACACGAATAAACTCTTCATTCTATGAATGCAGAACATTTTTGACATTACACAAATACCTTTTACAAAAATATATATGCAGAAGAAAGCAATGGAATTTTTTTTTTTTTATTCTCGTAGACTTGACAAATCTTGAATCCCGAAATGTTTTCCAAAATGTATAATTTTTCATCCTATTTTTCCAAAACATCTCGTGCAGTCAAAACAGTGGCACCTGCCCAATAATAGTGCGGGCCGCTGCCAGAGGTCGCCGAGTTTGTGTTTGTTTTCAGTATGGAGGGCCGCGTCTTTCCCCGTGCCCCTCGTCTCCTGCTAGAAGATGGGGTAATACACTTGTGGGCATCACCTTGTGTGGTAGATGTGTTTGACATGTCTACTGTTACTGGCAGCGAGAGGAGCGCCTGGCTTGGCTTGAAACGGATTCCAGCGCTGTGCTTCATATTATCCTGCATGAAAGTAACTACTTGGCGTTCACTAATGTCTCTCCAAGGTTAGAAGAACAGAAAACAGCTTGACCTGCATTTATCAAAGGATGCTACGGTTTCCCTTTACAATTGGTACCTTGTGGGGGGAGGGGGGACATATTTGCAACTGAGCTACTGTGGTTTGGCCTTCAGCGGTGATGCATGGAAGGGTTTCTGTTCTTTGTTCGACATCCATTAAAAGTTTAACCCTAAATCAGACGTCTGCCATATCCATTTGCTGTATAGTTCTTATATGGTCTATTGCACCATTACTCAGTATTCAGTGAGAGAGGACAGATCCTCTATATACTACACCGCACAGGAGAGAGGACAGATCCTCTATATACTACACCACACAGGACAGATCCTCTATATACTACACTACACAGGACAGATCCTCTATATACTACACCACACAGGACAGATCCTCTATATACTACACCGCACAGGAGAGAGAGGACAGATCCTCTATATACTACACCGCACAGGAGAGAGGACAGATCCTCTATATACTACACCGCACAGGAGAGAGGACAGATCCTCTATATACTACACCGCACAGGAGAGAGGACAGATCCTCTATATACTACACCGCACAGGAGAGATCCTCTATATACTACACCACACAGGAGAGAGGACAGATCCTCTATATACTACACCACACAGGAGAGAGGACAGATCCTCTATATACTACACCGCACAGGAGAGAGAGGACAGATCCTCTGTATACTACACCGCACAGGACAGATCCTCTATATACTACACCGCACAGGACAGATCCTCTATATACTACACCGCACAGGACAGATCCTCTATATACTACACCGCACAGGAGAGAGGACAGATCCTCTATATACTACACCACACAGGAGAGATCCTCTATATACTACACCACACAGGAGAGAGAGGACAGATCCTCTATATACTACACCACACAGGAGAGAGGACAGATCCTCTATATACTACACCGCACAGGAGAGAGGACAGATCCTCTATATACTACACCCCACAGGACAGATCCTCTATATACTACACTACACAGGACAGATCCTCTATATACTACACCACACAGGACAGATCGTCTATATACTACACCACACAGGAGATAGGACAGATCCTCTATATACTACACCGCACAGGGGAGATCCTCTATATACTACACCGCACAGGAGAGAGGACAGATCCTCTATATACTACACCACACAGGACAGATCCTCTATATACTACACCACACAGGACAGATCCTCTATATACTACACCACACAGGAGAGAGGACAGATCCTCTATATACTACACCACACAGGAGAGAGAGGACAGATCCTCTATATACTACACCACACAGGACAGATCCTCTATATACTACACCACACAGGAGAGAGGACAGATCCTCTATATACTACACCGCACAGGACAGATCCTCTATATACTACACCGCACAGGAGAGAGAGGACAGATCCTCTATATACTACACCACACAGGACAGATCCTCTATATACTACACCACACAGGACAGATCCTCTATATACTACACCACACAGGAGAGAGGACAGATCCTCTATATACTACACCACACAGGAGAGAGGACAGATCCTCTATATACTACACCGCACAGGAGAGAGGACAGATCCTCTATATACTACACCACACAGGAGAGAGGACAGATCCTCTATATACTACACCACACAGGAGAGAGAGGACAGATCCTCTATATACTACACCACACAGGAGAGAGGACAGATCCTCTATATACTACACCACGCAGGACAGATCCTCTATATACTACACTACACAGGACAGATCCTCTATATACTACACCACACAGGACAGATCCTCTATATACTACACCACACAGGACAGATCCTCTATATACTACACCACACAGGACAGATCCTCTATATACTACACCACACAGGAGAGAGGACAGATCCTCTATATACTACACCGCACAGGAGAGAGGACAGATCCTCTATATACTACACCACACAGGAGAGATCCTCTATATACTACACCACACAGGACAGATCCTCTATATACTACACCGCACAGGAGAGAGGACAGATCCTCTATATACTACACCACACAGGAGAGAGGACAGATCCTCTATATACTACACCACACAGGACAGATCCTCTATATACTACACCACACAGGAGAGAGGACAGATCCTCTATATACTACACCACACAGGAGAGAGAGGACAGATCCTCTATATACTACACCACACAGGACAGATCCTCTATATACTACACCACACAGGAGAGAGAGGACAGCTCCTCTATATACTACACCACACAGGAGAGAGGACAGATCCTCTATATACTACACCGCACAGGAGAGAGGACAGATCCTCTATATACTACACCACACAGGAGAGAGGACAGATCCTCTATATACTACACCACACAGGAGAGAGGACAGATCCTCTATATACTACACCGCACAGGAGAGAGGACAGATCCTCTATATACTACACCGCACAGGAAAGATCCTCTATATACTACAGCACACAGGAGAGAGGACAGATCCTCTATATACTACATCTCACAGGAGAGAGGACAGATCCTCTATATACTACACCACACAGGACAGATCCTCTATATACTACACCACACAGGACAGATCCTCTATATACTACACCGCACAGGAGAGAGGACAGATCCTCTATATACTACACCACACAGGACAGATCCTCTATATACTACACCACACAGGAGAGGGGACAGATCCTCTATATACTACACCGCACAGGAGAGAGGACAGATCCTCTATATACTACACCGCACAGGAGAGAGAGGACAGATCCTCTATATACTACACCATACAGGAGAGATCCTCTATATACTACACCACACAGGAGAGATCCTCTATATACTACACCACACAGGAGAGGGGACAGATCCTCTATATACTACACCACACAGGAGAGAGGACAGATCCTCTATATACTACACCGCACAGGAGAGAGGACAGATCCTCTATATACTACACCACACAGGAGAGAGAGGACAGATCCTCTATATACTACACCACACAGGACAGATCCTCTATATACTACACCACACAGGAGAGAGGACAGATCCTCTATATACTACACCGCACAGGACAGATCCTCTATATACTACACCACACAGGACAGATCCTATATATACTACACCGCACAGGAGAGATCCTCTATATACTACACCGCACAGGAGAGAGGACAGATCCTCTATATACTACACCACACAGGACAGATCCTCTATATACTACACCGCAAAGGACAGATCCTCTATATACTACACCGCACAGGAGAGAGGACAGATCCTCTATTTACTACACCGCACAGGAGAGAGGACAGATCCTCTATATACTACACCACACAGGAGATAGGACAGATCCTCTATATACTACACCGCACAGGAGAGAGGACAGATCCTCTATATACTACACCGCACAGGACAGATCCTCTATATACTACACCACACAGGAGAGAGGACAGATCCTCTATATACTACACCGCACAGGAGAGATCCTCTATATACTACACCACACAGGAGAGAGGACAGATCCTCTATATACTACATCTCACAGGAGAGAGGACAGATCCTCTATATACTACACCACACAGGACAGATCCTCTATATACTACACCACACAGGACAGATCCTCTATATACTACACCACACAGGACAGATCCTCTATATACTACACCACACAGGAGAGGGGACAGATCCTCTATATACTACACCACACAGGAGAGAGGACAGATCCTCTATATACTACACCGCACAGGAGAGAGGATAGATCCTCTATATACTACACCGCACAGGAGAGAGGACAGATCCTCTATATACTACACCGCACAGGAGAGAGGACAGATCCTCTATATACTGCACCACACAGGAGAGAGGACAGATCCTCTATATACTACACCACACAGGACAGATCCTCTATATACTACACCACACAGGACAGATCCTCTATATACTACACCGCACAGGAGAGAGGACAGATCCTCTATATACTACACCACACAGGACAGATCCTCTATATACTACACCACACAGGAGAGGGGACAGATCCTCTATATACTACACCGCACAGGAGAGAGGACAGATCCTCTATATACTACACCGCACAGGAGAGAGAGGACAGATCCTCTATATACTACACCATACAGGAGAGATCCTCTATATACTACACCACACAGGAGAGATCCTCTATATACTACACCACACAGGAGAGGGGACAGATCCTCTATATACTACACCACACAGGAGAGAGGACAGATCCTCTATATACTACACCGCACAGGAGAGAGGACAGATCCTCTATATACTACACCACACAGGAGAGAGAGGACAGATCCTCTATATACTACACCACACAGGACAGATCCTCTATATACTACACCACACAGGAGAGAGGACAGATCCTCTATATACTACACCGCACAGGACAGATCCTCTATATACTACACCACACAGGACAGATCCTCTATATACTACACTACACAGGACAGATCCTCTATATACTACACTACACAGGACAGATCCTCTATATACTACACCACACAGGACAGATCGTCTATATACTACACCACACAGGAGATAGGACAGATCCTCTATATACTACACCACACAGGAGATAGGACAGATCCTCTATATACTACACCGCACAGGAGAGAGGACAGATCCTCTATATACTACACCGCACAGGACAGATCCTCTATATACTACACCACACAGGAGAGAGGACAGATCCTCTATATACTACACCGCACAGGAGAGATCCTCTATATACTACACCACACAGGAGAGAGGACAGATCCTCTATATACTACATCTCACAGGAGAGAGGACAGATCCTCTATATACTACACCACACAGGACAGATCCTCTATATACTACACCACACAGGACAGATCCTCTATATACTACACCACACAGGACAGATCCTCTATATACTACACCACACAGGAGAGGGGACAGATCCTCTATATACTACACCACACAGGAGAGAGGACAGATCCTCTATATACTACACCGCACAGGAGAGAGGATAGATCCTCTATATACTACACCGCACAGGAGAGAGGACAGATCCTCTATATACTACACCGCACAGGAGAGAGGACAGATCCTCTATATACTGCACCACACAGGAGAGAGGACAGATCCTCTATATACTACACCACACAGGACAGATCCTCTATATACTACACCACACAGGACAGATCCTCTATATACTACACCGCACAGGAGAGAGGACAGATCCTCTATATACTACACCACACAGGACAGATCCTCTATATACTACACCACACAGGAGAGGGGACAGATCCTCTATATACTACACCGCACAGGAGAGAGGACAGATCCTCTATATACTACACCGCACAGGAGAGAGGACAGATCCTCTATATACTACACCACACAGGACAGATCCTCTATATACTACACCACACAGGAGAGAGGACAGATCCTCTATATACTACACCGCACAGGACAGATCCTCTATATACTACACCACACAGGACAGATCCTCTATATACTACACCGCACAGGAGAGATCCTCTATATACTACACCGCACAGGAGAGAGGACAGATCCTCTATATACTACACCACACAGGACAGATCCTCTATATACTACACCGCAAAGGACAGATCCTCTATATACTACACCGCACAGGAGAGAGGACAGATCCTCTATTTACTACACCGCACAGGAGAGAGGACAGATCCTCTATATACTACACCACACAGGAGATAGGACAGATCCTCTATATACTACACCGCACAGGAGAGAGGACAGATCCTCTATATACTACACCGCACAGGACAGATCCTCTATATACTACACCACACAGGAGAGAGGACAGATCCTCTATATACTACACCGCACAGGAGAGATCCTCTATATACTACAACACACAGGAGAGAGGACAGATCCTCTATATACTACATCTCACAGGAGAGAGGACAGATCCTCTATATACTACACCACACAGGACAGATCCTCTATATACTACACCACACAGGACAGATCCTCTATATACTACACCACACAGGACAGATCCTCTATATACTACACCACACAGGAGAGGGGACAGATCCTCTATATACTACACCACACAGGAGAGAGGACAGATCCTCTATATACTACACCGCACAGGAGAGAGGATAGATCCTCTATATACTACACCGCACAGGAGAGAGGACAGATCCTCTATATACTACACCGCACAGGAGAGAGGACAGATCCTCTATATACTGCACCACACAGGAGAGAGGACAGATCCTCTATATACTACACCACACAGGACAGATCCTCTATATACTACACCACACAGGACAGATCCTCTATATACTACACCGCACAGGAGAGAGGACAGATCCTCTATATACTACACCACACAGGACAGATCCTCTATATACTACACCACACAGGAGAGGGGACAGATCCTCTATATACTACACCGCACAGGAGAGAGGACAGATCCTCTATATACTACACCGCACAGGAGAGAGAGGACAGATCCTCTATATACTACACCATACAGGAGAGATCGTCTATATACTACACCACACAGGAGAGATCCTCTATATACTACACCACACAGGAGAGGGGACAGATCCTCTATATACTACACCACACAGGAGAGAGGACAGATCCTCTATATACTACACCGCACAGGAGAGAGGACAGATCCTCTATATACTACACCACACAGGAGAGAGAGGACAGATCCTCTATATACTACACCACACAGGACAGATCCTCTATATACTACACCACACAGGAGAGAGGACAGATCCTCTATATACTACACCGCACAGGACAGATCCTCTATATACTACACCACACAGGACAGATCCTCTATATACTACACCGCACAGGAGAGATCCTCTATATACTACACCGCACAGGAGAGAGGACAGATCCTCTATATACTACACCGCAAAGGACAGATCCTCTATATACTACACCGCAAAGGACAGATCCTCTATATACTACACCGCACAGGAGAGAGGACAGATCCTCTATTTACTACACCGCACAGGAGAGAGGACAGATCCTCTATATACTACACCACACAGGACAGATCCTCTATATACTACACCACACAGGAGAGATCCTCTATATACTACACCACACAGGAGAGAGGACAGATCCTCTATATACTACACCGCACAGGAGAGATCCTCTATATACTACACCGCACAGGAAAGATCCTCTATATACTACACCACACAGGAGAGATCCTCTATATACTACACCACACAGGAGAGAGGACAGATGCTCTATATACTACA
This sequence comes from Leptodactylus fallax, assembly GCA_947044405.1. Lineage (NCBI taxonomy): Eukaryota > Metazoa > Chordata > Amphibia > Anura > Leptodactylidae > Leptodactylus > Leptodactylus fallax. The sequence continues at coordinate 188,654 of CAMRHE010001155.1, forward strand.
CCACACAGGAGAGATCCTCTATATACTACACCGCACAGGACAGATCCTCTATATACTACACCACACAGGACAGATCCTCTATATACTACACCACACAGGACAGATCCTCTATATACTACACCACACAGGAGATAGGACAGATCCTCTATATACTACACCACACAGGAGAGAGGACAGATCCTCTATATACTACACCACACAGGAGAGATCCTCTATATACTACACCACACAGGAGAGAGGACAGATCCTCTATATACTACACCACACAGGACAGATCCCCTATATACTACACCACACAGGAGAGAGGACAGATCCTCTATATACCACACCACACAGGAGAGAGGTCAGATCCTCTATATACTACACCACACAGGAGAGAGGACAGATCCTCTATATACTACACCGCACAGGAGAGAGGACAGATCCTCTATATACTACACCACACAGGACAGATCCTCTATATACTACACCGCACAGGAGAGATCCTCTATATACTACACCACACAGGAGAGAGGACAGATCCTCTATATACTACACCGCACAGGACAGATCCTCTATATACTACACCACACAGGAGAGAGGACAGATCCTCTATATACTACACCACACAGGAGAGAGGACAGATCCTCTATATACTACACCACACAGGAGAGAGAGGACGGATCCTCTACATACTACACCACACAGGAGAGATCCTCTATATACTACACCGCACAGGAGAGAAGACAGATCCTCTATATACTACACCACACAGGAGAGAGGACAGATCCTCTATATACTACACCACACAGGAGAGAGGACAGATCCTCTATATACTACACCACACAGGAGAGATCCTCTATATACTACACCACACAGGAGAGAGGACAGATCCTCTATATATTACACCACACAGGAGAGATCCTGTATATACTACACCACACAGGACAGATCCTCTATATACTACACCGCACAGGAGAGAGGACAGATCCTCTATATACTACACCACACAGGAGAGAGGACAGATCCTCTATATACTACACCACACAGGAGAGAGGACAGATCCTCTATATACTACACCACACAGGAGAGAGGACAGATCCTCTATATACTACACCACACAGGACAGATCCTCTATATACTACACCACACAGGAGAGAGGACAGATCCTCTATATACTACACCACACAGGAGAGATCCTCTATATACTACACCACACAGGAGAGATCCTCTATATACTACACCACACAGGAGAGAGGACAGATCCTCTATATACTACACCGCACAGGACAGATCCTCTATATACTACACCACACAGGAGAGAGGACAGATCCTCTATATACTACACCACACAGGAGAGAGGACAGATCCTCTATATACTACACCACACAGGAGAGAGAGGACGGATCCTCTACATACTACACCACACAGGAGAGATCCTCTATATACTACACCGCACAGGAGAGAAGACAGATCCTCTATATACTACACCACACAGGAGAGAGGACAGATCCTCTATATACTACACCACACAGGAGAGAGGACAGATCCTCTATATACTACACCACACAGGAGAGATCCTCTATATACTACACCACACAGGAGAGAGGACAGATCCTCTATATATTACACCACACAGGAGAGATCCTCTATATACTACACCACACAGGACAGATCCTCTATATACTACACCGCACAGGAGAGAGGACAGATCCTCTATATACTACACCACACAGGAGAGAGGACAGATCCTCTATATACTACACCACACAGGAGAGAGGACAGATCCTCTATATACTACACCACACAGGAGAGAGGACAGATCCTCTATATACTACACCACACAGGAGAGATCCTCTATATACTACACCACACAGGAGAGAGGACAGATCCTCTATATACTACACCGCACAGGAGAGATCCTCTATATACTACACCACACAGGAGAGATCCTCTATATACTACACCACACAGGAGAGAGGACAGATCCTCTATATACTACACCACACAGGAGAGATCCTCTATATACTACACCACACAGGAGAGAGGACAGATCCTCTATATACTACACCACACAGGAGAGAGGACAGATCCTCTATATACTACACCACACAGGACAGATCCTCTATATACTACACCGCACAGGACAGATCCTCTATATACTACACCGCACAGGAGAGAGGAGAGATCCTCTATATACTACACCACACAGGAGAGAGGACAGATCCTCTATATACTACACCACACAGGAGAGAGGACAGATCCTCTATATACTACACCACACAGGAGAGAGGACAGATCCTCTATATACTACACCACACAGGAGAGAGGACAGATCCTCTATATACTACACCACACAGGAGAGAGGACAGATCCTCTATATACTACACCACACAGGACAGATCCTCTATATACTACACCACACAGGAGAGAGGACAGATCCTCTATATACTACACCACACAGGACAGATCCTCTATATACTACACCACACAGGAGAGATCCTCTATATACTACACCAGACAGGAGAGAGGACAGATCCTCTATATACTACACCACACAGGAGAGAGGACAGATCCTCTATATACTACACCGCACAGGAGAGAGGACAGATCCTCTATATACTACACCACAAAGGAGAGAGGACAGATCCTCTATATACTACACCGCACAGGAGAGAGAGGACAGATCCTCTATATACTACACCACACAGGAGAGAGGACAGATCCTCTATATACTACACCACACAGGACAGATCCTCTATATACTACACCACACAGGACAGATCCTCTATATACTACACCACACAGGAGAGATCCTCTATATACTACACCACACAGGAGAGAGGACAGATCCTCTATATACTACACCACACAGGAGAGAGAGGACAGCTCCTCTATATACTACACCACACAGGAGAGAGAGGACGGATCCTCTACATACTACACCACACAGGAGAGATCCTCTATATACTACACCGCACAGGAGAGAGGACAGATCCTCTATATACTACACCACACAGGAGAGAGGACAGATCCTCTATATACTACACCACACAGGAGAGAGGACAGATCCTCTATATACTACACCACACAGGAGAGATCCTCTATATACTACACCACACAGGAGAGGAGACAGATCCTCTATATACTACACCACACAGGAGAGAGGACAGATCCTCTATATACTACACCACACAGGAGAGAGGACAGATCCTCTATATACTACACCGCACAGGAGAGAGGACGGATCCTCTATATACTACACCACACAGGAGAGATCCTCTATATACTACACCACACAGGAGAGAGGACAGATCCTCTATATACTACACCACACAGGAGAGATCCTCTATATACTACACCACACAGGACAGATCCTCTATATACTACACTGCACAGGAGAGAGGACAGATCCTCTATATACTACACCACACAGGAGAGAGGACAGATCCTCTATATACTACACCACACAGGAGAGAGGACAGATCCTCTATATACTACACCACACAGGAGAGAGGACAGATCCTCTATATACTACACCACACAGGAGAGATCCTCTATATACTACACCACACAGGAGAGAGGACAGATCCTCTATATACTACACCACACAGGAGAGATCCTCTATATACTACACCACACAGGAGAGAGGACAGATCCTCTATATACTACACCACACAGGAGAGATCCTCTATATACTACACCGCACAGGACAGATCCTCTATATACTACACCACACAGGACAGATCCTCTATATACTACACCACACAGGACAGATCCTCTATATACTACACCACACAGGAGAGAGGACAGATCCTCTATATACTACACCACACAGGACAGATCCTCTATATACTACACCACACAGGAGAGAGGACAGATCCTCTATATACTACACCACACAGGAGAGAGGACAGATCCTCTATATACTACACCACACAGGACAGATCCTCTATATACTACACCGCACAGGAGAGAGGACAGATCCTCTATATACTACACCACACAGGAGAGAGGACAGATCCTCTATATACTACACCACACAGGACAGATCCTCTATATACTACACCACACAGGAGAGGACAGATACTCTATATACTACACTACACAGGAGAGATCCTCTATATACTACACCACACAGGACAGATCCTCTATATACTACACCGCACAGGACAGATCCTCTATATACTACACCACACAGGACAGATCCTCTATATACTACACTACACAGGACAGATCCTCTATATACTACACTACACAGGACAGATCCTCTATATACTACACCACACAGGACAGATCGTCTATATACTACACCACACAGGAGATAGGACAGATCCTCTATATACTACACCACACAGGAGATAGGACAGATCCTCTATATACTACACCGCACAGGAGAGAGGACAGATCCTCTATATACTACACCACACAGGAGAGAGGACAGATCCTCTATATACTACACCGCACAGGAGAGAGGACAGATCCTCTATATACTACACCGCACAGGAGAGATCCTCTATATACTACACCACACAGGAGAGAGGACAGATCCTCTATATACTACATCTCACAGGAGAGAGGACAGATCCTCTATATACTACACCACACAGGACAGATCCTCTATATACTACACCACACAGGACAGATCCTCTATATACTACACCACACAGGACAGATCCTCTATATACTACACCACACAGGAGAGGGGACAGATCCTCTATATACTACACCACACAGGAGAGAGGACAGATCCTCTATATACTACACCGCACAGGAGAGAGGATAGATCCTCTATATACTACACCGCACAGGAGAGAGGACAGATCCTCTATATACTACACCGCACAGGAGAGAGGACAGATCCTCTATATACTGCACCACACAGGAGAGAGGACAGATCCTCTATATACTACACCACACAGGACAGATCCTCTATATACTACACCACACAGGACAGATCCTCTATATACTACACCGCACAGGAGAGAGGACAGATCCTCTATATACTACACCACAAAGGACAGATCCTCTATATACTACACCACACAGGAGAGGGGACAGATCCTCTATATACTACACCGCACAGGAGAGAGGACAGATCCTCTATATACTACACCGCACAGGAGAGAGAGGACAGATCCTCTATATACTACACCATACAGGAGAGATCCTCTATATACTACACCACACAGGAGAGATCCTCTATATACTACACCACACAGGAGAGGGGACAGATCCTCTATATACTACACCACACAGGAGAGAGGACAGATCCTCTATATACTACACCGCACAGGAGAGAGGACAGATCCTCTATATACTACACCACACAGGAGAGAGAGGACAGATCCTCTATATACTACACCACACAGGACAGATCCTCTATATACTACACCACACAGGAGAGAGGACAGATCCTCTATATACTACACCGCACAGGACAGATCCTCTATATACTACACCACACAGGACAGATCCTCTATATACTACACCGCACAGGAGAGATCCTCTATATACTACACCGCACAGGAGAGAGGACAGATCCTCTATATACTACACCACACAGGACAGATCCTCTATATACTACACCGCAAAGGACAGATCCTCTATATACTACACCGCACAGGAGAGAGGACAGATCCTCTATTTACTACACCGCACAGGAGAGAGGACAGATCCTCTATATACTACACCACACAGGAGATAGGACAGATCCTCTATATACTACACCGCACAGGAGAGAGGACAGATCCTCTATATACTACACCGCACAGGACAGATCCTCTATATACTACACCACACAGGAGAGAGGACAGATCCTCTATATACTACACCGCACAGGAGAGATCCTCTATATACTACACCACACAGGAGAGAGGACAGATCCTCTATATACTACATCTCACAGGAGAGAGGACAGATCCTCTATATACTACACCACACAGGACAGATCCTCTATATACTACACCACACAGGACAGATCCTCTATATACTACACCACACAGGACAGATCCTCTATATACTACACCACACAGGAGAGGGGACAGATCCTCTATATACTACACCACACAGGAGAGAGGACAGATCCTCTATATACTACACCGCACAGGAGAGAGGATAGATCCTCTATATACTACACCGCACAGGAGAGAGGACAGATCCTCTATATACTACACCGCACAGGAGAGAGGACAGATCCTCTATATACTGCACCACACAGGAGAGAGGACAGATCCTCTATATACTACACCACACAGGACAGATCCTCTATATACTACACCACACAGGACAGATCCTCTATATACTACACCGCACAGGAGAGAGGACAGATCCTCTATATACTACACCACACAGGACAGATCCTCTATATACTACACCACACAGGAGAGGGGACAGATCCTCTATATACTACACCGCACAGGAGAGAGGACAGATCCTCTATATACTACACCGCACAGGAGAGAGAGGACAGATCCTCTATATACTACACCATACAGGAGAGATCCTCTATATACTACACCACACAGGAGAGATCCTCTATATACTACACCACACAGGAGAGGGGACAGATCCTCTATATACTACACCACACAGGAGAGAGGACAGATCCTCTATATACTACACCGCACAGGAGAGAGGACAGATCCTCTATATACTACACCACACAGGAGAGAGAGGACAGATCCTCTATATACTACACCACACAGGACAGATCCTCTATATACTACACCACACAGGAGAGAGGACAGATCCTCTATATACTACACCGCACAGGACAGATCCTCTATATACTACACCACACAGGACAGATCCTCTATATACTACACCGCACAGGAGAGATCCTCTATATACTACACCGCACAGGAGAGAGGATAGATCCTCTATATACTACACCGCAAAGGACAGATCCTCTATATACTACACCGCACAGGAGAGAGGACAGATCCTCTATTTACTACACCGCACAGGAGAGAGGACAGATCCTCTATATACTACACCACACAGGACAGATCCTCTATATACTACACCACACAGGAGGAGATCCTCTATATACTACACCACACAGGAGAGAGGACAGATCCTCTATATACTACACCGCACAGGAGAGATCCTCTATATACTACACCGCACAGGAAAGATCCTCTATATACTACACCACACAGGAGGGAGATCCTCTATATACTACACCACACAGGAGAGAGGACAGATCCTCTATATACTACACCACACAGGAGGAGATCCTCTATATACTACACCGCACAGGACAGATCCTCTATATACTACACCACACAGGACAGATCCTCTATATACTACACCACACAGGACAGATCCTCTATATACTACACCACACAGGAGAGAGGACAGATCCTCTATATACTACACCACACAGGAGAGAGGACAGATCCTCTATATACTACACCACACAGGAGGGAGATCCTCTATATACTACACCACACAGGAGAGAGGACAGATCCTCTATATACTACACCACACAGGACAGATCCCCTATATACTACACCACACAGGAGAGAGGACAGATCCTCTATATACCACACCACACAGGAGAGAGGTCAGATCCTCTATATACTACACCACACAGGAGAGAGGACAGATCCTCTATATACTACACCGCACAGGAGAGAGGACAGATCCTCTATATACTACACCACACAGGACAGATCCTCTATATACTACACCGCACAGGAGAGATCCTCTATATACTACACCACACAGGAGAGAGGACAGATCCTCTATATACTACACCACACAGGACAGATCCTCTATATACTACACCACACAGGAGAGAGGACAGATCCTCTATATACTACACCACACAGGAGAGAGGACAGATCCTCTATATACTACACCGCACAGGAGAGATCCTCTATATACTACACCACACAGGAGAGATCCTCTATATACTACACCACACAGGAGAGAGGACAGATCCTCTATATACTACACCGCACAGGACAGATCCTCTATATACTACACCACACAGGAGAGAGGACAGATCCTCTATATACTACACCACACAGGAGAGAGGACAGTTCCTCTATATACTACACCACACAGGAGAGAGAGGACGGATCCTCTACATACTACACCACACAGGAGAGATCCTCTATATACTACACCGCACAGGAGAGAAGACAGATC
>CAMRHE010001156.1:0-196619 GCA_947044405.1 Leptodactylus fallax
GCCCAGCTGTAATATGTGTGGTAAATGTACTGCAGGATACCATACAGAACCTGTATACCTCCATGTCCTGCCGTATCTCATCTTGTATCCAGACTACAGGCCCAGCTGTAACATCTGTGGTAAATGTACTGCAGGATACCATACAGAGCCTGTATACCTCCATGTCCTGCCGTATCTCATCTTGTATCCAGGCTACAGGTCCGGCTGTAACATCTGTGGTAAATGTACTGCAGGATACCATACAGAACCTGTATACCTCCATGTCCTGCTGTATCACATCTTGTATCCAGACTACAGGCCCAGCTGTAACATCTGTGGTAAATGTACTGCAGGATACCATACAGAGCCTGTATACCTCCATGTCCTGCCGTATCTCATCTTGTATCCAGACTACAGGCCCGGCTGTAACATCTGTGGTAATTGTACTGCAGGATACCATACAGAGCCTGTATACCTCCATGTCCTGCCGTATCTCATCTTGTATCCAGGCTACAGGCCCAGCTGTAACATCTATGGTAAATGTACTGCAGGATACCATACAGAACCTGTATACCTCCATGTCCTGCCGTATCTCATCTTGTATCCAGACTACAGGCCCAGCTGTAACATCTGTGGTAAATGTACTGCAGGATACCATACAGATCCTGTATACCTCCATGTCCTGCCGTATCTCATCTTGTATCCAGACTACAGGCCCAGCTGTAACATCTGTGGTAAATGTACTGCAGGATACCATACAGAACCTGTATACCACCATGTCCTGCCGTATCTCATCTTGTATCCAGACTACAGGCCCGGCTGTAACATCTGTGGTAAATGTACTGCAGGATACCATACAGAACCTGTATACCTCCATGTCCTGCTGTATCTCATCTTGTATCCAGACTACAGGCCCAGCTGTAACACCTGTGGTAAATGTACTGCAGGATACCATACAGAACCTGTATACCACCATGTCCTGCCGTATCTCATCTTGTATCCAGACTACAGGCCCAGCTGTAACATCTGTGGTAAATGTACTGCAGGATACCATACAGAGCCTGTATACCTCCATGTCCTGCCGTATCTCATCTTGTATCCAGACTACAGGCCCAGCTGTAACATCTGTGGTAAATGTACTGCAGGATACCATACAGAACCTGTATACCTCCATGTCCTGCCGTATCTCATCTTGTATCCAGACTACAGGCCCAGCTGTAACATCTGTGGTAAATGTACTGCAGGATACCATACAGAGCCTGTATACCTCCATGTCCTGCCGTATCTCATCTTGTATCCAGGGTACAGGCCCAGCTGTAACATCTATGGTAAATGTACTGCAGGATACCATACAGAGCCTGTATACCTCCATGTCCTGCCGTATCTCATCTTGTATCCAGACTACAGGCCCAGCTGTAACATCTGTGGTAAATGTACTGCAGGATACCATACAGAACCTGTATACCTCCATGTCCTGCCGTATCTCATCTTGTATCCAGGCTACAGGCCCAGCTGTAACATCTGTGGTAAATGTACTGCAGGATACCATACAGAGCCTGTATACCTCCATGTCCTACTGTATCTCATCTTGTATCCAGGCTACAGGCCCAGCTGTAATATGTGTGGTAAATGTACTGCAGGATACCATACAGAACCTGTATACCTCCATGTCCTGCCGTATCTCATCTTGTATCCAGACTACAGGCCCAGCTGTAACATCTGTGGTAAATGTACTGCAGGATACCATACAGAGCCTGTATACCTCCATGTCCTGCCGTATCTCATCCTGTATCCAGGCTACAGGCCCGGCTGTAACATCTGTGGTAAATGTACTGCAGGATACCATACAGAACCTGTATACCTCCATGTCCTGCTGTATCACATCTTGTATCCAGACTACAGGCCCAGCTGTAACATCTGTGGTAAATGTACTGCAGGATACCATACAGAGCCTGTATACCTCCATGTCCTGCCGTATCTCATCTTGTATCCAGACTACAGGCCCGGCTGTAACATCTGTGGTAATTGTACTGCAGGATACCATACAGAGCCTGTATACCTCCATGTCCTGCCGTATCTCATCTTGTATCCAGGCTACAGGCCCAGCTGTAACATCTATGGAAAATGTACTGCAGGATACCATACAGAACCTGTATACCTCCATGTCCTGCCGTATCTCATCTTGTATCCAGACTACAGGCCCAGCTGTAACATCTGTGGTAAATGTACTGCAGGATACCATACAGATCCTGTATACCTCCATGTCCTGCCGTATCTCATCTTGTATCCAGACTACAGGCCCGGCTGTAACATCTGTGGTAAATGTACTGCAGGATACCATACAGAACCTGTATACCACCATGTCCTGCCGTATCTCATCTTGTATCCAGACTACAGGCCCGGCTGTAACATCTGTGGTAAATGTACTGCAGGATACCATACAGAACCTGTATACCTCCATGTCCTGCTGTATCTCATCTTGTATCCAGACTACAGGCCCAGGCTGTAACATCTGTGGTAAATGTACTGCAGGATACCATACAGAACCTGTATACCACCATGTCCTGCCGTATCTCATCTTGTATCCAGACTACAGGCCCAGCTGTAACATCTGTGGTAAATGTACTGCAGGATACCATACAGAGCCTGTATACCTCCATGTCCTGCCGTATCTCATCTTGTATCCAGGCTACAGGCCCAGCTGTAATATCTGTGGTAAATGTACTGCAGGATACCATACAGAACCTGTATACCTCCATGTCCTGCCGTATCTCATCTTGTATCCAGGCTACAGGCCCAGCTGTAACATCTGTGGTAAATGTACTGCAGGATACCATACAGAACCTGTATACCTCCATGTCCTGCCGTATCTCATCTTGTATCCAGACTACAGGCTCAGCTGTAACATCTGTGGTAAATGTACTGCAGGATACCATACAGAACCTGTATACCTCCATGTCCTGCCGTATCTCATCTTGTATCCAGACTACAGGCCCAGCTGTAACATCTGTGGTAAATGTACTGCAGGATACCATACAGAACCTGTATACCTCCATGTCCTGCCGTATCTCATCTTGTATCCAGACTACAGGCCCAGCTGTAACATCTGTGGTAAATGTACTGCAGGATACCATACAGAGCCTGTATACCTCCATGTCCTGCCGTATCTCATCTTGTATCCAGGCTACAGGCCCAGCTGTAACATCTGTGGTAAATGTACTGCAGGATACCATACAGAACCTGTATACCTCCATGTCCTGCTGTATCTCATCTTGTATCCAGACTACAGGCCCAGCTGTAACATCTGTGGTAAATGTACTGCAGGATACCATACAGAGCCTGTATACCTCCATGTCCTGCCGTATCTCATCTTGTATCCAGACTACAGGCCCAGCTGTAACATCTGTGGTAAATGTACTGCAGGATACCATACAGAACCTGTATACCTCCATGTCCTGCCGTATCTCATCTTGTATCCGGACTACAGGTCCAGCTGTAACATCTGTGGTAAATGTACTGCAGGATACCATACAGAACCTGTATACCTCCATGTCCTGCCGTATCTCATCTTGTATCCAGACTACAGGCCCAGCTGTAACATCTGTGGTAAATGTACTGCAGGATACCATACAGAGCCTGTATACCTCCATGTCCTGCCGTATCTCATCTTGTATCCAGACTACAGGCCCAGCTGTAACATCTGTGGTAAATGTACTGCAGGATACCATACAGATCCTGTATACCTCCATGTCCTGCTGTATCTCATCTTGTATCCAGACTACAGGCCCAGCTGTAACATCTGTGGTAAATGTACTGCAGGATACCATACAGAACCTGTATACCTCCATGTCCTGCCGTATCTCATCTTGTATCCAGACTACAGGATCTGCTGTAACATCTGTGGTAAATGTACTGCAGGATACCATACAGAACCTGTATACCTCCATGTCCTGCTGTATCACATCTTGTATCCAGACTACAGGCCCAGCTGTAACATCTGTGGTAAATGTACTGCAGGATACCATACAGAGCCTGTATACCTCCATGTCCTGCCGTATCTCATCTTGTATCCAGACTACAGGTCCGGCTGTAACATCTGTGGTAATTGTACTGCAGGATACCATACAGAGCCTGTATACCTCCATGTCCTGCCGTATCTCATCTTGTATCCAGGCTACAGGCCCAGCTGTAACATCTATGGTAAATGTACTGCAGGATACCATACAGAACCTGTATACCTCCATGTCCTGCCGTATCTCATCTTGTATCCAGACTACAGGCCCAGCTGTAACATCTGTGGTAAATGTACTGCAGGATACCATACAGATCCTGTATACCTCCATGTCCTGCCGTATCTCATCTTGTATCCAGACTACAGGCCCGGCTGTAACATCTGTGGTAAATGTACTGCAGGATACCATACAGAACCTGTATACCACCATGTCCTGCCGTATCTCATCTTGTATCCAGACTACAGGCCCGGCTGTAACATCTGTGGTAAATGTACTGCAGGATACCATACAGAACCTGTATACCTCCATGTCCTGCCGTATCTCATCTTGTATCCAGACTACAGGCCCAGCTGTAACACCTGTGGTAAATGTACTGCAGGATACCATACAGAACCTGTATACCACCATGTCCTGCCGTATCTCATCTTGTATCCAGACTACAGGCCCAGCTGTAACATCTGTGGTAAATGTACTGCAGGATACCATACAGAGCCTGTATACCTCCATGTCCTGCCGTATCTCATCTTGTATCCAGACTACAGGCCCAGCTGTAACATCTGTGGTAAATGTACTGCAGGATACCATACAGAACCTGTATACCTCCATGTCCTGCCGTATCTCATCTTGTATCCAGACTACAGGCCCAGCTGTAACATCTGTGGTAAATGTACTGCAGGATACCATACAGAGCCTGTATACCTCCATGTCCTGCCGTATCTCATCTTGTATCCAGGGTACAGGCCCAGCTGTAACATCTATGGTAAATGTACTGCAGGATACCATACAGAGCCTGTATACCTCCATGTCCTGCCGTATCTCATCTTGTATCCAGACTACAGGCCCAGCTGTAACATCTGTGGTAAATGTACTGCAGGATACCATACAGAACCTGTATACCTCCATGTCCTGCCGTATCTCATCTTGTATCCAGGCTACAGGCCCAGCTGTAACATCTGTGGTAAATGTACTGCAGGATACCATACAGAGCCTGTATACCTCCATGTCCTACTGTATCTCATCTTGTATCCAGGCTACAGGCCCAGCTGTAATATGTGTGGTAAATGTACTGCAGGATACCATACAGAACCTGTATACCTCCATGTCCTGCCGTATCTCATCTTGTATCCAGACTACAGGCCCAGCTGTAACATCTGTGGTAAATGTACTGCAGGATACCATACAGAGCCTGTATACCTCCATGTCCTGCCGTATCTCATCTTGTATCCAGGCTACAGGTCCGGCTGTAACATCTGTGGTAAATGTACTGCAGGATACCATACAGAACCTGTATACCTCCATGTCCTGCTGTATCACATCTTGTATCCAGACTACAGGCCCAGCTGTAACATCTGTGGTAAATGTACTGCAGGATACCATACAGAGCCTGTATACCTCCATGTCCTGCCGTATCTCATCTTGTATCCAGACTACAGGTCCGGCTGTAACATCTGTGGTAATTGTACTGCAGGATACCATACAGAGCCTGTATACCTCCATGTCCTGCCGTATCTCATCTTGTATCCAGGCTACAGGCCCAGCTGTAACATCTATGGTAAATGTACTGCAGGATACCATACAGAACCTGTATACCTCCATGTCCTGCCGTATCTCATCTTGTATCCAGACTACAGGCCCAGCTGTAACATCTGTGGTAAATGTACTGCAGGATACCATACAGATCCTGTATACCTCCATGTCCTGCCGTATCTCATCTTGTATCCAGACTACAGGCCCGGCTGTAACATCTGTGGTAAATGTACTGCAGGATACCATACAGAACCTGTATACCACCATGTCCTGCCGTATCTCATCTTGTATCCAGACTACAGGTCCGGCTGTAACATCTGTGGTAAATGTACTGCAGGATACCATACAGAACCTGTATACCTCCATGTCCTGCTGTATCTCATCTTGTATCCAGACTACAGGCCCAGCTGTAACACCTGTGGTAAATGTACTGCAGGATACCATACAGAACCTGTATACCACCATGTCCTGCCGTATCTCATCTTGTATCCAGACTACAGGCCCAGCTGTAACATCTGTGGTAAATGTACTGCAGGATACCATACAGAGCCTGTATACCTCCATGTCCTGCCGTATCTCATCTTGTATCCAGGCTACAGGCCCAGCTGTAATATGTGTGGTAAATGTACTGCAGGATACCATACAGAACCTGTATACCTCCATGTCCTGCCGTATCTCATCTTGTATCCAGGCTACAGGCCCAGCTGTAACATCTGTGGTAAATGTACTGCAGGATACCATACAGAACCTGTATACCTCCATGTCCTGCCGTATCTCATCTTGTATCCAGACTACAGGCTCAGCTGTAACATCTGTGGTAAATGTACTGCAGGATACCATACAGAACCTGTATACCTCCATGTCCTGCCGTATCTCATCTTGTATCCAGACTACAGGCCCAGCTGTAACATCTGTGGTAAATGTACTGCAGGATACCATACAGAACCTGTATACCTCCATGTCCTGCCGTATCTCATCTTGTATCCAGACTACAGGCCCAGCTGTAACATCTGTGGTAAATGTACTGCAGGATACCATACAGAGCCTGTATACCTCCATGTCCTGCCGTATCTCATCTTGTATCCAGGCTACAGGCCCGGCTGTAACATCTGTGGTAAATGTACTGCAGGATACCATACAGAACCTGTATACCTCCATGTCCTGCTGTATCACATCTTGTATCCACACTACAGGCCCAGCTGTAACATCTGTGGTAAATGTACTGCAGGATACCATACAGAGCCTGTATACCTCCATGTCCTGCCGTATCTCATCTTGTATCCAGACTACAGGCCCAGCTGTAACATCTGTGGTAAATGTACTGCAGGATACCATACAGAACCTGTATACCTCCATGTCCTGCCGTATCTCATCTTGTATCCGGACTACAGGTCCAGCTGTAACATCTGTGGTAAATGTACTGCAGGATACCATACAGAACCTGTATACCTCCATGTCCTGCCGTATCTCATCTTGTATCCAGACTACAGGCCCAGCTGTAACATCTGTGGTAAATGTACTGCAGGATACCATACAGAGCCTGTATACCTCCATGTCCTGCCATATCTCATCTTGTATCCAGACTACAGGCCCAGCTGTAACATCTGTGGTAAATGTACTGCAGGATACCATACAGATCCTGTATACCTCCATGTCCTGCTGTATCTCATCTTGTATCCAGACTACAGGCCCAGCTGTAACATCTGTGGTAAAGGTACTGCAGGATACCATACAGAACCTGTATACCTCCATGTCCTGCCGTATCTCATCTTGTATCCAGACTACAGCCCTGCTGTAACATCTGTGGTAAATGTACTGCAGGATACCATACAGAGCCTGTATACCTCCATGTCCTGCCGTATCTCATCTTGTATCCAGACTACAGGCCCAGCTGTAACATCTGTGGTAAATGTACTGCAGGATACCATACAGAGCCTGTATACCTCCATGTCCTGCCGTATCTCATCTTGTATCCAGACTACAGGCCCAGCTGTAACATCTGTGGTAAATGTACTGCAGGATACCATACAGAGCCTGTATACCTCCATGTCCTGCCGTATCTCATCTTGTATCCAGGCTACAGGCCCAGCTGTAACATCTGTGGTAAATGTACTGCAGGATACCATACAGAGCCTGTATACCTCCATGTCCTGCCGTATCTCATCTTGTATCCAGACTACAGGCCCAGCTGTAACATCTGTGGTAAATGTACTGCAGGATACCATACAGAGCCTGTATACCTCCATGTCCTGCCGTATCTCATCTTGTATCCAGACTACAGGCCCGGCTGTAACATCTGTGGTAAATGTACTGCAGGATACCATACAGAACCTGTATACCTCCATGTCCTGCCGTATCTCATCTTGTATCCAGACTACAGGTCCGGCTGTAACATCTGTGGTAAATGTACTGCAGGATACCATACAGAACCTGTATACCTCCATGTCCTGCCGTATCTCATCTTGTATCCAGACTACAGGCCCGGCTGTAACATCTGTGGTAAATGTACTGCAGGATACCATACAGAACCTGTATACCTCCATGTCCTGCTGTATCTCATCTTGTATCCAGACTACAGGCCCAGCTGTAACATCTGTGGTAAATGTACTGCAGGATACCATACAGAGCCTGTATACCTCCATGTCCTGCCGTATCTCATCTTGTATCCAGGCTACAGGCCCAGCTGTAATATCTGTGGTAAATGTACTGCAGGATACCATACAGAACCTGTATACCTCCATGTCCTGCCGTATCTCATCTTGTATCCAGGCTACAGGCCCAGCTGTAACATCTGTGGTAAATGTACTGCAGGATACCATACAGAACCTGTATACCTCCATGTCCTGCCGTATCTCATCTTGTATCCAGACTACAGGCCCAGCTGTAACATCTGTGGTAAATGTACTGCAGGATACCATACAGAACCTGTATACCTCCATGTCCTGCCGTATCTCATCTTGTATCCAGACTACAGGCCCAGCTGTAACATCTGTGGTAAATGTACTGCAGGATACCATACAGAACCTGTATACCTCCATGTCCTGCCGTATCTCATCTTGTATCCAGACTACAGGCCCGGCTGTAACATCTGTGGTAAATGTACTGCAGGATACCATACAGAGCCTGTATACCTCCATGTCCTGCCGTATCTCATCTTGTATCCAGGCTACAGGCCCAGCTGTAACATCTGTGGTAAATGTACTGCAGGATACCATACAGAACCTGTATACCTCCATGTCCTGCTGTATCACATCTTGTATCCAGACTACAGGCCCAGCTGTAACATCTGTGGTAAATGTACTGCAGGATACCATACAGAGCCTGTATACCTCCATGTCCTGCCGTATCTCATCTTGTATCCAGACTACAGGCCCAGCTGTAACATCTGTGGTAAATGTACTGCAGGATACCATACAGAACCTGTATACCTCCATGTCCTGCCGTATCTCATCTTGTATCCGGACTACAGGCCCAGCTGTAACATCTGTGGTAAATGTACTGCAGGATACCATACAGAACCTGTATACCTCCATGTCCTGCCGTATCTCATCTTGTATCCAGACTACAGGCCTAGCTGTAACATCTGTGGTAAATGTACTGCAGGATACCATACAGAGCCTGTATACCTCCATGTCCTGCCATATCTCATCTTGTATCCAGACTACAGGCCCAGCTGTAACATCTGTGGTAAATGTACTGCAGGATACCATACAGATCCTGTATACCTCCATGTCCTGCCGTATCTCATCTTGTATCCAGACTACAGGCCCAGCTGTAACATCTGTGGTAAAGGTACTGCAGGATACCATACAGAACCTGTATACCTCCATGTCCTGCCGTATCTCATCTTGTATCCAGACTACAGGCTCTGCTGTAACATCTGTGGTAAATGTACTGCAGGATACCATACAGAGCCTGTATACCTCCATGTCCTGCCGTATCTCATCTTGTATCCAGACTACAGGCCCGGCTGTAACATCTGTGGTAAATGTACTGCAGGATACCATACAGAGCCTGTATACCTCCATGTCCTGCCGTATCTCATCTTGTATCCAGACTACAGGCCTAGCTGTAACATGTGTGGTAAATGTACTGCAGGATACCATACAGAACCTGTATACCTCCATGTCCTGCCATATCTCATCTTGTATCCAGACTACAGGCCCAGCTGTAACATCTGTGGTAAATGTACTGCAGGATACCATACAGAGCCTGTATACCTCCATGTCCTGCCGTATCTCATCTTGTATCCAGACTACAGGCCCAGCTGTAACATCTGTGGTAAATGTACTGCAGGATACCATACAGAGCCTGTATACCTCCATGTCCTGCCGTATCTCATCTTGTATCCAGACTACAGGCCCAGCTGTAACATCTGTGGTAAATGTACTGCAGGATACCATACAGAGCCTGTATACCTCCATGTCCTGCCGTATCTCATCTTGTATCCAGACTACAGGCCCAGCTGTAACATCTGTGGTAAATGTACTGCAGGATACCATACAGAGCCTGTATACCTCCATGTCCTGCCGTATCTCATCTTGTATCCAGGCTACAGGCCCAGCTGTAACATCTGTGGTAAATGTACTGCAGGATACCATACAGAGCCTGTATACCTCCATGTCCTGCCGTATCTCATCTTGTATCCAGACTACAGGCCCAGCTGTAACATCTGTGGTAAATGTACTGCAGGATACCATACAGAACCTGTATACCTCCATGTCCTGCCGTATCTCATCTTGTATCCAGACTACAGGCCCAGCTGTAACATCTGTGGTAAATGTACTGCAGGATACCATACAGAACCTGTATACCTCCATGTCCTGCCGTATCTCATCTTGTATCCAGGCTACAGGCCCAGCTGTAACATCTGTGGTAAATGTACTGCAGGATACCATACAGAGCCTGTATACCTCCATGTCCTGCCGTATCTCATCTTGTATCCAGGCTACAGGCCCAGCTGTAATATCTGTGGTAAATGTACTGCAGGATACCATACAGAACCTGTATACCTCCATGTCCTGCCGTATCTCATCTTGTATCCAGACTACAGGCCCAGCTGTAACATCTGTGGTAAATGTACTGCAGGATACCATACAGAACCTGTATACCTCCATGTCCTGCCGTATCTCATCTTGTATCCAGACTACAGGCCCAGCTGTAACATCTGTGGTAAATGTACTGCAGGATACCATACAGAGCCTGTATACCTCCATGTCCTGCCGTATCTCATCTTGTATCCAGGCTACAGGCCCAGCTGTAACATCTGTGGTAAATGTACTGCAGGATACCATACAGAACCTGTATACCTCCATGTCCTGCCGTATCTCATCTTGTATCCAGACTACAGGCCCAGCTGTAACATCTGTGGTAAATGTACTGCAGGATACCATACAGAGCCTGTATACCTCCATGTCCTGCCGTATCTCATCTTGTATCCAGGCTACAGGCCCAGCTGTAACATCTGTGGTAAATGTACTGCAGGATACCATACAGAGCCTGTATACCTCCATGTCCTGCCGTATCTCATCTTGTATCCAGGCTACAGGCCCAGCTGTAACATCTGTGGTAAATGTACTGCAGGATACCATACAGAGCCTGTATACCTCCATGTCCTGCCGTATCTCATCTTGTATCCAGGCTACAGGCCCAGCTGTAACATCTGTGGTAAATGTACTGCAGGATACCATACAGATCCTGTATACCTCCATGTCCTGCCGTATCTCATCTTGTATCCAGACTACAGGCCCGGCTGTAACATCTGTGGTAAATGTACTGCAGGATACCATACAGAGCCTGTATACCTCCATGTCCTGCCGTATCTCATCTTGTATCCAGACTACAGGTCCGGCTGTAACATCTGTGGTAAATGTACTGCAGGATACCATACAGAACCTGTATACCTCCATGTCCTGCTGTATCTCATCTTGTATCCAGACTACAGGCCCAGCTGTAACATCTGTGGTAAATGTACTGCAGGATACCATACAGAACCTGTATACCTCCATGTCCTGCCGTATCTCATCTTGTATCCAGACTACAGGCCCAGCTGTAACATCTGTGGTAAATGTACTGCAGGATACCATACAGAGCCTGTATACCTCCATGTCCTGCCGTATCTCATCTTGTATCCAGGCTACAGGCCCAGCTGTAATATCAGTGGTAAATGTACTGCAGGATACCATACAGAACCTGTATACCTCCATGTCCTGCCGTATCTCATCTTGTATCCAGACTACAGGCCCGGCTGTAACATCTGTGGTAAATGTACTGCAGGATACCATACAGAACCTGTATACCTCCATGTCCTGCCGTATCTCATCTTGTATCCAGGCTACAGGCCCAGCTGTAACATCTGTGGTAAATGTACTGCAGGATACCATACAGAACCTGTATACCTCCATGTCCTGCCGTATCTCATCTTGTATCCAGACTACAGGCCCAGCTGTAACATCTGTGGTAAATGTACTGCAGGATACCATACAGAACCTGTATACCTCCATGTCCTGCCGTATCTCATCTTGTATCCAGACTACAGGCCCAGCTGTAACATCTGTGGTAAATGTACTGCAGGATACCATACAGAACCTGTATACCTCCATGTCCTGCCGTATCTCATCTTGTATCCAGACTACAGGCCCAGCTGTAACATCTGTGGTAAATGTACTGCAGGATACCATACAGAGCCTGTATACCTCCATGTCCTGCCGTATCTCATCTTGTATCCAGGCTACAGGCCCAGCTGTAACATCTGTGGTAAATGTACTGCAGGATACCATACAGAACCTGTATACCTCCATGTCCTGCCGTATCTCATCTTGTATCCAGACTACAGGCCCAGCTGTAACATCTGTGGTAAATGTACTGCAGGATACCATACAGAACCTGTATACCTCCATGTCCTGCCGTATCTCATCTTGTATCCAGACTACAGGCCCGGCTGTAACATCTGTGGTAAATGTACTGCAGGATACCATACAGAACCTGTATACCTCCATGTCCTGCCGTATCTCATCTTGTATCCAGGCTACAGGCCCAGCTGTAACATCTGTGGTAAATGTACTGCAGGATACCATACAGAACCTGTATACCTCCATGTCCTGCCGTATCTCATCTTGTATCCAGACTACAGGCCCAGCTGTAACATCTGTGGTAAATGTACTGCAGGATACCATACAGAACCTGTATACCTCCATGTCCTGCCGTATCTCATCTTGTATCCAGACTACAGGCCCAGCTGTAACATCTGTGGTAAATGTACTGCAGGATACCATACAGAACCTGTATACCTCCATGTCCTGCCGTATCTCATCTTGTATCCAGGCTACAGGCCCAGCTGTAACATCTGTGGTAAATGTACTGCAGGATACCATACAGAACCTGTATACCTCCATGTCCTGCCGTATCTCATCTTGTATCCAGACTACAGGCCCAGCTGTAACATCTGTGGTAAATGTACTGCAGGATACCATACAGAACCTGTATACCTCCATGTCCTGCCGTATCTCATCTTGTATCCAGGCTACAGGCCCAGCTGTAACATCTGTGGTAAATGTACTGCAGGATACCATACAGAACCTGTATACCTCCATGTCCTGCCGTATCTCATCTTGTATCCAGGCTACAGGCCCAGCTGTAACATCTGTGATAAATGTACTGCAGGATACCATACAGAACCTGTATACCTCCATGTCCTGCCGTATCTCATCTTGTATCCAGGCTACAGGCCCAGCTGTAACATCTGTGGTAAATGTACTGCAGGATACCATACAGAGCCTGTATACCTCCATGTCCTGCCGTATCTCATCTTGTATCCAGACTACAGGCCCAGCTGTAACATCTGTGGTAAATGTACTGCAGGATACCATACAGAGCCTGTATACCTCCATGTCCTGCCGTATCTCATCTTGTATCCAGACTACAGGCCCGGCTGTAACATCTGTGGTAAATGTACTGCAGGATACCATACAGAACCTGTATACCTCCATGTCCTGCCGTATCTCATCTTGTATCCAGACTACAGGCCCAGCTGTAACATCTGTGGTAAATGTACTGCAGGATACCATACAGAGCCTGTATACCTCCATGTCCTGCCGTATCTCATCTTGTATCCAGACTACAGGCCCGGCTGTAACATCTGTGGTAAATGTACTGCAGGATACCATACAGATCCTGTATACCTCCATGTCCTGCCGTATCTCATCTTGTATCCAGACTACAGGCCCGGCTGTAACATCTGTGGTAAATGTACTGCAGGATACCATACAGAACCTGTATACCTCCATGTCCTGCCGTATCTCATCTTGTATCCAGACTACAGGCCCGGCTGTAACATCTGTGGTAAATGTACTGCAGGATACCATACAGAACCTGTATACCTCCATGTCCTGCCGTATCTCATCTTGTATCCAGGCTACAGGCCCGGCTGTAACATCTGTGGTAAATGTACTGCAGGATACCATACAGAACCTGTATACCTCCATGTCCTGCCGTATCTCATCTTGTATCCAGACTACAGGCCCAGCTGTAACATCTGTGGTAAATGTACTGCAGGATACCATACAGAGCCTGTATACCTCCATGTCCTGCCGTATCTCATCTTGTATCCAGACTACAGGCCCAGCTGTAACATCTGTGGTAAATGTACTGCAGGATACCATACAGAACCTGTATACCTCCATGTCCTGCCGTATCTCATCTTGTATCCAGACTACAGGCCCAGCTGTAACATCTGTGGTAAATGTACTGCAGGATACCATACAGAGCCTGTATACCTCCATGTCCTGCCGTATCTCATCTTGTATCCAGACTACAGGCCCAGCTGTAACATCTGTGGTAAATGTACTGCAGGATACCATACAGAGCCTGTATACCTCCATGTCCTGCCGTATCTCATCTTGTATCCAGGCTACAGGCCCAGCTGTAACATCTGTGGTAAATGTACTGCAGGATACCATACAGAACCTGTATACCTCCATGTCCTGCCGTATCTCATCTTGTATCCAGACTACAGGCCCAGCTGTAACATCTGTGGTAAATGTACTGCAGGATACCATACAGAACCTGTATACCTCCATGTCCTGCCGTATCTCATCTTGTATCCAGACTACAGGCCCGGCTGTAACATCTGTGGTAAATGTACTGCAGGATACCATACAGAACCTGTATACCTCCATGTCCTGCCGTATCTCATCTTGTAGCCAGGCTACAGGCCCAGCTGTAACATCTGTGGTAAATGTACTGCAGGATACCATACAGAACCTGTATACCTCCATGTCCTGCCGTATCTCATCTTGTATCCAGACTACAGGCCCAGCTGTAACATCTGTGGTAAATGTACTGCAGGATACCATACAGAACCTGTATACCTCCATGTCCTGCCGTATCTCATCTTGTATCCAGACTACAGGCCCAGCTGTAACATGTGTGGTAAATGTACTGCAGGATACCATACAGAACCTGTATACCTCCATGTCCTGCCGTATCTCATCTTGTATCCAGGCTACAGGCCCAGCTGTAACATCTGTGGTAAATGTACTGCAGGATACCATACAGAACCTGTATACCTCCATGTCCTGCCGTATCTCATCTTGTATCCAGACTACAGGTCCAGCTGTAATATGTGTGGTAAATGTACTGCAGGATACCATACAGAACCTGTATACCTCCATGTCCTGCCGTATCTCATCTTGTATCCAGGCTACAGGCCCAGCTGTAACATCTGTGATAAATGTACTGCAGGATACCATACAGAACCTGTATACCTCCATGTCCTGCCGTATCTCATCTTGTATCCACCCTACAGGCCCAGCTGTAACATCTGTGATAAATGTACTGCAGGATACCATACAGATCCTGTATACCTCCATGTCCTGCCGTATCTCATCTTGTATCCACGCTACAGGCCCAGCTGTAACATCTGTGGTAAATGTACTGCAGGATACCATACAGAGCCTGTATACCTCCATGTCCTGCCGTATCTCATCTTGTATCCAGACTACAGGCCCGGCTGTAACATCTGTGGTAAATGTACTGCAGGATACCATACAGAGCCTGTATACCTCCATGTCCTGCCGTATCTCATCTTGTATCCAGACTACAGGCCCGGCTGTAACATCTGTGGTAAATGTACTGCAGGATACCATACAGAACCTGTATACCTCCATGTCCTGCCGTATCTCATCTTGTATCCAGACTACAGGTCCAGCTGTAACATCTGTGGTAAATGTACTGCAGGATACCATACAGAGCCTGTATACCTCCATGTCCTGCCGTATCTCATCTTGTATCCAGACTACAGGCCCGGCTGTAACATCTGTGGTAAATGTACTGCAGGATACCATACAGATCCTGTATACCTCCATGTCCTGCCGTATCTCATTTTGTATCCAGACTACAGGCCCAGCTGTAACATCTGTGGTAAATGTACTGCAGGATACCATACAGAACCTGTATACCTCCATGTCCTGCCGTATCTCATCTTGTATCCAGACTACAGGCCTAGCTGTAACATCTGTGGTAAATGTACTGCAGGATACCATACAGAACCTGTATACCTCCATGTCCTGCCGTATCTCATCTTGTATCCAGACTACAGGCCCAGCTGTAACATCTGTGGTAAATGTACTGCAGGATACCATACAGAGCCTGTATACCTCCATGTCCTGCCGTATCTCATCTTGTATCCAGGGTACAGGCCCAGCTGTAACATCTATGGTAAATGTACTGCAGGATACCATACAGAGCCTGTATACCTCCATGTCCTGCCGTATCTCATCTTGTATCCAGACTACAGGCCCAGCTGTAACATCTGTGGTAAATGTACTGCAGGATACCATACAGAACCTGTATACCTCCATGTCCTGCCGTATCTCATCTTGTATCCAGGCTACAGGCCCAGCTGTAACATCTGTGGTAAATGTACTGCAGGATACCATACAGAGCCTGTATACCTCCATGTCCTACTGTATCTCATCTTGTATCCAGACTACAGGCCCAGCTGTAATATGTGTGGTAAATGTACTGCAGGATACCATACAGAACCTGTATACCTCCATGTCCTGCCGTATCTCATCTTGTATCCAGACTACAGGCCCAGCTGTAACATCTGTGGTAAATGTACTGCAGGATACCATACAGAGCCTGTATACCTCCATGTCCTGCCGTATCTCATCTTGTATCCAGGCTACAGGTCCGGCTGTAACATCTGTGGTAAATGTACTGCAGGATACCATACAGAACCTGTATACCTCCATGTCCTGCTGTATCACATCTTGTATCCAGACTACAGGCCCAGCTGTAACATCTGTGATAAATGTACTGCAGGATACCATACAGAGCCTGTATACCTCCATGTCCTGCCGTATCTCATCTTGTATCCAGACTACAGGTCCGGCTGTAACATCTGTGGTAA
This sequence comes from Leptodactylus fallax, assembly GCA_947044405.1. Lineage (NCBI taxonomy): Eukaryota > Metazoa > Chordata > Amphibia > Anura > Leptodactylidae > Leptodactylus > Leptodactylus fallax. The sequence goes on from CAMRHE010001156.1 coordinate 17,152, forward strand.
TTGTACTGCAGGATACCATACAGAGCCTGTATACCTCCATGTCCTGCCGTATCTCATCTTGTATCCAGGCTACAGGCCCAGCTGTAACATCTATGGTAAATGTACTGCAGGATACCATACAGAACCTGTATACCTCCATGTCCTGCCGTATCTCATCTTGTATCCAGACTACAGGCCCAGCTGTAACATCTGTGGTAAATGTACTGCAGGATACCATACAGATCCTGTATACCTCCATGTCCTGCCGTATCTCATCTTGTATCCAGACTACAGGCCCGGCTGTAACATCTGTGGTAAATGTACTGCAGGATACCATACAGAACCTGTATACCACCATGTCCTGCCGTATCTCATCTTGTATCCAGACTACAGGTCCGGCTGTAACATCTGTGGTAAATGTACTGCAGGATACCATACAGAACCTGTATACCTCCATGTCCTGCTGTATCTCATCTTGTATCCAGACTACAGGCCCAGCTGTAACACCTGTGGTAAATGTACTGCAGGATACCATACAGAACCTGTATACCACCATGTCCTGCCGTATCTCATCTTGTATCCAGACTACAGGCCCAGCTGTAACATCTGTGGTAAATGTACTGCAGGATACCATACAGAGCCTGTATACCTCCATGTCCTACTGTATCTCATCTTGTATCCAGGCTACAGGCCCAGCTGTAATATGTGTGGTAAATGTACTGCAGGATACCATACAGGACCTGTATACCTCCATGTCCTGCCGTATCTCATCTTGTATCCAGACTACAGGCTGAGCTGTAACATCTGTGGTAAATGTACTGCAGGATCCCATACAGAACCTGTATACCTCCATGTCCTGCCGTATCTCATCTTGTATCCAGACTACAGGCTGAGCTGTAACATCTGTGGTAAATGTACTGCAGGATACCATACAGAACCTGTATACCTCCATGTCCTGCCGTATCTCATCTTGTATCCAGACTACAGGCCCAGCTGTAACATCTGTTGTAAATGTACTGCAGGATACCATACAGATCCTGTATACCTCCATGTCCTGCCGTATCTCATCTTGTATCCAGACTACAGGCTGAGCTGTAACATCTGTGGTAAATGTACTGCAGGATACCATACAGAGCCTGTATACCTCCATGTCCTGCCGTATCTCATCTTGTATCCAGACTACAGGCCCAGCTGTAACATCTGTGGTAAATGTACTGCAGGATACCATACAGAACCTGTATACCTCCATGTCCTGCCGTATCTCATCTTGTATCCAGACTACAGGCCCAGCTGTAACATCTGTGGTAAATGTACTGCAGGATACCATACAGAACCTGTATACCTCCATGTCCTGCCGTATCTCATCTTGTATCCAGGCTACAGGCCCAGCTGTAACATCTGTGGTAAATGTACTGCAGGATACCATACAGAACCTGTATACCTCCATGTCCTGCCGTATCTCATCTTGTATCCAGGCTACAGGCCTAGCTGTAACATCTGTGGTAAATGTACTGCAGGATACCATACAGAACCTGTATACCTCCATGTCCTGCCGTATCTCATCTTGTATCCAGACTACAGGTCCAGCTGTAATATGTGTGGTAAATGTACTGCAGGATACCATACAGAACCTGTATACCTCCATGTCCTGCCGTATCTCATCTTGTATCCACGCTACAGGCCCAGCTGTAACATCTGTGATAAATGTACTGCAGGATACCATACAGAACCTGTATACCTCCATGTCCTGCCGTATCTCATCTTGTATCCAGACTACAGGTCCAGCTGTAATATGTGTGGTAAATGTACTGCAGGATACCATACAGAACCTGTATACCTCCATGTCCTGCCGTATCTCATCTTGTATCCACGCTACAGGCCCAGCTGTAACATCTGTGGTAAATGTACTGCAGGATACCATACAGAGCCTGTATACCTCCATGTCCTGCCGTATCTCATCTTGTATCCAGACTACAGGCCCGGCTGTAACATCTGTGGTAAATGTACTGCAGGATACCATACAGAGCCTGTATACCTCCATGTCCTGCCGTATCTCATCTTGTATCCAGACTACAGGTCCGGCTGTAACATCTGTGGTAAATGTACTGCAGGATACCATACAGAACCTGTATACCTCCATGTCCTGCCGTATCTCATCTTGTATCCAGACTACAGGTCCAGCTGTAACATCTGTGGTAAATGTACTGCAGGATACCATACAGAGCCTGTATACCTCCATGTCCTGCCGTATCTCATCTTGTATCCAGACTACAGGCCTGGCTGTAACATCTGTGGTAAATGTACTGCAGGATACCATACAGATCCTGTATACCTCCATGTCCTGCCGTATCTCATCTTGTATCCAGACTACAGGCCCAGCTGTAACATCTGTGGTAAATGTACTGCAGGATACCATACAGAACCTGTATACCTCCATGTCCTGCCGTATCTCATCTTGTATCCAGGCTACAGGCCCGGCTGTAACATCTGTGGTAAATGTACTGCAGGATACCATACAGAACCTGTATACCTCCATGTCCTGCCGTATCTCATCTTGTATCCAGACTACAGGCCCAGCTGTAACATCTGTGGTAAATGTACTGCAGGATACCATACAGAGCCTGTATACCTCCATTTCCTGCCGTATCTCATCTTGTATCCAGACTACAGGCCCAGCTGTAACATCTGTGGTAAATGTACTGCAGGATACCATACAGAACCTGTATACCTCCATGTCCTGCCGTATCTCATCTTGTATCCAGACTACAGGCCCAGCTGTAACATCTGTGGTAAATGTACTGCAGGATACCATACAGAGCCTGTATACCTCCATGTCCTGCCGTATCTCATCTTGTATCCAGACTACAGGCCCAGCTGTAACATCTATGGTAAATGTACTGCAGGATACCATACAGAGCCTGTATACCTCCATGTCCTGCCGTATCTCATCTTGTATCCAGGCTACAGGCCCAGCTGTAACATCTGTGGTAAATGTACTGCAGGATACCATACAGAACCTGTATACCTCCATGTCCTGCCGTATCTCATCTTGTATCAAGACTACAGGCCCAGCTGTAACATCTGTGGTAAATGTACTGCAGGATACCATACAGAACCTGTATACCTCCATGTCCTGCCGTATCTCATCTTGTATCCAGACTACAGGCCCGGCTGTAACATCTGTGGTAAATGTACTGCAGGATACCATACAGAACCTGTATACCTCCATGTCCTGCCGTATCTCATCTTGTAGCCAGGCTACAGGCCCAGCTGTAACATCTGTGGTAAATGTACTGCAGGATACCATACAGAACCTGTATACCTCCATGTCCTGCCGTATCTCATCTTGTATCCAGACTACAGGCCCAGCTGTAACATCTGTGGTAAATGTACTGCAGGATACCATACAGAACCTGTATACCTCCATGTCCTGCCGTATCTCATCTTGTATCCAGACTACAGGCCCAGCTGTAACATGTGTGGTAAATGTACTGCAGGATACCATACAGAACCTGTATACCTCCATGTCCTGCCGTATCTCATCTTGTATCCAGGCTACAGGCCTAGCTGTAACATCTGTGGTAAATGTACTGCAGGATACCATACAGAACCTGTATACCTCCATGTCCTGCCGTATCTCATCTTGTATCCAGACTACAGGTCCAGCTGTAATATGTGTGGTAAATGTACTGCAGGATACCATACAGAACCTGTATACCTCCATGTCCTGCCGTATCTCATCTTGTATCCACGCTACAGGCCCAGCTGTAACATCTGTGATAAATGTACTGCAGGATACCATACAGAACCTGTATACCTCCATGTCCTGCCGTATCTCATCTTGTATCCACGCTACAGGCCCAGCTGTAACATCTGTGATAAATGTACTGCAGGATACCATACAGATCCTGTATACCTCCATGTCCTGCCGTATCTCATCTTGTATCCACGCTACAGGCCCAGCTGTAACATCTGTGGTAAATGTACTGCAGGATACCATACAGAGCCTGTATACCTCCATGTCCTGCCGTATCTCATCTTGTATCCAGACTACAGGCCCGGCTGTAACATCTGTGGTAAATGTACTGCAGGATACCATACAGAGCCTGTATACCTCCATGTCCTGCCGTATCTCATCTTGTATCCCGACTACAGGTCCGGCTGTAACATCTGTGGTAAATGTACTGCAGGATACCATACAGAACCTGTATACCTCCATGTCCTGCCGTATCTCATCTTGTATCCAGACTACAGGTCCAGCTGTAACATGTTCCATAGAGGCCCCTGCACAAGGTATTATATCCCATAACAGCCTCTGCACACCGTATTATGTCATATAGTGGCCCCAGCACATGGTATTATGTCACATAGTGACCCCTGAACACCGTATTATGTCACATAGTGGCCTCTGCACACCGTATTATGTCACATAGTGACCCCAGCACACGGTATTATGTCATATAGTGGCCCCAGCACACGGTATTAGGTCCCATAGCGGCCCCTGCACATGGTATTAGGTGCCATAGCGGCCCCTGCACATGGTATTATGTTCCATAGCTCTGTTCAGACCCCTGAGTATAATAAGTGCAGGACCAAGAGAGGTGACAAACATAAAAAAACAATGTACTCACCATTCCACGCTCTGCAGCCGCTCTGTTCTCTTCAGCGCTTCTGCCTGTAGTCAACGACCGCTGATTGGGTCTCTGGGGTCACGTCGCGTCATTATGCGTAATGATGCCAGACGTGACCCCTGAGGCCCTGTCAGCTGTCAGAAGTGCCGGCAGATCGCACAGCCGCCGCGTAACTCAGGGAACAAGGTGAGTATCATTGTTTTTTATGTTTCATCACTTCTCCTAAGTCTCCGCTTATTATACTGGGGGTCTGAAGAGACCCCACAGTATAATAATAGCAGTTTCGTTTCGGCCATGTTTGGTCCAATCGAAGCTGCTGGGTGAGGAATCCGCTGCCGTGTCAGGGAAATAAGCCTCGCGTGCCAAGAGTGGCACGCGTGCCGGGGGTTGCCGACCCCTGGTCTATAGTGATGGATCCAGGATTTGTTTGTAATCTGATGACAGTCGGGTTGGAGTATGGAGGCCTCGTTGTGAGTGCTTCAATCCTGATTGTACTATGGAGCGACACACTGCCCCCTGCTGGTGTGATGATGTAGGGGCCATCATATAGGACAGTCGGTCACCCCTAGTAGTGATACAAGGCCACTGACATCTCAGGGATACGTACAGGACATCCTGACACTGCCACATGTATTGTCTCACATGGCAGGGTGGACAACTGGCACCAGCAGGATAATGCTCGCCCACACACACAAGGGTTCCCCAGTAATGTCTCCACCAGATTACAACACTTCCTGGTCCTGCCCTGTCACCATATTTATCACCAATCCACCATTTATAGGACCAGCTGGGACATCACCAACCTACGAGTGTGCAGGATCTACCGGCCCAGCTGTAACATCTACAGAACCTGTATACCTCCATGTCCTGCCGTATCTCATATTGTATCCAGACTACAGGCCCAGGTGTAACATCTGTGGTAAATGTACTGCAGGATACCATACAGAACCTGTATACCTCCATGTCCTGCCGTATCTCATCTTGTATCCAGGCTACAGGTCCAGGTGTAACATCTGTGGTAAATGTACTGCAGGATACCATACAGAACCTGTATACCTCCGTGTCCTGCCGTATCTCATCTTGTATCCAGTCTACAGGTCCAGTTGTAACATCTGTGGTAAATGTACTGCAGGATACCATACAGATCCTGTATACCTCCGTGTCCTGCCGTATCTCATCTTGTATCCAGTCTACAGGTCCAGTTGTAACATCTGTGGTAAATGTACTGCAGGATACCATACAGAACCTGTATACCTCCGTGTCCTGCCGTATCTCATCTTGTATCCAGTCTACAGGTCCAGTTGTAACATCTGTGGTAAATGTACTGCAGGATACCATACAGATCCTGTATACCTCCGTGTCCTGCCGTATCTCATCTTGTATCCAGTCTACAGGTCCAGTTGTAACATCTGTGGTAAATGTACTGCAGGATACCATACAGATCCTGTATACCTCCGTGTCCTGCCGTATCTCATCTTGTATCCAGTCTACAGGTCCAGTTGTAACATCTGTGGTAAATGTACTGCAGGATACCATACAGAACCTGTATACCTCCGTGTCCTGCCGTATCTCATCTTGTATCCAGTCTACAGGTCCAGTTGTAACACCTATGGTAAATGTACTGCAGGATACCATACAGAACCTGTATACCTCCATGTCCTGCCGTATCTCATCTTGTATCCAGACTACAGGCCCAGCTGTAACATCTGTGGTAAATGTACTGCAGGATACCATACAGAGCCTGTATACCTCCATGTCCTGCCGTATCCCATCTTGTATCCAGACTACAGGCCAGCTGTAACATCTGTGGTAAATGTACTGCAGGATACCATACAGAACCTGTATACCTCCATGTCCTGCCGTATCTCATCTTGTATCCAGACTACAGGCCCAGCTGTAACATCTGAGGTAAATGTACTGCAGGATACCATACAGAGCCTGTATACCTCCATGTCCTGCCGTATCTCATCTTGTATCCAGGCTACAGGCCCAGCTGTAACATCTGTGGTAAATGTACTGCAGGATACCATACAGAGCCTGTATACCTCCATGTCCTGCCGTATCTCATCTTGTATCCAGACTACAGGCCCAGCTGTAACATCTGTGGTAAATGTACTGCAGGATACCATACAGACCTGTATACCTCCATGTCCTGCCGTATCCCATCTGTATCCAGACTACAGGCCAGCTGTAACGCTGTGGTAAAGCTGCAGGTCCACAGCCTGTCCCCAGTCCCCGCTCCGCCGCCGGCCCAGCTGTAACATCTGTGGTAAATGTACTGCAGGATACCATACAGAACCTGTATACCTCCATGTCCTGCCGTATCTCATCTTGTATCCAGACTACAGGCCAGCTGTAACGTCTGTGGTAAATGTACTGCAGGATACCATACAGAGCCTGTATACCTCCATGTCCTGCCGTATCTCATCTTGTATCCAGACTACAGGCCCAGCTGTAACATCTGTGGTAAATGTACTGCGGGATACCATACAGAACCTGTATACCTCCATGTCCTGCCGTATCTCATCTTGTATCCAGACTACAGGCCCAGGTGTAACATCTGTGGTAAATGTACTGCAGGATACCATACAGAACCTGTATACCTCCATGTCCTGCCGTATCTCATCTTGTATCCAGACTACAGGCCCAGCTGTAACATCTGAGGTAAATGTACTGCAGGATACCATACAGAACCTGTATACCTCCATGTCCTGCCGTATCTCATCTTGTATCCAGGCTACAGGCCCAGCTGTAACATCTGTGGTAAATGTACTGCAGGATACATACAGAGCCTGTATACCTCCATGTCCTGCCCGTATCTCATCTTGTATCCAGACTACAGGCCCAGCTGTAACATCTGTGGTAAATGTACTGCAGGATACCATACAGAACCTGTATACCTCCATGTCCTGCCGTATCTCATCTTGTATCCAGACTACAGGCCCAGCTGTAACATCTGTGGTAAATGTACTGCAGGATACCATACAGAGCCTGTATACCTCCATGTCCTGCCGTATCTCATCTTGTATCCAGGCTACAGGCCCGGCTGTAACATCTGTGGTAAATGTACTGCAGGATACCATACAGAACCTGTATACCTCCATGTCCTGCCGTATCTCATCTTGTATCCAGACTACAGGCCCAGCTGTAACATCTGTGGTAAATGTACTGCAGGATACCATACAGAACCTGTATACCTCCATGTCCTGCCGTATCTCATCTTGTATCCAGACTACAGGCCCAGCTGTAACATCTGTGGTAAATGTACTGCAGGATACATACAGAGCCTGTATACGCGGGCGGGCCTGTATACCTCCATGTCCTGCCGTATCTCATCTTGTATCCAGGCTACAGGTCCGGCTGTAACATCTGTGGTAAATGTACTGCAGGATACCATACAGAACCTGTATACCTCCATGTCCTGCCGTATCTCATCTTGTATCCAGACTACAGGCCCAGCTGTAACATCTGTGGTAAATGTACTGCAGGATACATACAGAGCCTGTATACCTCCATGTCCTGCCGTATCTCATCTTGTATCCAGACTACAGGCCCAGCTGTAACATCTGTGGTAAATGTACTGCAGGATACCATACAGAACCTGTATACCTCCATGTCCTTCCGTATCTCATCTTGTATCCAGGCTACAAGCACCAACAGGGTACTGGAGCCTGCGTCCAATTGTCCAGTTTTCCCCAACACCCTTCTCCTTTGGCTGTAATATTGTCATCACATCGCACTGAGGAAGACTCAGGCCAGTACAATGACTCCTTGTTCTTGCAGTATATTTTTTGTGGGTAACATGGCAGACAGCATAGTAATTGACATTGTAATCCTGAAGGACTGGGGTTTGTATTTCACAATATAGAAGTGGTTTTCCTGTTTTTTATTTTTCTTACATAATGAAAATGGACTTTTTGGCAGAAGTCTATGAAATCCTCGTAATACCTACTGATGTATCTTACAACTACATCATCATCTAAGAAAAACCGATGGAGCAATCTTCACTGAAGTATAAGCCAGGACGCAAGAAGACTGACTTGAGAACTCAAGATTTATGTAGTTGGCTTCTGACTACTCTATAACTAAAGCCAGGAATCCATTTCCCATACTTTAACAATGACATTTATCTTCACCTACGAGACAATGAAGCTACTCATCTTTGCAGAAGAACAGGATCCTTAGACTTGTCTCCAATTGTAAGGTGTTACGTGTATGACCTCATGTACACAGTTGTTATGTAGCTACATGACTACAGAGTCATAGGTACTCTCTGTACTGCCATATAGTGCCATTTATAGCTCTCTATCGTGGGACTATATAACTATATAACTCGGTTATCTTCAGATGGAACTAGGAGCAATTTACTGTATATGTCATATTCTTATGTCGTACTCAGACACCTCTGCATAGCAAAGACAGTAAAAGACTGCCTACTTCAGTCAGCGCAGAGGCTGCTGTAATCACAGGATGAGCTAGCAAGTGTCCTCTGCATATCCACAGACAACTTGTAATGCTTTATTTTGATAAAATAAATCAAGATATATCTACCTTTCAGCAGGGAGAAAGTAAAACAGATAAAAAGGCAAATTGGACATAATTTCACAAAAAAACACCAAAAATGGGCCGGACAAAATTGTTGGCACCTTTTCAAAATTGTATGTGAATAACTTTGTTTCAAGCTCGTTCAAACTCACCTTTGTCAAGTAACAGGTGTGGGCAATATAAAAATCACACCTGAAACCAGATAAAAAGGAAAGAATTTGACTCTATCTTTGCATTGTGTATCTGTGTGTGCCACACTAAGCACGGAGAACAGAAAGAGGAGAAGAGAACTGTCTCAGGGCTTGAGAACCAAAATTGTGGAAAAATATCAACAATCTCAAGGTTACAAGTTAATTTCCAGAGATCTTGATGTTCCTTTGTCCACGGTGCACAACATATTCAAGAAGTTTACACCCCATGGCCCTGTAGCTAATCTCCCTGGACATGGATGGAAGAGAAAAACAGATGAAAGGTTGCAACGCAGGATAGTGCTTATGGTAGATAAGCAGCCCCAACCAAGTTCCAGAGACATCCAAGCTGTCCTGCAGTCTCAGGAGGCATCAGTGTCAGCGCCAACTATCCAACAGGAGACCCAGGAGGACCCCAATGCTGAAACAGATAGAAAAAAGCCAAAATATACGAGAGTAAGCCACAATCCTTCTGGGAAAACGTCTTGTGGACAGATGAGACAAGACAGAGCTTTTTGGTAAAGCCCATCATTCTACTGGTTACCGAAAACGGAATGAGGTTTCCATCTCTTTTATGCTTTGACATATAGGGGTCATGGATATAGCTAAATGAGAGCTGGTGGGGCGTGAGGGTGCTATGTGCCAGGAGGGGGTGTCAGGGGTTCATCACTAGGGATGAGTGAACTGATTCTACCCAAATTTTCCAAAAGTTTCGGACTGGACCCGAACCTGAAATTTTTGGGGTTTGACACTCACAAAGCACTATTATACTCTGGAGTCTCCTCAGACTCCAGAGTATAATAAGTTAAGTCCCAGGGGTGGTGAGTAAAAACAACAAACATTTATACTCCCCTTGACTCACCTCTCCTGGGCATCCTCATGGCGTCCAGCGGTATCCTGATACCCTCTTCAGGCTGAACCTCTTGATATATCTGGTGGGGTTCACCCATCTCAAGCCATTACCAAGTTATATAGATACAAGACTAGGGAATGACGCTGAATATTTGCTTCCTTAGCATAGGAGATCTCAAGAAACCCCCGAAGTTCTCCTATGCTGCAGAGAGATTATTCCCTCTTAAATATAGCAACTTTCTATTCCTAAAGATCTGAGACTGAGGGGTTTAACAACTTATATATTTAAAGCCACTGAATTAATATGACATGTAAAAGGAGATCAATAACATAGCATACATGTTGTCTTTGTATTATTCTCTGTATGGCCACCCAGTAGATGTGTTGTGGCTTTTGCTAGCATGTCACAATATTGTATTCAATGGGTTTCATGAGCAATTATAGTCCTTAAGCAAATATGTCCTCAGTTAAGACTGAACAAATCTATATATCAAGCAAAAACAACTGCCCCTAGGCAACTGATAAATATAAATGCACCCTTAGTAGAATAATGTGGACATGTACATAGCAGGGAGAGACAGAGACTCCCTGATTCAATCAGTGCAGAGGCTGCTGTAATCTCAGGATTAACAAGCATGTTTCCTCTGAAGAAGCATAGACAGCTTGTAATGCTTTATTTTGGGTAAGAAATTAATGTAACAAGTTCTATCTATCTAGTTATCTTAAAAAAAAAAAAAAAAAGATTCCCAGGACCTAGCAACGAATGTATATATAAAAAAACAGGCAGCATGAGCAATGACATTTTGGTTCAGTGTGGAAAAGGATCGCATTGAGCTGAAATGTTGCTGCTCATGAAATAAAGTATCTATCACAAAAATGTCTGGACCACTGTATAAGCAATTCTAGCTCCAATGCCGCCCCTGCTACCTCTTGTGTCACCCCCTCTACCTAATAGATTGTAAGCTCTTGCGAGCAGGGCCCTCAGTCCCAGTGAATTGACTATTTCTTTGTAATGTATCTTTTTTGTCTGTATTTGAACCCTACAAATTGTAAAGTGCTGCGGAATATGTTGGCACTATATAAATAAAATGTATTATTTTATTATTATTATTATTATTATTCTTATACATCACTTTTTCACATTTTGGAGTGCTGCCCTTTTATCTATCTATCTATCTATCTATCTATCTATCTATCTATCTATCTCATATCTATCTATCTATCTATCTATCTATCTATCTATTTATCTCATATCTATCCATCTATCTCATATCTATCTATCTATCTATTTATCTCATATCTATCATCTATCTCATATCTATCCATCTATCTATCTATCTCATATCTATCTATCTATCTACCTATCTCTCTCTAATTAATCTATCTCTCAGCAGGGAGGAAGTAAAGGGTTGCAGTTATTCTGTTCTCCTTCCCTGCCCCATATTAAAACAAATACAGCATGCAGTCATAAGATTTAACTAATTCAATTAATTTTAGATCACAAAACTTTATTTTACACCCTAAGGAGATGGTCCTAAAAGGCTTTTAGAATGGATCCATTTTATAAAATTTGATGATTTTGCTTTCATCATATGACTTCTATGATGTTTTATGATTTTGATTTTCTATTTCAGACATTTTCCATGTCAGAAAACAGTTTAACTTTTTTAGTTTTCTTAACTTCTAAATTCTTTTCTAATGATATAGAATGTCGTGTATCGTAGAAGTGGCAGCTCCATTGTCTCTTATATTGTCGTCTACAATTTTCACTACAATGCGGCTTCATCAATTTTCAATACATTGGGACAAAGAGACAAGCGATTTCTAATAGTCTTTATATTACATTCATGGAGACAAAGCTCGGACTGAGTGAAATTGTTATTTATGACAATGGAAATTTGGGCGACTCCGTGAATCTGTCACTTTCCCTGCGCCGAGTGACCCTACATAATAATTATAAGTGTAGGAGGCTGAACCAGCCCTGACAGCTCAATGAGGGATGTGACGGAAGGTTTTGTTCAGGTGTCCGTGTATGGATAAATGTTTATCTCTCATGTTTTATAGCGCGCAATTGTATGATCCGTTATTTTATATCCCGCACACATTTATTATCTGTAAAGAGATCATTACCGCATCGTAATAGAGTCTTAAAGGAGACTTTTCCCAAGTACATTCTTGTATAAGAGATAGGAGTGCTCCGATTGACTTCTATAAGATAAGTTTGTTCCACACCCTCTTGGCCGTTCCATGCTTTTCAATGGCTACCAGCACAGATAGCCAAGTGCTGTATCTTGGCAGTCTCCGCCAATAGGGTGTAATGTCTTCTTACTGGAATTCCCCTTTAAGATGCCAATTATTCCATTGGGTTACTTGGTCTAATTGGAGGAAAGGCATCACATGGTGTTGGCCGCATCCCTTTCAGCTGAAGTGCCGTAGTGCTGGCCAACACCAGTCAGGGTTAGAGGCATTCAGTTCAGGTGGAGGGACACCACCTAAACCTATTACAGGTTATGTTCCTGTTTTTGCTGCAGCTACTATCTCAGCTTTACTACTGTACACAAAGTGGCCCCAGCTCTGCTATACCAAGTATTCCCAAGATTACAACACCACAGTTCTTGCCCCAGCTCTTACATCAAGTGGCTCTAGCTCTGTTACACCACATGCTCCCAGCTCTGCTGAATACTAACTTGGGTTGCACTTTTGGCGTAAGATAGGACCTTGAGCCAAATGTTCACTTAATATCAGTTTTCCGACATAGAGGGAATGATGAATTTTCCCCATTGTCTAGTGTCAATGACAAATTCATCTCTGCTACACTGCGAGTCTTTATGTATGGTGAAATGTAAATCGTGATACAATTTGCTTTGTCCTTTTCTCTCTAGAAGTATTCCCGGGTGTTATGTAAGGAGACTTCATGTCCTTGTACACCCGGACTGTCTACAAACACGCAGGAGGAAGTTGTCATGTTCATAGGGAAATAAGAAATCTGTCCAACTCCCAGTATGTGAACAGTAACAAAGCACAAGTCACATCCAAAGCCACCTTATCCGGGTTCACGGGGAGCGCAGCACAGTAAGTGCCTAAAGCAAGGAGCAATGGCTGCCAGTGTGGCTGGTGTACGATGATCTCTGTTGCAATACACTGTCACTACAGGTTCAACCTGGCATTGTATCCATGGCTTAGAAGTGGTCTAAATGAGGTTGTGTGCCGTATGTTCTGCTGCTATCCCCATCCATATAGTGCACTGTCTATAAATAACCATGCAATATAGTGTGCCATCCTATAAATAACCATGCAGTATAGTGCACTGTCCTATAAATAACCCTGTCATATGGTGCACTGTCCTATAAATATCCATGCCATATAGTGCACCGTCCTATAAATAACCATGCCATATAGTGCACTGTCCTGTAAATAACCCTGCCATATAGCGCACTGTCCTGTAAATAACCCTGCCATATAGTGCACCGTTCTATAAATAACCATGCCTTATGGTGCACTGTCCTATAAATAACCCAGGCATATAGTTCACTGTCCTATAAATAACCCTGCCATATGGTGCACTGTCCTATAAATAACCCTGCCATATGGTGCACTGTCCTATAAATAACCCTGCCATATGGTGCACTGTCCTATAAATAACCATGCAATATAGTGCACTGTCCTACAAATAACCCTTCCATATAGTTCACTGTCCTATAAATAACCCTGCCATATGGTGCACTGTCCTATAAATAACCCTGCCATATGGTGCACTGTCCTATAAATAACCATGCAATATAGTGCACTGTCCTATAAATAACCCTTCCATATAGTTCACTGTCCTATAAATAACCCTGCCATATGGTGCACTGTCCTATAAATAACCCTGCCGTATGGTGCACTGTCCTATAAATAACCATGCCGTATAGTGCACCGTCCTATAAATAACCATGCCATATGGTGCACTGTCCTATAAATAACCATGCAATATAGTTCACTGTCCTATAAATAACCCTGCCATATAGTGCACTGTCCTATAAATAACCATGCAATATAGTGCACCTTCCTATAAATAACCCTGCCATTTTGGTGCACTGTCCTATAAATAACCCTGCTGTACTGAAAAGTATTGTTGAGAAATGCTGCAAAGAAAAGCAAACCTGTATGTGATTTATCTCCATCGGGGGTGACAGGTGATGTATACAACTCTACGGCATATTGTTATATATACTGTAACTAGTAACTAAGTTTTTACTTCCTCTTTCTTGTCCTTTGGCGCTCCTCACTTTGGCACGCTGAGGATATTGATCAGGGTGTTTTGGGATTCATCACCATCCGCCCATTAGCTGTAAATCTCTGGCCGGTCCGGCTAGTGATGTCCATTAGTAACAAAGGGCTTCATACTAATAAAAGGCACCAGCAATGAACCTGCCAGACACTCGCTGATCTACATTGTGTCTCCGTCCTCCGGGTTATCTGCAGCTCAATAAATGCAAAATGATTGAATTAAATCTCAGGCAGTGATTTTATGGAGGATATTGTAATAGGCTCAGGCAGTGGAGAATGAGCACGGGCACCGCTATACAGAATGTATGGAAGGGCTCATGCACATGGCGGTAATATGGCTCAGCTTTGTGCAATGATGCTATAGAACTCCCACTGAGGTAAAGGAGGCCCCACCTGTACCGCTACTGTGCCCCACCTGTACCTCTACTGTGCCCCACCTGTACCGCTACTGTGCCCCACCTGTACCGCTACTGTGCCCCACCTGTACCGCTACTGTGCCCCACCTGTACCTCTACTGTGCCCCACCTGTACCACTACTGTATCCCTACTGTGCCCCACCTGTACCTCTACTGTGCCCCACCTGTACCGCTAGTGTGCCCCACCTGTACCTCTACTGTGCCCCACCTGTACCACTACTGTGCCCCACCTGTACCGCTACTGTGCCCCACCTGTACCTCTACTGTGCCCCCACCTGTACCGCTACTGTGCCCCACCTGTACCGCTACTGTGCCCCACCTGTACCTCTACTGTGCCCCACCTGTACCTCTACTGTGCCCCACCTGTACCACTACTGTATCCCTACTGTGCCCCACCTGTACCGCTAGTGTGCCCCACCTGTACCTCTACTGTGCCCCACCTGTACCGCTACTGTGCCCCACCTGTACCTCTACTATACCCCTACTGTGCCCCACCTGTACCTCTACTGTGCCCCACCTGTACCTCTACTGTGCCCCACCTGTACCGCTACTGTGCCCCACCTGTACCTCTACTGTGCCCCACCTGTACCTCTACTGTGCCCCACCTGTACCGCTACTGTGCCCCACCTGTACCGCTACTGTGCCCCACCTGTACCGCTACTGTGCCCCACCTGTACCTCTACTATACCCCTACTGTGCCCCACCGCTGTACTGTGCCCCACCGACCTCTACTGTGCCCCACCTGTACCGCTACTGTGCCCCACCTGTACCTCTACTGTGCCCCACCTATACCGCTACTGTGCCCCACCTGTACCGCTACTGTGCCCCACCTGTACCTCTACTGTGCCCCACCTGTACCTCTACTGTGCCCCACCTGTACCTCTACTGTGCCCCACCTGACCGCTACTGTGCCCCACCTGTACCTCTACTATACCCCTACTGTGCCCCACCTGTACCTCTACTGTGCCCCACCTGTACCTCTACTGTGCCCCACCTGTACCGCTACTGTGCCCCACCTGTACCTCTACTGTGCCCCACCTATACCTCTACTGTGCCCCACCTGTACCGCTACTGTGCCCCACCTGTACCTCTACTGTGCCCCACCTGTACCTCTACTGTGCCCCTCCTGTACCTCTACTGTGCCCCACCTGTACCGCTACTGTGCCCCACCTGTACCTCTACATACCCCTACTGTGCCCCACCTGTACCTCTACTGTGCCCCACCTGTACCTCTACTGTGCCCCACCTGTACCGCTACTGTGCCCCACCTGTACCTCTACTGTGCCCCACCTATACCTCTACTGTGCCCCACCTGTACCGCTACTGTGCCCCACCTGTACCTCTACTGTGCCCCACCTGTACCGCTAATGTGCCCCACCTGTACCTCTACTGTAACCCACCTGTACCGCTACTGTGCCCCACCTGTACCTCTACTGTGCCCATCCTGTACCTCTACTGTGCCCCACCTGTACCGCTACTGTGCCTCTGCTGTATCCCTACTGTGCCCCACCTGTACCGCTACTGTGCCTCTGCTGTATCCCTACTGTGCCCCACCTGTACCTTTGCTGTATCCCTACTGAGCCTCTACCATGCCACTACTGTGCCTCACCTGTACCTCTACTGTGCCCCACCTGTACCACTACTGTATCCCAACTGTGCCTCACCTGTACCTCAACTGTGCCACTACTGTGCTCCACTTGTACCTCTACTGTGCCACTACTGTGTCCCACCTGTACCCCTACTGTGCCTCCCCTGTACCGCTAATGTACCACTACTGTGCCCCACCTGTACCTCTACTGCGCCTCACCTGTACCTCTAATGTACCACTACTGTGCCACTACTGTGCCCCACCTGTACCTCTACTGTGCCTCCCCTGTACCGCTAATGTACCACTACTGTGCCCCACCTGTACCTCTACTGCGCCTCACCTGTACCTCTAATGTACCACTACTGTGCCACTACTGTGCCCCACCTGTACCCCTACTGTGCCTTCCCTGTACCGCTAATGTAACACTGCTGTACCCCTACTGTGCCTCTGCTGTACCCCTACTGTGCCACTACTGTACCTCTACTGTACCTCACCTGTGCCTCACCTGTACCTCTACTGTGCCCCACCTGTATCGCTACTGTATCCCAACTGTGCCTCACCTGTACCTCAACTGTGCCACTACTGTGCCCCACTTGTACCTCTACTGTGACACTACTGTGCCCCACCTGTACCCCTACTGTGCCTCCCCTGTACCGCTAATGTACCACTACTGTGCCCCACCTGTACTTCTAATGTACCACTACTGTACCTCTTCTGTGCCTCACCTGTACCTCTACTGCACCACTGCTACTGTAACTCTGCTGTACCCCTACTGTGCCACTACTGTACCTCACCTGTGCCTCACCTGTACCTCTGCTGCACCCCTACTGTACCTCTACTGTAACTCTGCTGTACCTTTGCTGTACCTCTACTGCACCCCTACTGTACCTCTACTGTACCTCTGCTGTACCCCTACTGTACCTCTACTGTACCTCTGCTGTACCCCTACTGTACCTCTACTGTACCTCTGCTGTACCCCTACTGTACCTCTGTTGCACCCCTACTGTACCTCTACTGTACCTTTGCTGTACCTCTACTGTACCTTTGCTGTACCTCTACTGTACCTTTGCTGTACCTCTACTGCTCCACTACTGTACCTCTAGTGTACCTCTATTATACCAATCCTATAGAATACACATCTCATGACCAGGGCCGTTTTAACACATTGGTGGGCCCAGTGCAGAGGTCTCATAAATGGGCCCCACCATCACCACCCACTATTATACCCATCTGAAAGCTGCCAAAAACTGGGATTTTATATGGTGACATTCAATGGATGAAAATGTGTTTGACTGATGGAACTTTTCCGCCTGTCAGAAATGTTTTATACCTTCATCTCTAGTAATAATCGTTATTGCTATTATTTTAGCGTGTAAGGATATCGCTAGAGAGGCGGGCGGCGTATTTTACTCTATAAAGATCAGGTACGGACAGGACAGGGACAGGGTCAAACGTAAACTTTATTGATGACTTTGTGTATGTGTTATGTAAGTGTTTGCTGCAACTCTTTTGGTCACAGCCCCAATAAACTTCCTGGTTATGTTCAGAGGGGTATTACATAAGATACCCCTGTGATTAGGCTCAGAGGGGTATTACATTATCCCTCTATGTGACAATCAGAGAGCTAAAGTATAGTATGCTCTGTGATTGATAGGAGAGGCGATAACATGGACAGAAGTCCCTGCTACTCTCCCCTGGGGTCACATACAAGTGATGCACAGACAATGTGTCTCTGCAGTCTGCAGCTCTGCTCCTTCCCCCTCCTTCCTCCTTTTTCTTTTAACAAATGCTGCCTGAGGCAGGAGGAGGGGGCACTTTAGAACCCCATATGTCAGGATCCCTTAGAGCTATGATGATAACCTTGATGCCAAGATCATCATGATAGTCCTTACAGATTTGGAGCGATTCGCTGTTAAAAACACGTTCGGGAATTGAGATCTCCATTAGGATCTCAATGCCGAACATAATTTTCTGCAGCGAATTGCTCTGGATCTGTAAGGAATATCATGATGATCTTGGAATCATTTCAAAGAGGAGATTCTCATCTTCATCCAAGGTCATCTTCATAGCCCTGCAGTTGTCGCCACAGTTTAATCTCCCTCTCCTACCACACAAAGATAATAAAAAAAAACACTAACACTCACCTCTCCTCGCTCCCCTGCTGTCTGGGTCCAGAGTCTTCAGGGAGCTGAAGGCGCGATGTAAGTGATGTCATCACATCGCGCCTGCAGCTCCCGGGGAAGAATGATGACGCAGGGAGTGAACGGCTCCCTGCTTCTTTATTCTACGCAACTGGGGCAGCCCAGAACGGCAGGACAGCATATGCAGAACTGTCCCGCTGGTCCTATGGTTAAAGCAGCCCTGCTCATGACATATTATCTCAAAATCATATTTTCTTGTTGCTAAAGCGATTTTCCTACCAACATAACCATATATAAAATTGTAGACAATTAATAGTTACAACAGAGTTTTAGAGATTTTATCTAAACATCTTAGTGGTGACATCTTTTGATCGGTTTCCAATGGATACAACAATGAATGAGGGAACTTTCCCTGGCCTGGGACTTGTCAGAAAGCCTTATTGTGGTCGGGTTATCTTCTCATACATGTAGTGTCCTCCTGATAACCAGCCATGATGTCCTTATTGTGGTCAGGTTATCTTCTCATACATGTAGTGTCCTCCTGATAACCAGCCATGATGTCCTTATTGTGGTCAGGTTATCTTCTCATACATGTAGTGTCCTCCTGATAACCAGCCATGATGTCCTTATTGTGTCCGGGTTATCTTCTCATACATGTAGTGTTCTCCTGATAACTAGCCATGATGTCCTTATTGTGGTCGGGTTATCTTCTCATACATGTAGTGTCCTCCTGATAACCAGCCCTGATGTCCTTATTGTGGTCGGGTTATCTTCTCATACATGTAGTGTCCTCCTGATAACCAGCCATGATGTCCTTATTGTGGTCAGGTTATCTTCTCATACATGTAGTGTCCTCCTGATAACCAGCCATGATGTCCTTATTGTGGTTGGGTTATCTTCTCATACATGTAGTGTCCGCCTGATAACCAGCCATGATGTCTTTATTATGGTTTGGTTATCTTCTCATACATGTAGTGTCCTCCCTGATAACCAGCCATGTGTCCTTATTGTGGTCGGGTACTTCTCATACATGTAGTGTCCCTCCTGATAACCAGCCATGATGTCCTTATTGTGGTCGGGTTCCTCTTAACATTATCCCCCTCCAGCCTGTCCAGGGTTATCTTCTCATACATGTAGTGTCCCTCCTGATATCCAGCCATGATGTCCTTATTGTGGTCGGGTTATCCTCTCATACATGTAGTGTCCCCTCCTGATAACCAGCCATGATGTCCTTATTGTGGTCGGGTTATCTTCTCATACATGTAGTGTCCCTCCTGATAACCAGCCATGATGTCCTTATTGTGGTCGGGTTATCTTCTCATACATGTAGTGTCCTCCTGATAACCAGCCATGATGTCCTTATTGTGGTCAGGTTATCTTCTCATACATGTAGTGTCCTCCTGATAACCAGCCATGATGTCCTTATTGTGGTCGGGTTATCTTCTCATACATGTAGTGTCCGCCTGATAACCAGCCATGTTCTTTTATGGTTTGGTTTTCTTCTCATACATTAGTGTCCTCCTGATAACCAGCCATGATGTCCTTATTGTGGTCGGGTTATCTTCTCATACATGTAGTGTCCCTCCTGATAACCAGCCATGATGTCCTTATTGTGGTCAGGTTATCTTCTCATACATGTAGTGTCTCTCCTGATAACCAGCCATGATGTCCTTATTGTGGTCAGGTTATCTTCTCCCGACTACCATGTATGGGTCGGGTCTTCCCAGGGTCCTCCTGATAACCAGCCATGATATCCTTATTGTGGTCGGGTTATCTTCTCTTACATGTAGTGTCCTCCTGATAACCAGCCATGATGCCCTTATTGTGGTCGGGTTATCTTCTCATACATGTAGTGTCCCCTCCTGATAACCAGCCTTGATGTCCTTATTATGGTCGGGTTATCTTCTCATACATGTAGTGTCCCCTCCTGATAACCTGTCCACAAAACTGAAATCCTGGCTGGCACATCCCAGACCATAGAAAGTTCCTCCATTCGTGGTCGTATGTATTGGCAACCGTTCAAGATAATGTCCCTACTGCAGGTGGTTTTTGTAGAATACACACACAGAATGATAATGTGATACTGTCATCAAGCAACTTTTATAAAACTTTTCGGCAATTTCACAATTAATGTAGCCGATCCATAATGATGTAACGTTTTCCGATCACCGGTCACCTCGGACTGATGCAGGAGACAAGAGGCCATGCACTTTCTTAAGAAAAGTAGCAATTACAATTTCCTTTCCAAAATCAGAGTATTTTAATGTCTCCATCTTGTAATTCTAATGTAAGAAATGTATTTTATGAAATAATGAGGGGAAGCAATAAATGCCGATGAGATGAGAGTTGTAGTCACTGTAATTGCTGGAGCCATTTCCTGGGAAAAAGATTATTCTACCCAAATTGGAAACATGACGTTTTTACAGAAATCCACTGTATGGGCTGAATGTGAACATGAAGCAAAACCATATTGTATAGACATATGGCATCTATATAGCGGTGTGTCTTGTCTACATCTGTCTTCGTTGATGCCATTTATGGGTTGGCTGTCATCTTGATTCCATCTTCCAATCTGATGGGATTTCCCTAATGTGGCCAACATTTTCCATGGAGCTTTGCACTTTTCAGAAACTAAGGGATAGAGAAGTCTCATGACACTGCACTTGCTCTATCCGAGGCTTATGATTAGAACTTATAACCTCTAACTCATACTACAAAGCTTTGGTATATTTTTATGCAGCATTAGTCTGTATTCCCTGTCTGGGATAAGGTTTCTCTATGTTAGCAAGCAGGAATCAAGGAGAGGAGCATGAAGCTACAGCTTGTGGGGATACACTGGAGCTTGTGCACTCAGCACTCACAGATAGTATAATTAAGCAGTGTGAGTCAGGGGAGTGCAGTGTGAAGATGCACAGGAGATTATTTCACACAGCACATACAGGTAGGATAGACAGGCAGATACACTGGAGATTATGCACTCAGCACTCACAGATAGTATAGTTAAGCAGTGTGAGACGGGGGAGCGCAGTGTGAAGATGCATCTCATAAGATGCACAGGAGATTTTGCACACAGCACATGCAGATAGTATAGACAGGCAGTGTGAGCCAGGGCAGGAGTGTGAAACTATTTCTCATCAGATACACTGGAGATTATGCACTCAGCACTCACAGATAGTATAGTTAAGCAGCACTCTATGTAAGAGGGACACGCAGATGATCAAGGATGGCATAGCTTAATGGGGGGTGTTAGGGAGTTGCCGAGAGGTATTTTATAGGGGACAACTTGCTCATTGGTCGGGTCGGACAGGTGGGACCCTCACTGATCATGATAATGAAGGCCCCATACCCCATCTGCGTGGAGCGGCAGGCTGAGCATGCACACTGTCACTTCTTTACTGTTCCTGTGACTGCCGAGTACACTGCAAAAGCAAAATAGTGTTCAAGGGTGTAAAGTACCTACACATGAAAGTGGCCTGCTGGCATTCTACATGGATGGTCTGTGCTTAGGATAGATTGGGGCTCATCTGCTAATCAGGAAAATGGGGAGGCAGTCACTTTTGTATGGATTTCACGGTGCTGGATATGAAGGGGAGACCAGTCCGGTCACCAAGAACAGATCAGACGCCAGAGTAGGGGATCCACCAGAGGCCCAGGCTCTGACACCATGGATGGTATCCGAGCCTGTGACATGGATACAGCCCCTGGGATTATGGGTACAGCCCCATGTGGAGGTGACTTTGGTGCAGGGTTGCATACATCCGAGCATGCGTTCAGTGCATACATCATATTTTCCTGCCAAAAGCCTGTCATATACAGTATATACATATGAAATGTGAACAGACACTTAATTGAATTCAGAACTTGAACCAATTGATGCTACTTCCTGTAGGTGACACTTTAGTACAGATCCGCGGGCGTGTCTTCGTTACCTGTGACCAATCTTTCTATTTTCCAGATTACATCTTCAGTAATGAGCTGCCTCTGCTTTACAATATGGCGGCCCCTTTATTATCTTGTCTACATAATATATCCATCCCCTGCACCGTCACATCACCGCAGCGGCAGAGCTGGGGACAAATAACCTGAAGTAGTGAGAGATTTCTTACAATGCGACACTTCTTATATAGTCTATTAAGTTTTCTCTGGGCTCCTTCGATGACTCCGTGCTCCGCTCACATCTTGTCTCGTCTTCTCTGATCCTTGAAATCCATTTAATTCAGGAGGAAATTCACAGATACGCTCTGATACACTGCATATCCCACTGGAGGAGTCAACAGCAGCGGGTCAGTACAGTCTGTCTACTGGGCCGTCACATCACACGCCGAGAGGTTTACTGCCTAAACACCACGAATCAGTCCGATGAGACATTTCTAAACTGGATTTAGGATTTAATCCCCCCTTCAGGGTATAAAGTGACCCAGCCCTGTCCATTGGCATAAGTTAGGTAATGCAGCTTGGGAAATCCATACTGCAGTACCAGATACAGCCACATAGATGAGGGTGGCGCTGTGTCAAGTACCGTATTGAAGGGTTAGGCATTTTTTTATCAAGTGTCAGGGTCAGTTAAATTGTGAATGGAGCACTGGTGTGTTTGCATGACCATTTGCTGCCATGGGGCTGCTGGGACTGTAATCTCTGGCCGCCCAGTTTCCAGATTCCTGACCTGAGCCCTCTGAACTGACCGAGGCCACAAGGGTTGCATCAAAGATCCAGACAGTGATGTGAACGCAAAAACAGAACATACTCAAATGCTCCTGCACAAGAAAACTGCTCTACAGTCAGTGAAAAATTGTCCAAAATGAAAAATACCCCGAAGAGATTTCCCAATATACAATCCAAAAGTCAACCCCAAAAAGCTCTAGTAATAAGCAGAGCGACAGCGGCACCCGCGACTAGTGTTGGGGGAATCGGTTTGCACCAAATGGATTCAAACCCAAAATCCAAATACCAATAATGCACAGGGATAATGCTAGTCTGTATCTGTGCTTAATAATACGATAAGGAACCTCACCCGCCGCCGCCAGATTATGAGGAACGCCGGAGACGCAACCCCGAAGAGAAAGGATGACCTCCCCCAGTGGCACGAACCCACCACCCAGTACAGACCAAAAGCAGATAGATAGGATACACCGAGGCCAAGTCACAACGTCACATAATTTAGAGACATTTTGTGTGTCTTTTGGATTATACAATGGAAATCCAGTACCAGCAACATTTATTTGGGCCGGGAATGCACGAGGGCCGAGTATTTTATGTTTAAGCAGTGTGGTTTAGGCGGGCCCAGCGGGGGTCGCCGCGCCGCGGGTTGCCGCGATGGAATGCCGATGCCCCTGCGGAATCCATGGCAAGATCAAGCAGGACACTGATTTTTTCTGCGTCCTGCTGCGATCTCTGTCTCCCATTGAATCTGCCACGGACTTGCGCAAGACAGGTGACGGCGTGCCGCTGGACATTTTTTCTATGACTCACAATTTTGCTTTTTTATGTCTTTTTTTGGGCCACAGGCTATTTCCAGCACATTTCTGAATGATGCCAGAACGTTCTCCCGTCCCTGATATTTCCTCTGACTAGA
Organism: Leptodactylus fallax; assembly: GCA_947044405.1. NCBI lineage: Eukaryota > Metazoa > Chordata > Amphibia > Anura > Leptodactylidae > Leptodactylus > Leptodactylus fallax. Next base: position 41,333 of record CAMRHE010001156.1, read on the forward strand.
GATATCTGGAGATGATAATCCTCTTAACAAGATCTGCTAATAACATTCCAGCGGATCGCCATCACCCTGTCATTACTGGACGCCGCTATTTCCTATCTGTTCCTTGCCCATAATGGTGTACAGGAATCTTTACAAGATGTAGCAGAGCTGAGTTTGTTACTATGCATTGTATTATCCGAATGTGTGGAGATGAGCACGCTTGGCGATTGTACTTATGTGTTGACCTTACATATCCTTCTAGCTCGACAGGACATTTAAGATCAAACAAAATAAACCTAATACTCCCCTCGCCCCGTTCCCCTGCTGTCCTCTCTTGTCTCTGATCTCAGAGGCTTCAGGGAGGAGAAGGTGCAATGTAAGTGACGTCACCACGGAAATGTAAGTGATGTCACCACATTGCATCTACTGTTACCAAGACACCCACTCCTTACCTTACCAGTGTATGCGGAGGATGCAGATGGTTGACAAGGGGACAGGATCCGGAATACGTGACTGTTCCACTGAATCGTGGATATTTGGGCGTTACGGTGTTAGGACCTGGGGCATTAAACTTTGTGGGGGAAGAGCTGGGAGCATTATACATAGACACGAGACATGCACTTCAGTAAGATCGACCCAAATATCTCAAATTGTTTGGATTTTAATGAAACTGAACAATTGGGGACTCGTCTCTGGCATACTAAACCTGGGACCTTGGGACATTATACTGTGTGGGAACTGGGGACATTATACTGTGTGAGCTGGGGACATTATACTGTGTGGGAAATGGGGACATTATACTGTGTGAGAGCTGGGGATATTATACTGTGTGGGAAATGGGGACATTATACTGTGTGAGAGCTGGGGACATTATACTGTGTGAGAGATGGGGACGTTATACTGTGTGAGAGCTGGGGACATTATACTGTGTGGGAGCTGGGGACATTATACTGTGTTGGAGCTGGGGACATTATACTGAGTGGGAGATGGGGACATTATACTGTGTGGGAGCTGGGGACATTATACTGTGTGGGAGCTGGGGACATTATACTGTGTGGGAGCTGGGGACATTATACTGTGTGAGAGCTGGGGACATTATACTGTGTGGGAGCTGGGGACATTATACTGTGTGGGAGCTGGGGACATTATACTGTGTGAGAGCTGGGGACATTATACTGTGTGAGAGCTGGGGACATTATACTGTGTGAGAGCTGGGGACATTATACTGTGTGAGAGCTGGGGACATTATACTGTGTGAGAGCTGGGGACATTATACTGTGTGAGAGCTGGGGACATTATACTGTGTGAGAGCTGGGGACATTATACTGTGTGAGAGCTGGGGACATTATACTGTGTGGGAGCTGGGGACATTATACTGTGTGGGAGCTGGGGACATTATACTGTGTGGGAGCTGGGGACATTATACTGTGTGAGAGCTAGGGACATTATACTGTGTGGGAGCTGGGGACATTATACTGTGTGAGAGCTGGGGACATTATACTGTGTGAGAGCTGGGGACATTATACTGTGTGAGAGATGGGGACATTATACTGTGTGAGAGCTGGGGACATTATACTGTGTGAGAGCTGGGGACATTATACTGTGTGAGAGCTGGGGACATTATACTGTGTGAGAGCTGGGGACATTATACTGTGTGAGAGCTGGGGACATTATACTGTGTGAGAGCTGGGGACATTATACTGTGTGAGAGCTGGGGACATTATACTGTGTGAGAGCTGGGGACATTATACTGTGTGAGAGCTGGGGACATTATACTGTGTGGGAGCTGGGGACATTATACTGTGTGGGAGCTGGGGACATTATACTGTTTGAGAGCTAGGGACATTATACTGTGTGGGAGCTGGGGACATTATACTGTGTGAGAGCTGGGGACATTATACTGTGTGAGAGCTGGGGACATTATACTGTGTGAAAGCTGGGGACATTATACTGAGTGAGAGCTGGGGACATTATACTGTGTGAGAGATGGGGACATTATACTGTGTGAGAGATGGGGACATTATACTGTGTGAGAGCTGGGGACATTATACTGTGTGAGAGATGGGGACATTATACTGTGTGAGAGATGGGGACATTATACTGGCTGGTTAAATGATATATGACAATAGACTATAATTGCGCCCTCTCCTTCTCCTTGACCTAAATTAACCCCGCCCTTCCTATAATAACATGTCTGATATTCTACCTCTTGAGCAATCACAGCTAATCCTACCATAAAGCTCTTCTGTTACTTCTTGCTTGCTTTTCCCTGCAGACTGACACTATGTAAAGATGAGACATGGAGCGACATCCCCGGCCGCCATAGTGATGAATGAGGACAGTGGCACCTCTGTATAACACATGGCCGCCTGGCTTGGTACGGACAATGCCTCTTTATCACCATATTGTGAGCCGGTTATGTCCGCGGTGCTGTATTTTTTGGCTGATGACACCCATAATCTGCTGTAAATCAGGATCTGATACTATTCTTAGGTTGTTTATTAGGAGATTCTTCATACAAGGCTAATATAAATAATAAGGACGGAGAAGATGAAGATGACAGTATTGTTACTGAAATAATTACATATTGTCAAATCATTTGTTACAAATTGTTACAATTTATGAGGATGGAAAATAATTAAAAAGGATCTGTCTGGTCTCCTGAGGACAACATAGGATAGAGGGAGAGGGGCCGAGCTCTGGCATATAAAGGGTTTATATCATATTATTCAGCAGTTTCATGAACAAAGCTGGACAACTGCTTATAGAGAGAGCCTGTGAGTCCTGCCACCCCACTCATAGAGAAAGCCTGTGAGTCCTACTCCCCCCCCCATAGAGAAAGCCTGTGAGTCCTGCTCCCCCCACTCATAGAGAAAGCCTGTGAGTCCTGCTCCCCCCACCATAGAGAAGGCCTGTGAGTCCTGCTCCCCCCCACTCATAGAGAAAGCCTGTGAGTCCTGCGCCCCCCCACTCATAGAGAAAGCCTGTGAGTCCTGCCCCCCCCCCCCCACAGAGCAAGCCTGTGAGTCCTGCTCCCCCCCCCCCTAGAGAAAGCCTGTGAGTCCTGCTCCCCCCACCTCATAGAGAGAGCCTGTGAGCTCCTGCCCCCCCACTCATAGAAAAACGCCTGTGAGTCCTGCTCCCCCCACTCATAGTCAAAGCCTGTGAGTCCTGCTTCACCCACCTACTCATAGAGAAAGCCTGTGAGTCCTGCCCCCCCACTCATAGAGAAAGCCTGTGAGTCCTGCCCCCCCCCCCACTCATAGAGAGGCCTGTGAGTCCTGCTCCCCCCCCTCATAGAAAAAAGCCTGTGAGTCCTGCTCCCCCCACTCATAGAGAAAGCCTGTGAGTCCTGGTCCCCCTCCCACTCATAGAGAAAGCCTGTGAGTCCTGCTCCCCCACACTCAGAGAGCCTGTGAGTCCTGCTCCCCCCACTCATAGAGAAAGCCTGTGAGTCCTGCTCCCCCCACTCATAGAGAAAGCCTGTGAGTCCTGCTCCCCCCCACTCATAGAGAGAGCCTGTGAGTCCTGCTCCCCCCCACTCATAGAGAAAGCCTGTGAGTCCTGCTCCCCCCACTCATAGAGAGAGCCTGTGAGTCCTGCTCCCCCCACTCATAGTGAAAGCCTGTGAGTCCTGCTCCCCCCACTCATAGTCAAAGCCTGTGAGTCCTGCTTCACCCACCCACTCATAGAGAAAGCCTGTGAGTCCTGCCCCCCCCCCTCATAGAGAAAGCCTGTGAGTCCTGCTCCCCCCACTCATAGAGAAAGCCTGTGAGTCCTGCTCCCCCCCACTCATAGAGAAAGCCTGTGAGTCCTGCTCCCCCCACTCATAGAGCCTGTGAGTCCTGCTCCCCCCACTCATAGAGAAAGCCTGTGAGTCCTGCCCCCCCCACTCATAGAGAGAGCCTGTGAGTCCTGCTCCCCCCACTCATAGGAGAGCCTGTGAGTCCTGCTCCCCCCCACTCATAGAGAGAGCCTGTGAGTCCTGCTCCCCCCCACTCATAGAGAGAGCCTGTGAGTCCTGCTCCCCCCCACTCATAGAGAGAGCCTGTGAGTCCTGCTCCCCCCACTCATAGAGAAAGCCTGTGAGTCCTGCTCCCCCCCACTCATAGAGAAAGCCTGTGAGTCCTGCCCCCCCCACTCATAGAGAGCCTGTGAGTCCTGCTCCCCCCCACTCATAGAGAAAGCCTGTGAGTCCTGCTCCCCCCCACTCATAGAGAGAGCCTGTGAGTCCTGCTCCCCCCCACTCATAGAGAAAGCCTGTGAGTCCTGCTCCCCCCACTCATAGAGAAAGCCTGTGAGTCCTGCTCCCCCCACTCATAGAGAGAGCCTGTGAGTCCTGCTCCCCCCCACTCATAGAGAGAGCCTGTGAGTCCTGCTCCCCCCCACTCATAGAGAGAGCCTGTGAGTCCTGCTCCCCCCCACTCATAGAGAGAGCCTGTGAGTCCTGCTCCCCCCCACTCATAGAGAGAGCCTGTGAGTCCTGCTCCCCCCCACTCATAGAGAGAGCCTGTGAGTCCTGCTCCCCCCCACTCATAGAGAGAGCCTGTGAGTCCTGCTCCCCCCCACTCATAGAGAAAGCCTGTGAGTCCTGCTCCCCCCCACTCATAGAGAAAGCCTGTGAGTCCTGCCCCCCCCACTCATAGAGAGCCTGTGAGTCCTGCTCCCCCCCACTCATAGAGAAAGCTTGTGAGTCCTGCTCCCCCCGCGCTCATAATGGCCCCCTCATTGTTCCCACACTAAGTGATGTATAAGGAGTGAGTGGTGTGGTATAGCTGCTTTCATTACTCACCTCTCTCCTCTATGTTTTCTCTCTGCTCCGGGGTCTGCAGTGATGTGAGGAGGTTAGTGGTGATAAATGCAGCTCATCACTCGCTCTCTGGGGTGCCTGTAACTACATTGTGTGTGTGGACCTCCATTCTGGGTGGGGGACAGTGGTTCTCAGCCACTGTGCGTACCCTCGGGGACTGAGTGGTGATCCCCCTGGGGTACGTGTACTGCAGATTTAAAACCACTGCCATATATCACCCATGTAAAAAAAAAACAAAAAAAAACGTGTTTTCTGCAATAGGTCTGATGGCACAGAATAACAAACTACTGCACATTCTCTACTGCATATTGTCTACTACATATTGTCTACCACACATTGTCTACTTCATATTGTCTACTACACATTGTCTACTACACATTGTCTACTACACATTTTCTACTGCACATTGTCTACACACATTGTCTACTACACATTGTCTACTGCACATTGTCTACTACATATTGTCTACTGCACATTGTCTACTGCACATTGTCTACGATATTGTCTACTGCACATTGTCTACTACATATTGTCTACTACATATTGTCTACTGCATATTGTCTACTGCATATTGTCTACTACATATTGTCTACAATATGTCTACTACATATTTCTACTACACATTGTCTACTGCATATTGTCTACTACACTGAATTGTCTACTACATATTGTCTACTACATATTGTCTACTACATATTGTCTACTACATATCTACTACATATTGTCTACTACATATTGTCTACTAACATTCTACTCATATTGTCTACTACATATTGTCTACTACATATTGTCTACTACATATTGTCTACTCATATTGTCTACTACATATTGTCTACTACATATGACACAATGTCACTACAATGTCTACACATATGTCTACTACACATTTCTACTACACATTTCTACTACACAACTCACATGTCTACTACACATTGTACTAATTACCACACATTCTACTCACATTGTCTACTGCACATTGACATTCTACACATTCTACTCATATTGTCTACTGCACATGTCTACTACATATGTCTACTACACATTTCTACTCATATGTCTACTCACATTTCTCACACACTCATACATATTTCTACTACATATGTCACTACACATTTCTACTAAAAACAAGTCACACAATTCACCATATTCTACCAACACAACATATCACACATATTTCTACTCACATTTACATATTTCTACTGCATATTGTCTACTACATATTGTCTACTACACATTGTCTACTACATATTGTCACTACTACACATTGTCTACCACATGTCTACACATTGTCTACTCACATTGTCACTACACATTGTCTACTGCACATTGTCTACTACACATTGTCTACTACACATTGTCTACCTACTACACATTGTCTACTACACATTGTCTACTGCACATTGTCTACTACATATTGTCTACTACACATTGTCTACTGCATATTGTCTACTGCACATTGTCTACGCCTTCACATTTGTCTACTACACATTGTCTACTTCATATTGTCTACTACATATTGTCTACTGCACTAACATTGTCTACTTCATTTTGTCTACTACATATTGTCTACTACATATTGTCTACTGCCACATCACATTGTCTACTCACACATTTTCTACTGCACATTGTCTACTACACATTTTCTACTGCACATTGTCTACTACACATTTTCTACTGCACATTGTCTACTTCATATTTGTATTGTCTTGTCTTGCATTTACGTATTCACTTTCTTATAACACTTTATGCATCTCCACAGTCGATGAGGGCGCTATAACCATAATAAATAATATCTCATTACTTTACAGACCCACCCGCAGACTCCAATCTGAATACATTACAAGCAGTCATTGGCACTAATCTTACAGATAAGAGAAGTGTACATGGTGTGCTCACTACAATACACAGCATGCCCTGATGTCTATCCATCCCTCCGCTCTAATATCACATTTCGTTTAGTGATTACGTCTGTTTGTTCTTTCTCTTTGGTTTGATTAATGTTGTGTCCTGTGATCGCCGCCCCTCACAGGTAAGAAGAACACCTGCATCGGTTCACAGGATGCCAAAATGTTAAGGTCAACAATGACACATGACGACAGCCGCACGTCCCGCCATTCATCCACTTCCTTATTACAAAACTAGTCTATAAAGCGATTTATTTGCTGGATCTTGGAAATAATACATTGTTATAAATTACATGAAGTTTGGAACCTGGAGAAAGTCCAATAAATGCAGCAAAAAATTATATAAAACTATAGAAAAGATTTTTAATAACTCATTGTAGTAATGTACAGTATAGTATTAATATTCAATAATGATATAAAGAGGACTGAAAAATATACAACCTCTTAGGTCCCGCAAAGTAATGCAGATACAGTGGCTTGCAAAAGTATTCATACCCCTTGAACTTTTTCACATTTTGACACCTTACAACCACAAACCTAAATGTATTTTATTGAGATTTTAAGTGATAACCAACGCAAAGTATCAGATAATTGTGAAGTGGAAGGAAAATGATACATGTATTAATCAACTAAAAATCAGAAAAGTGTGACGTGCAAAAGTCTTCAGCCCCCCTATATCAATACTTTGTAGAGCCTCCTTTCGCTGCGAGTCTTTTGGGCTCTGTCTCTACCAGCTTTGCGCATCTAGAGACTGAGATTTCTGCCTCTTCTTCTTCTTTGCAGCCAGATCGGATGGAGCGTCTGTGAGCAGCAATTTCCATGTCTTGCCGCAGATGCTCAATGGGATTTAGGTCTGGACTGTGACTGGGCCATTCTAACACATGAATATTCTGTGATCTAAACCATTCCACTGGAGCTCTGTAGCTATGTTAATGGAACACAGGATCTAACTGCTATTCAATAATCTGGAAGCTATTATCCTGTCCACACTCTCAAAAACACCTCCAGAAGTGACATTGTGTTGCCTCTGGAGACACTGATCTCCTCCATGGTCCTGTATGGTTGTCTACTGCTCTAACAGGATATATGAGCAACCCATCAGTGATCACCTGCAGGTAACTATCTGCAGTCTGAGAGATGCTCTAGAAAATTCTTTCATGTAGGATTGATCAGTGCTTGATCTCGATGTGGAGTCCCAGACAATACCAGGAACCCAAGACACGTGAGAGCAAGGGGTTGGGGAGTCATGAGCCCTACTAATGAGTAGCCTGTAGCTCCAGATCCACACTGTGGCCACTGAAGATAGACCGTACAACACAAGACAAAATTACTTGCAGTTGTTTATCTGATCTAGTAATATCCAATAAAAAATCTTCAAAAGATGACCACGTTGGGACAACAACTCAATCAAGACCATATTTGTGGTGATGAATTTTCCATCCCCTATAATTTGTGTATATTGTTCCCTCTTTGAGAAGACCATCCCCTTTGAAGACCATTTGGGTGGTTGGCACAAAAAAGTTTCATGACAGGAAGATTTTCGTGTTGGGAACTTCAAATTCATAATCCGGAGCTATGATGGAGCCTGGAGCGGTTCTACTGTAACTTAACCATAACCATTCACATATTGGTTCTGGTGGTGGCAACAGATGTCACCCCTCTAAAGTCTTCTTTACTTCGGAGCCAAAAACCTGAAAGGAAAAGTAAATTCTCTATAAGAAACCTGTCATTGATCATGACTCGGCTTCATCTTCAGGATTTCAAGCCAAATGAGCTTTTCATGACATCTAATAGTTTTTACAGAATTTTTACAGTTTGTGAGTTGACAATATTGAGTAAACTCGAAGTTAAAGTTTACTATTGAGTAAATCAGGACTTCACGATCTTCTTATTGATACCTCACCAGACAGAACATGGTGGTCCTTGGGTCTTACTAATGGTCTCAATCCATGCCAAAATTGAATCTATATCTTGATGTATCTTTCTCCTGAACCTAGTGCAACTAGAATAATCCTAAAAATAGCCAATTGGCGCAACCATGGAAACCACCATGCAGTATAAGATCACTTTTTGATAAAACCTTCTCACCAACAACTTGGAGTAAACATTATATTTGGGGACCTCTGAGTAAACCACGTCCTGCCTGTACTCCAGGACCGGAGGTAGATACTCTATCAGTGTATGCTGACTACCGAGAAGGACATTTGGTTCCTGTTGTCATCTATCATGTTGACTTTAACATTTTTGTGACCTGAGAACCAATGCAGGTGCAATTCATGTACCAAATGTTACACAATACATATAAGGCCAATTTGTTGAGCTGAATTAGTCAAGGTGAAAAACTGAGTAGTGTACAGCAGAGGGGACCCCATAACAAAAATAAAGATGGTCCTATTTCACAGCATCGGACTGAAGTTCCTTAGTGCCACCACAGGAGATAATTCGGGGGTTATTGCCTGCTAGACCTACCTTTGTGTCAGTCTTTCTTGCGAATTCATGCACAAGCATGCCTACTCATTATCGGAGCATCCAACATGGCGGAATGTGACTATATAACCCAGCAGGGTTGGAGTAACCCTAAAAACTACTAGAGGATCATTCAAGCTGGACCACAATGTCACATTCCACCATTTTGGATGCACCGAAAATGGCTTGGTATGGTTGTACATGAAAGTCTCACAACATCGCATGATTCTGAGATACTCAAACTAGCCCAATTCAACAGGAGCCATTAATTCCTGACATGGACTTCACCTATATCTTATGATCCTGTCACATTAGGCACCACATGTGGTCATCATGTATGTATTCTATATTGAAGTGCTGGTGGTGGCTTGTCTCCAGGGAAAGCAAAACGATCGGCCATGGTGAAATCCAACACATCTGTCTTGACCCTTCATTCCCCTTCATCTGTTGTCTGGTGGGAGTGGAGACACCATCTTACACATTAAATGGTTTGTCAATCAGCAGGTTTGGTAGACATCTATGTAAAAGCCATCTTAAAGAGTACCTTTTATCACTATCACCTACTTCAACTCTTTACATCCTTCAATAGATGCCGATCCACTGATTTCGGGACAGCGAGAATATTTTTTCTAGCCCCATTTGTTCCTGAGCAATGAGTGCTGAAACAAACAACAGGTCAGGTAGGCGGAGTGGAGAAGAGTGACAAGGACCACCCACTTGACAGTAGAGAGGCTAGTTAGAATATTGGGTACTGAAACTAACAGCACTGATTGCTCAGGAACGGTGAAGGCTAGGGGAAAAATTCCAGCTGTGCCGGAATGAGTGGAGTGGCGCCTATTGGAGGATACGAAGAGTTGGAGTTGGTGGTGAAAGGTCCCATTTAAGACTTACATTTTGGCCTCATGCACATGGTGTAAAGTAGGACATGTGATCTCTACAGTATCATATTATGGCACCCTAGGCAATGGTATGCAACATGGATAAATGAGAAATCTTTATTTTATTACATTTTTTGATTTTATTACTAAGATTTGGTATAAAATTCCCAATGTTTAGGCTATAGACCGCATGGTTGGTTCTCATGTCAGTTACACTTTTCCTATGATACTGTTGGTGCACATTCAATCCTTTCAGCGAGCCACCCACATGTATCAGCAGATGTTTCTCCTAAAGCTGGTAAAAATTAGATTTGGTCGAAATTCCAAGAAATGTTCTTTTATCTTGGCCGTTTGTCTATTGTTAGTATAGTGTGAACCAGGCTGAAATCAATACGGTTTAATAGAGCAGAACAAGTATCCCTGGCTCGGAGCATTGGCTCCGGATTCTCGTAGCCCTGACTAGTCAGTATTCATATCCATAGAAAATGTGTTTTAGTTCAGTATTGGCTCCTCCATGATTTACACTACCTGTGTTCTGCCAGAAAGCGTTATGTTTACAAGAATAGAACTGGTTCCCATTGATGATGAGGATTGTGCTGCCATATCGGGGACTTCTAATATTATCCAGATCTCTGCCCCACACCGATGAGGACAAAACTGATCTGTCCTGAGATAGGAAGTAATGTGCTAAGACTCCTTGAAGAAAAGGTGTCCGAGATATAATTCAGGGTGTGTTCAGGTTTCATTATCTGGAAGGGTATTATGTCCTGTCGTGGAGACAACCACCTATACAGATGTAGGGAGACTTAAAGGGATATTCCAGTTAGAGCAAGTCACTTGCTGATTAGTGGGACCTCAGGATCTCGAGAACTGGGGTGTTTATTGGAACGAAATGGCGGGTGCTGTACGACACCCACCAATCAGCAAGTTACCCCTTATCCTTTGATAACTTGTTCTAACTGGAATACCCATTTAGGTTGAGGCCCCACATTGTGGAAACACAGCTTTTTTTGTTGCAGATTTTGTTGTGTTTTTTTTTGAGCCAAAGAATGGCTACAAAAGGATTGGGAAATATATAGGAAGTTCTTATACTTCTACCTGCTGCTCAATCCACTCTTGGCTTTGGCTCAAAAAACTGCAGCAAAATCTGCAACAAAAAAGCTGTGTTTCCACAGAATGGGGCCTCAGCCTTAAGCTGGTTTTCTGGGACCCCCAGCATTTTTTATACTTATGATCTAGCCATAGGTGCTTCCATGTGTCCAAATCTACTGCTGGGTAAAGGACTAGAAGTAATTTCAGTACCCTTGTGCCACCACTATAGAATGGACTGGACTGTGTAAGTGCAGTAGCAACCGGATCAGCTGATCTGTGCAGGGGCCAAGTGTCAGACCACCACTTATCACTACTGATGACCTATCCTGTGAATAGGTTACGAGTATAAAAAATAGCCTCTTGTGCCACCATTGGGAGGTAGCTCCCTCTAAGTCAGTGCCCATATACAAGAAACCTTGTGACATGACTTGGGATATACTGTAAGTCAAATTAGAAAATCTCTCCCAAGAGGAAAAGATGCCCATCGGCAGGCAGTAGTGTTGGACGAACCTCAAGATATTCATCTCGTCAATATTCATGAGGTTCTTCTGGAAGTTTTGTTTCGGACCGAACTTGTTTGGTCCCAACTGGAACTGGTATTATTATACTCTGGGATCTCTTCAGACCTCAGAGTACAATAAGAGGGTTGGGCACGTCAAAATCACAACATTGGCATAGTATTGCTGGGGCTACTGATGTCAAAGGAACAGTTAAAAAGTGATCAGGAACCCGCACCAGAAGATACAGTGGAGACCTGGACACGCAAGACTGTTATTTTTATACCTCTTCATGGAATCTGCTTATTATACTCTGGGGTCTGAAGAGACCCCAAAGTATAATAGTGGTTTGCTGTTTTCCGACCACTAAGGTTTTGGGTTTGGCCAAACCCCAAATTTTTGGAAAATTTGTTATAAACCAAGGTCAAGGATTTTGTCCCTCTCAGTTTGTGACAAGGGGCGATAGCCAATGTCAGGCACTTGTTGCTTGTCCTACTGGTGGCCTAAGCATTCTACCGTGGCCTGCAATGTCTCCCATCAAGCACATCGGAGACGTCATTGGTCGGTAATTGCCACCAGCGAGCGGTCAATCTTTATGACTTGTCCAAGTGCGTTCACCATGACATAACATTCCCCAGATAAACATTAATATCCTCATAGGTAGCACACTGAGGCGTGTCAGAGCGGATATTTCATACTGAATAACTTGAGTTATTTGGATTTTTTTTGTATCTATTTTGCTTACTTATATAGCGCCAGCATATTCTGCAGCGCTTTACAGACATTATCAGTCACCGTCCCATATACGGCTCAACATTCTCTTTGTCTTTGAATTATTTTGTTGCTATTTTATCCTTTGTATATCTTTCACTTGTCTTTCCATCTTGGGATTTCCAGAATTCCACGACTTTTCCTTCTTGGTGTTGCCATTTCAATATAATGTCCCCCTTGTATATAATAAGATCAGGTACTTTAGTGACGTGTTCTCCTTCGGGGCGATCATTCTCCTAGATCCCTGGTCTGATTATTACTTTCTAAGAACGCTGTCTGACTTCAGTACGGAGCTCCATAAAAGTAACCCAATATCCATCGATTCTGAGCTCTTCTGTCCTGGAAAACACAATATTAAATCTTCCAGGAGAATTCTCCATATGATACAAACCATGGTCATACACTTGACGTATACAATGCCTTATAATGAAGACAACCCTGAGCCCATGGCTCCCACCCCTCAGTAATAGAAGGGCTCTGACTCATTGTGTGCTCCACCACAGAGCGGTAACCTAATAAAACTGATCCTATTTCCAGACTCGTGAGTAATGGCCAATATCGTGGACAAGCTGCGGCTGGATTCTTATCACTTTCTATAGTTTTATGGTGTCTTAATTTTGGAATCGATTAAGTATTTAGATTACAGATGCTTCATCAAAGTGAATAAAGATGCCATCGCAGTCCCTGCCTATTACTCCCAAGGTCTTTGTGGTTTTACGTAGGACTGCAGGTAACCCTAATAGGTTAAAGTGGACCTCCAACTATAAAACTACTTTTCAGAGATGAATAGTACAGGTGGATATAAGAAACTTTGTAATATATTTTATTAAAGAAATATGTTTCCTTTTTCACTTATCAGACGGAGTTACTTTTTACATAGAAGTCTATAGAGAGGAGATTTCCTTCTCCATTTATTAGGCTAATCTCCTCCTCCTTATCTTCACTCAGACTACTTATCACTGTAGAGTCTGTCTCTGTGTTCTGCCTCATACTAAGAAGTCTATGGAGAGGGAAGGAGTCTGTTAATTGATTTATGGCCTCATTCTGTGCAGTGGTAGAGACTTATCTTGAAGATATAGCAGTGTCAGAAGAGCTCTCTCATAGAATGTAGCAGAGTATAGCAGAAGCACTTATTTGTCTTTTCCAGCAGTCTCCTCTCCCCTTCCCTCTCCATAGACTTCTATGTAAAAAGTAATTCAGCCTGATAAGTGGAGAAGGAATCAGATTTCTATAACAAAATATATTACAAAGTTTCTTCTATTCACCTGAACTATTCATTTATGTAAAGTTGTTTTAGAATTGGAGGTCCACTTTAATATGTTCTCATGGTGCATGGGAAGTAGCCAAAGAGTTAAAATCCCATTCACATGTAGTTGCCAACAGTCCTGAATTTTCAAAACAATCCTGGAAAATTCAGGCATTTTGCAGCCCAAAAAGGGGAGTGGCTTATAAAACCCAACCGAAAAGTGGGCGGCCTTAGGGCAGTTTGGGCATTACATACATATATACATTTACATATACACATATTATCTACAGTGTGGATATTTTGCACTGCACTTGAATGGGGCATAAAACACCCATTGTCTATATAATATTAGTAAAATCTGCATCTAAATCCTTGTGAAATGTGTGAACACAGCCTAACTGGTATAAGTAAGAGTCAGCTGGAGAGAACTCTTGACATGAGATATAAGGGTTTACATTCATAGGAGTCTTTGTATATTATCGGAAATTTTCTCGAAGGAAGAAAGATGAAGCAATCGAAGCCACAGAGATATTTTAGGATGTGAATGCCGCCTCGGGGCCCCCTCCTTGTTCCAAGCTCTTGGCACTTACCTGGATCATCTTGCTGAGTCCAAGTCTGCTGGTAGCAGCGGAGCTTGTCCTGACCAGCTAACAATAGGAGCCTTCACCCTGCCCGAGCACAGGACATACGATACGCTCCTATACGGCACTGTTTGTACAGGACATGTCTCTATTGATCTGAATCAACACAATTGTGCAAATATTTACCGGCAAGCATAAAGCATCTCCGTGCTGTAATACAGTGCGTCCTCACCGGCAACGTGACATGAATACTGCCTGATTGTACGCTCTCATTATTTTACACATAGTTATTACATATACATATTTAATGCCTGGTTATTGAGCAACCGATGATTGCCGCAGCCGCCATGTCAATAGGCATGTTTATTGCATTTAGTGATGGGTGAACCTCATGAGATTTGTCTCACGTATATTTGCAATGTTCAACCAAAATTTTCGGGTTCACCAGAAGGGCTATCAGTATATACAAATGCTGGATACTATGGGGGCATTGAGGTTCTTCTAATAGGTGAGGGTCCTAGAGGTGTGACCTATTGGGATCAGATATAGAGGAATACCCCTTTAAGAATAATGGAATTTGAGTCAGGTTCATTACAAATTTTACCAAAATTTTGAGTTTGACCGAAGCTGAGATTTTTGGGATTTGCCACCCACAAACTGTTATTATAAGCTGGGGACTCTTCAGAATATAATAAAAGGAGATGCAGAGAAAATAAAGAACATATACCCACCTATCCTGGGCAGCAGGTCTTCACCCACAAACCCGGTCTCCGGTGTCTTCTTCCAGCCTCTTCGAGATCCCACACCCTGTGATCACCAATGGATCAAAGCGTCACAATGATGGTAAACCCACATGACCACAGAGGCCCAATCACAAGTCTCAGAGGTGACCTGGGGGCACGTGACATCGAAGAAACTGGAAGAGACCACTAGAGCCAATGGGTTAAGACCAAACCCTGGAAAGAAGACCAGATGCCCAGGAGAGGTGAGTATCAGTGTTTCTTGTTTCCTCCGTAGTTCCCCTGGGCCTCCACTTGTGATACTCCGGGGTTTGAAAAGCCCCAGAGCATAATATTGGTTCATGGGTGATGAACCCCACAAATATCGGGTTCAGCCAAAACCTACAAAAACTTTTTGGCAAATTCGTAACAAACCCAACTCCTTATGAACCAGTTCCCTCATCTCTAATTACCTTAAAGGGGTATTACTGTATATCCAATCCTAATAGGTCACACCTCCGGGATCCTCACCTGTCAGGAGATCCCCACTGTCACCATAGATGGGGGTATCACACAGCATTCTCTAGTTATGGCAATTACGTAAAAAGACACATGACCCAGAGGTCCTTCTGCTATGTGACAGCACAAAGGACCAGTGATGGGTGAACCTCACAAGATTGTTATCATGAATATTCACAAGGTTTACCGGGAAACTTCAGGTATGAACTGTAGGGTGGGTAAAGTATAAAAAAACACCCACCTTTCCATGAGCTCTACCGTAGCATCCTCCAATGTTCCGCCATGTCTTCTGAGCCTAGTATTCACAATAAGAAGAGTCAGCATTACATATAATATAGATATTCTTCAGAAGCCATTGCCCAGGGACTATTGATCCCACAATGCCCTCAGGGACCTCTCCTTTCCATCTTTAGATCATGTCTTGAATTATGTATCAGGAAATTGCAGTTTACTGCTATCTCCTGGATATACAATAGTGCTGACACGCCTCGCATTAGTTACATCTGATATTTCTGGCTACTGTGTCTGTCTACAGTTAATATATGGCACTTACGGCCGTCGGTCACATCCTTAAAGGGGTCCATACACAAATATTCGCATTACATGGATTTCAGTGAGAAGGGTGTAATACCGAATTTCCCCTGTTGAGGTGCTGTAGGGAAATTGAACCCATACAAACCATTTACAGAAGACCCTCCTTGTGATGAGCTTAACCTTGGAAAACACTTCACCAAAAGAGATGGCAAATGGCAAACTCCATAACACCGACTTACAAGATCCACTATATCTTTAAAACGTAGCATTAAAAATTTATGTAGATCCTCCAGAAAACCAAAAAATTAATCATTTTTTGGATGTTTTTCCATTGTACATCCAGCGTACAGCTCTGCGCTGTCAGCGAGGTCTTCAATTGTACACAAAATGTCGGAAGCGAGAGCCTCTAAATTATGCAGAGGTGATAAATAATTCAGTCCTGGAATGAATTAGGTTAATTCTAAATCACCAACATTAAGTTCTATCTGTGGTTCTACAGAAAATAATTGCATCGCAACAAGAAGCACATTACATGAGAGGTCGATATAAACTCAGCAAGTCTGCAAAGCTAAAACTAGAGCGGCCTGTACAAGGGAGACAAGCACAATCTAGAGCGGCCTGCACAAGGAAGACAAGCAAAATCTAGAGCAGCCTGCACAAGGAAGACAAGCAAAATCTAGAGCAGCCTGCACAAGGAAGACAAGCAAAATCTAGAGCGGCCTGCATAAGGAAGACAAGCAAAATCTAGAGCGCCTGCACAAGGAAGACAAGCAAAATCTAGAGTGGCCTGCACAAGGAAGAGAAGCAAAATCTAGACACGCCTGTACAAGGAAGACAAGCAAAATCTAGACACGCCTGTACAAGGAAGACAAGCAAAATCTAGACACGCCTGTACAAGGAAGACAAGCAAAATCTAGAGTGATATGCACCAATGATGCAAAATCTAGAGAAGCCTACAGAAGCAAAGCAACATCTTGAATGGCCCGGACAAGCAAATAATAATAACAATTACTAGTACTCTCACCACCAAAGCAAAATATAGACTGACCTGAACCAGTTTAGCAGAATCTAGAATGGTCAGCACAAGCAAAGCAGAACCTTGAGCTGTTTTCATAAGCAAAGCAAAATCTAGAGTGGTTTGCAAAAATAAAGAAAAATCAAGAGTGACCTACACAAGTAAAGCAATGTCAAGAGGGGAATGCACAAAGAAAACAAAATAGAGAGTGGCAGAAACAAGGCAAAGTAAAATCTAGAGCAACCCATGCAAATAGATCAAAAGCTATAGCAGTCTGCACAAATAGAGCAAAATATAGAGCGGCCTGCTAAACTAAAGCTAAATCTAGAACAGTTTGCACAAATAAGTCTAAATCTAGAGTGGTCTGCACAAACGAAAGCAAAATCTAGAGCAGCCTGCACAAGGAAGAGAAGCAAAATCTAGAGTGATATGCACCAATGATGCAAAATCTAGAGCAGCCTACAGAAGCAAAGCAACATCTAGAATGGCCCGGACAAGCAAATAATAATAACAAGCACTAGTACTCTCACCACCAAAGCAAAATATAGACTGACCTGAACCAGCTTAGCAGAATCTAGAATGGTCAGCACAAGCAAAGCAGAACCTTGAGGTTGAGCTGTGGTTTGCAAAAATCAAGAAAAATCAAGAGTGACCTACACAAGTAAAGCAATGTCAAGAGGGGAATGCACAAAGAAAACAAAATCGAGAGTGGCAGAAACAAGGCAAAGTAAAATCTAGAGCAACCCATGCAAATAAATCAAAATCTATA
Source organism: Leptodactylus fallax (assembly GCA_947044405.1). NCBI lineage: Eukaryota > Metazoa > Chordata > Amphibia > Anura > Leptodactylidae > Leptodactylus > Leptodactylus fallax. The sequence goes on from CAMRHE010001156.1 coordinate 59,113, forward strand.
GCAGTCTGCACAAATAGAGCAAAATATAGAGCGGCCTGCTAAACTAAAGCTAAATCTAGAACGGTTTGCACAAATAAGTCTAAATCTAGAGTGGTTTGCACAAACGAAAGCAAAATCTAGAGTTGCCTGCATGAGCAGAACTTAGAGTGATGTGCACACATATGCATGGCGAGCAGAGACAAGTGGCAGATCGCTCTCCAAGCTGCAGCTTTGTTCTAGAAGTCGGACATTGTCGTCCCCTACTTATTTACCTCCAATGTCTGTCATAAGACAACCCCTTTAATTTAAGCCGGAAAAAGTCCAAAAAATTAGTAATAATGGAACAAAATAAATTTATGACAAGCTGTAGTTACATTAGGCATGTTCAGAAGTGACCAGGAGCCCTCGGACTGGTAGTCGGCAGAGAAGCCAATGACACGGGCAGGAATGTTATCTGTTGTCTTCTACTGCTGTCCAGGGTCCTGCTATGTGTGCACAATGGTGGAGATAATATTACATAGGAGTCACTGTAATAAGGGGCTGGTGAACACCGAACACACTGGTTTACACCCCCCTTCCTATTAGGTTACCCTCTTGGTGTTCACAATGTATATACGGATTCAGACCCCAGACCAGGCACCATTATTCAGACCACAGATCAGACCCTAAAATCCCAGAACAGACTCCTAAATAAAGGCCAGGCCATAAGGATCAGACCCGTAAGGTAAGTCAGACCCCCTAAACCACTTTAGACCCAAGACCAAAAAGCCTAAACGAAATCAAACCCGAAACGCCCAAATGAATTCAGTCTCAGACTAAACCCCTAGAGAGATTCAGTCCCCAGACTAGACCCTGAAATATATTCAGATTCCAGATCCCTAAACTAATTCACTCCCCAAACCACTGAACCACTTCAGACCGCAGACCCCTAAATAAATTCAGACCCCGGACCAGACCCCAAAATTAATTTAGAATACAGACTGGACTCTTAAAAACATTACTAGGACCAGTCCCCTAAAATAATTTCTACCTCACATTAGACCCTTAAATAAATTCAGTCCCCAGACCAGACCCCGAAATGAATTCAGACCCAGACACAACCCCTAAATGAATTTAGAACCCCCAAATAAGCCCCTAAATAAGTCTAGGCTCCAGACTACAATCCTAAAATAAAATCCCAAATAAATTCAGTCCCCAAACCAAACCCCCAAAGAAATTCAGTCCCCAGACCCCTATAAAATTCAGAACCCAAGACCACTAAATGTAATCAGTCCCCAGACCAGAAGACCTCAACTTGAATTCAGACCCCAGAAAGACCCCCCCAAATAAATTCAGACCCAAAACCAGACTCCTCAATAAGTTCAGTCCCTAGACCATACCTCTAAACGAATTCAAACCCCAGAAAAACCCCCAAATGAATTCACACCCTATAGACTGTATCTATAGATGAAACTTTGTATCAGTTTTGTTGCGATACTCAGGTGTTACTTTATGGGATTATTCTCTATATTACATCCATTATTAACTTTCTGCTCTTCCTACCACAATGGGGACGGCTGAGGGATTTATTCTTTATTATCGAGAGCTCGGCTGCAAAATAATAATGTTTGCTGGAATCTATCTACCTGATGGGAGTCGCCTTTCCTTGCATTCGCAGTAAAAGTCAGTAAATTGGACATATTAACCCCTAGAGGACTTGGACAATTCTATGTTTTGGTTATGCTTTGTGCAGGATGAGTTGTACTTTAGTACATGTGGTTGACGAAAGAAGTAGTCAAAGGGGGAGGGGGGTCCCATGCTGGAAATGAGGCTTATTGCAGCACACAAAGTGTTAATTTGTTTCAAGTTCGGATCAACCCAAAGATTCGTTTTGGGTCAAATAAGTTCCAGCATTCCCTCGGGGTCCTTTTTTGTTCTCTTATAGCCTCTTGGGTGACATCATGCACTTTATTTAACCCCTTTATTGACCTAGACCATCAGAGGTGCTCACATTAACCCTTTCACTGAGATAGACCTGCTAAGTATTTACTGTATCCACTTTTAGTATGAGAGTATGTAAGCTTTGGGCATGCTGAGAGGAGCCCCCGCCATGTTCTATGTCGAATCCTGGTTCTAATCCATTGTAGATATATGAAACTTTGTATCAGTTTTGTTGCGATACTGAGAAGTGTTACTTTATGGGATTATTCTCTATATTACATCCGTTATTAACTTTCTGCTCTTCCTACCACAATGGGGACGGCTGAGGGATTTATTCTTTATTATCGAGAGCTCGGCTGCAAAAATACTAATGTTTGCTGGAATATTTGTAACTTTTCTTCCATTTGCAGTTAAAACTTTCCCAAATCAACATTTTGAACTTATTAACTCCCTGAGGACTAGGACAATATCAAAATTTGGTTATACGAGGCTTTGTGTGGGATGAGTTATGCTTTAGGCAAAACGGAGGCTGGAATGGAGGCCTATCCTCTTCAGTGAGGAGTCCTGGAATGGAGGTCTATCCTCTCTATCCTCTATAGGGATGAGTCCTGGTGGAGGTCTATCCTCTATAGGGATGAGTCCTGGAATGGAGGTCTATCCTCTATAGGGATGAGTCCTGGAATGGAGGTCTATCCTCTTTAGGGATGAGTCCTGGAATGGAGGTCTATCCTCTTCACTAATGGGGGCTGGGATGGGGGTCTGCCTCTTTAGTGATGGAGTCCTGGAATGGAGGTCTATCCTGTTCAGTGATGAGTCTTGGAATGGAGGTCTATCCTGTTCAGTGATGAGTCCTGGAATGGAGGTCTGTCCTCTATAGTGATGAGTCCTGGAATGGAGGTCTATCCTCTATAGTGATGAGCCCTGGAATGGAGGTCTATCCTCTTCAGCGATGAGTCCTGGAATGGAGGTCTATCCTGTTCAGTGATGAGTCTTGGAATGGAGGTCTATACTCTTCAGTGAGGAGTCCTGGAATGGAGGTCTATCCTCTTCAGTGATGAGTCCTGGAATGGAGGTCTATCCTCTTCAGTAATGGTGGCTGGAAAGGAGGTCTATCCTCTTCAGTGAGGTGTCCTGGAATGGAGGTCTATCCTCTATAGTGATGAGTTCTGGATTGGAGGTCTATCCTCTATAGTGATGAGTCCTGGAATGGAGGTCTATCCTCTTCAGTGATGAGCCCTGGAATGGAGGTCTATCCTCTTCAGTGAAGTGTCCTGGAATGGAGGTCTATCCTCTTCAGTGAGGAGTCCTGGAATGGAGGTCTATCCTCTCTATCCTCTATAGGGATGAGTCCTGGAATGGAGGTCTATCCTCTATAGGGATGAGTCCTGGAATGGAGGTCTATCCTCTATAGGGATGAGTCCTGGAATGGAGGTCTATCCTCTTCAGTGAGGAGTCCTGGAATGGAGGTCTATCCTCTTCACTAATGGAGGCTGGAATGGAGGTCTATCCTCTATAGTGATGAGTCCTGGAATGGAGGTCTATCCTGTTCAGTGATGAGTCTTGGAATGGAGGTCTATCCTGTTCAGTGATGAGTCCTGGAATGGAGGTCTGTCCTCTATAGTGATGAGTCCTGGAATGGAGGTCTATCCTCTATAGTGATGAGCCCTGGAATGGAGGTCTATCCTCTTCAGCGATGAGTCCTGGAATGGAGGTCTATCCTGTTCAGTGATGAGTCTTGGAATGGAGGTCTATACTCTTCAGTGAGGAGTCCTGGAATGGAGGTCTATCCTCTTCAGTGATGAGTCCTGGAATGGAGGTCTATCCTCTTCAGTAATGGTGGCTGGAAAGGAGGTCTATCCTCTTCAGTGAGGTGTCCTGGAATGGAGGTCTATCCTCTATAGTGATGGAGGCTGGAATGGAGGTCTATCCTCTATAGTGATGAGTTCTGGATTGGAGGTCTATCCTCTATAGTGATGAGTCCTGGAATGGAGGTCTATCCTCTTCAGTGATGAGCCCTGGAATGGAGGTCTATCCTCTTCAGTGAGGTGCCTGGAATGGAGGTCTATCCTCTTAGTGATGGTCCTGGAATGGAGGTCTATCCTCTATAGTGATGAGTCCTGGAATGGAGGTCTATCCTCTTCAGTGAAGTGTCCTGGAATGGAGGTCTATCCTCTTCAGTGATGAGTCCTGTAATGGAGGTCTATCCTCTTCAGTGATGAGTCCTGTAATGGAGGTCTATCCTCTTCAGTGATGAGTCCTGTAATGGAGGTCTATCCTCTTCAGTGATGAGTTCCGCTTTTGTTTTGGATGTAATGATAGATAGACTTTGGTCTGGAGAACACATGGGCAATGCCATGAAGAGGCCTTCACATGGCAAAGAATAATTTGTTTCCTGCTTTAAAGGGGTTGCCCAGAATAAGAAAAAACATGGTTATCTTTTTGCAAAACCAGCACCACCTATTCATTTCAACAGTTCTGAGCTGCAATACCAGACACAACCATGGATAGGGAAGGTGCTGTTTCTTTAAGAAATCAGCCAGGTATTTCAAATTCTGTACAACCCCTTTAAATCCCACCATAAAGGCTGACTGCAGGAGGAGGTTTAATCTTTTCGTTTTTTTTTCTTACTTTTCCTATCGATTTCCTTATTAGTATCAGAGCCGTCAGTGACTTTCTAGGAAGCGATGCAGGAAGGTGTTGATGGCGGTAATGACCTGCCGCCGGGGAGGGCGATCTGTCTGATTGTTTGGATTACTTCCTGTGGATTTTGAGTAGAAATATCACAATGTCTCTATTGTACCTGTCAGGAATGAGGCTGTGAGCGGCCGCGTCTGATAAATGTGCGATAAATGGGATATGTGAGTCAGAATTACTGAAGGAAATAACAGGAAGGAAGAGAACAGGAGGTTCTGAGCTAGGAAGTGTCCTGTACCTGCATCATCCACATGTTCAGCAGCGTGCGGCCAGATCGGCTCCTGCTCTGTAACTCTGTGTCAGTCTAGGGAGACCTAGAAGCCGTGAGCGCCCCCTTAGGAAATATGGATGAAAAGTATGCAAAAGTCAGTTTTCCTTGCAGTACTCTAGGTATCATTAAAAAATGGCAACATTGCTTTGTAAAAATGTAAGAAAAAAAATGGCTTTTGGAAGGCGGCGAGTACAAAATGAAAATGGCAAGAAAGGGTTAAGACAAATGGGATGAGTCAGTAATGTCTGATGAATTTATATGCAGATTAGTCATTTCTGGCACAGTATACAGTATAATGTCCTATAGTGACCATTCTGGAGGGCAGAAGGGAAGCGGAGGCGGCCATGAGGAGGAGCGGGAAGTGAATAGGGCCCATTTCCTGCTGGAGTAACTCTACCTGGCAATGGCCTATTTAAAAAAAAGTAGCAGGGCCCACCTTAAAGCTGGGGGCCCCATAGCAGGCGTAGTTACACTACTGACTGTATACTATTCTGTTGACTTCTATTATTTTGTATTATATTATATTATATTGTATTGTATTGTATTGTATTGTATTATATTACTTAGCATTATATTATATTATATTGTACCGTATTAAATTTTATTGCATTTATTATATTGCATTATATTACATTGCATATTATTGTATTACACTTTATTCTATTTCATTGCATTATATTATATATTATATTGCTTTGTATTATATTACATTGTATTTTATTTATTATATTATAGATGATATATTAATTTGTTCCATTTTATTCCATTTTTTTGTGTTATATTATATTGTATTTTGCATATTACATTTTAGTCTATTTTATTGCATTATATATTATATTGTATTACGCGTATTACGTTTTATTCTATTTTATTGCATTATATTATATATTATATTGTATATTATTATATTACATTGTATTTTGTTGTCTTACATTTTAATCTATTTTCTTGTATTAAATTGTTATACTTATTATGTTGTTATGTTATATTATTATGCTATTATTATTATGTTATATTATATTATATTATGTTGTTATATTATACGATTGTAATTTCTGTAATTTATTAGCGGCTCTGATGTGTCCGGGACAATACTTAGCATCAAGGGGAGTGCCCCTAGTTACACGCACCTCTAGATAAAACACTTCTGAAGATTATTATTATTATTATTATTGTTTATTTATATAGCACCATTAAATCCATGGTGATGTACATTATTATATTAATTCCATGGTGCTGTACATTATTATATTAATTCCATGGTTCTGTACATTATTATAGTAATTCCATGGTGCTGTACATTATTATATTAATTCCAGGGTGCTGTACATTATTATATTAATTCCATGGTGCTGGACATTATTATATTAATTCCATGGTGCTGTACATTATTATATTAATTCCATGGTGCTGTACATTATTATATTAATCCCATGGTGCTGTACATTATTATATTAATTCCATGGTGCTGTACATTATTATATTAATTCCATGGTGCTGTACATTATTATAGTAATTCCATGGTGCTGTACATTATTATATTAATTCCATGGTGCTGTACATTATTATATTAATTCCATGGTGCTGTACATTATTATATTAATCCCATGGTGCTGTACATTATTATATTAATTCCATGGTGCTGTACATTATTATATTAATTCCATGGTGCTGTACATTATTATAGTAATTCCATGGTGCTGTACATTATTATATTAATTCCATGGTGCTGTACATTATTATATTAATCCCATGGTGCTGTACATTATTATAGTAATTCCATGGTGCTGTACATTATTATATTAATTCCATGGTGCTGTACATTATTATATTAATCCCATGGTGCTGTACATTATTATAGTAATCCCATGGTGCTGTACATTATTATAATAATTCCAGGGTGCTGTACATTATTATATTAATTCCATGGTGCTGGACATTATTATATTAATTCCATGGTGCTGTACATTATTATATTAATTCCATGGTGCTGGACATTATTATAGTAATTCCATGGTGCTGTACAGTATTATAGTAATTCCATGTGCTGTACATTATTATATTAATCCCATGGTGCTGTACATTATTATATTAATCCCATGGTGCTGTACATTATTATATTAATTCCATGGTGCTGTACATTATTATATTAATTCCATGGTGCTGTACATTATTATAGTAATTCCATGGTGCTTTACATTTGAGGGTTTACATACAGTACACAAAATATACAAAACAAGTATAATACTAACAGTGATCACTGGCACAGTGGGATAGAGGGCCCTGCCCGCAAGGGCTTACAATCTATGAGGGAAGAAGGATAGAGACAGAAGGTGGGGGTAGGGGCTGTACACATGGCGGTGTGGTGACAGGAGTGTTATTGGAGGTTGTAGGCCTTCCTGAATAGGTGAGTCTTCAGGGCCTTCTTGAAGCTTGTGACTGTGGGGGTCAGTCTTATGTGTCTTGGTAATGAGTTCCAGAGTATGGGGGATGCTCGGGAGAGGTCTTGGAGACGGTTGTGTGAAGAGCGGATAAGAGCAGAGCGGAGTAGGAGGTCTTTGGAGGATCCCGAGTTATGTCACACATGTTGATATTTGCTATGAGCGCTTCTAGTACTGGCTGCCAGGGAGAGGGAGCGACTGGCACCCACTGCTAAGTTTTGGAGCATATTTAGTCTTATCTTTGACATCGCAGAATTTCTAATGTTCCCAGGGACACAATTGTAACAAGTGGATTGACAGCTTGGTACGTGGCGCAGCGATGTCCTGTGTATGGGAAAGTATCAGACATGTCCTTCTATTACAGGAAGTATACAGAGAGTAAATAAACCATCTCTCCTTATGTAAATCCCATCCGCCCTGGAGTCTTATGTTGTGAAACCAGGGAATTCTAGATAAGGAACTATCTTGGGGTCAGTAAACAGAAGTGCACTATGAGCGGGTAATAGTGCATAGCCGTGAGGCGAGCTGCTTCACCAGAACAGTTATATCATGGAGAACAGGACTGGGGTGATGTAATACGGTACATATAAGATCACGGATGGGAAATTCCATAATAACAAGGAAAAAGTAAAATAAGGGAAGGGGTAGTGTAATAGATCAGCTCCGCAGAAAAACAACCTAAATCTCAGCTTCCTGTAACTGCCTGAATCTATCACTTAAAGTGAAACTCCACCCCATCATCGGAGCAGGGATATTAGGGTCCTCTAACACCAGGGCTGTCATCGTAGGTTCCAAGGAGCCCCGTGCACCATAAATTCTTAATAGGGATGAGCAAACTGATTCAGATAAAACCAGTTTTGACCCGAATTTTCCAAAACCTGAAACTTTGGGGATTCACCACCCACAAATCAGTATTATACCTGAACCCAAAATTTTGGGAAAATTCAGATTGATTCTGGTTTGGTCCGAACCAGTTTCCTCATCTTTACTGCGTTTAGACCAGACAGCAATAGACATGACTGATGCTTTTTCCACACTACACGATTATCGTCATTATATTAATATTGGTTCTAATTAATCTAATAACCTCGTAATAAAAATCCAGTCTTATCCGTTCTCCAACTATATTCCAAGCCTTGCTGCATTATCGATTGATTTGGGTCCATAAAACAAAGGTTAAATATAGACCCGGCTGCGTGATGTGACGTTATCTACACGTGGCCGCCATGTTTATTCTGTTATTAATGTCTCCATTGTCCACCATATGTTACTGTGTATCCACATTAGGTCACTAGAGTTTGATCTACTAAACTGCTTTGCTCCCATTTTGTGAGTAGGACCATATGTTCCTTCCTTTTTTGTTAAAGGGGCCTCTTCTTCTATGGTCATACGTCTGCTTGACGTTGTATTGGGGTCAGTCCCTTTAACCAATTCCAATTCCTATATCTTTCTGTCTGCCCTGTATATGTCATGTTGCATAAATTCTGCTAGTTATAACCCTGGATTTCTACGACCTCACTTGGACTCTGGTGCTTTTCTTCAGAAATATCATCTGCAAGCCATAAGCCATGACTTTTGGAGACTACTCCGGGGACGTGACCTGGAGAGTTCCCTTCACAATGTCCGGACCCTCTTGAGAACTGTTTTAATGTGAAGTTTGCACAAATCTACCGCATCATCCCTTTTAGCCCTATGTCTAATCCAATAGCTCTGTAGTGCACGCTCCGTATCCCAGGCCTGACCATGTACAGTGCCTTGCAAAAGTATTCGGCCCCCTTGAACTTTTCAACCTTTTGCCACATTTCAGACTTCAAACATAAAGATATAAAATTTTAATTTTTTGGTGAAGAATCAACAACAAGTGGGACACAATCGTGAAGTGGAACGAAATTTACTGGTTATTTTAAACTTTTGTAAAAAATAAAAAACTGAAAAGTTGGGCGTGCAATATTATTTGGCCCCTTTACTTTCAGTGCAGCAAACTCACTCCAGAAGTTCAGTGAGGATCTCTGAATGATCCAATGTTGTCCTAAATGACTGATGATGATAAATATAATCCACCTGTGTGTAAGCAAGTCTCCGTATAAATGCACCTGCTCTGTGATAGTCTCAGGGTTCTGTTTAAAGCGCAGAGAGCATCATGAAGACCAAGGAACACACCAGGCAGGTCCGTGATACTGTTGTGGAGAAGTTTAAAGCCGGATTTGGATATAAAAAGATTCTGGAACCATTCTGGAAGAAAACCTGTTGGAGTCTGCAAAAGACCTGAGACTGGGACAGAGATTTTTCTTCCAACAAGACAATGATCCCAAACATAAAGCAAAATCTACAATGGAATGGTTCACAAATAAACGTACCCAGGTGTTAGAATGGCCAAGTCAAAGTCCAGACCTGAATCCAATGGAGAATCTGTGGAAAGAGCTGAAAACTGCTGTTCACAAACGCTCTCCATCCAACCTCACTGAGCTCCAGCTGTTTTCCAAGGAAGAATGGGCAAGAATTTCAGTCTCTCCATGTGCAAAACTGATAGAGACATACCCCAAGCGACTTGCAGCTGTAATCGCAGCAAAAGGTGGCGCTACAAAGTATTAACTTAAGGGGGCCAAATAATTTGGCACGCCCCACTTTTCAGTTTTTTATTTTTTACAAAAGTTTAAAATAACCAATAAATTTCGTTCCACTTCACGATTGTGTCCCACTTGTTGTTGATTCTTCACCCAAAAAAATTAAAATTTTATATCCTTATGTTTGAAGCCTGAAATGTGGCAAAAGGTTGAAAAGTTCAAGGGGGCCGAATACTTTCACAAGGCACTGTATATAGAGCGTGCAGCTGCTTTATTAACCTTTCTATCCCCGGTGACCTTACTGTATCACAGTTTTGAAAAACAAACAAACCCATGAAACCCGATGAGAAATGCATAAAATCTGAACACATGCATCTACAAATGTGGTGTAACGTGAGCGCAGAAATACAAGCCTGGCTGTGTATAGAAGAAATGGACGAAGCCAACAAAGGATCAGACAGAGATCTGCAAAATCTCCAATTTGTCATGGGTAATGTGTCTTATCTCCAGCATCATTATAGATATTGGATTACATGTTGTGCACGGTTATGTAAGAAGCCGATGTTGGAAGGTTTCCTTAGGATGAAGAATTTTAAAGGGAAATTTATGAGAAAAGCAATTTTAAAAGTTCTAACCAAACTATAATAAACTACCCATAAAAGAGTATAGGGACATGGTGTACCCCTCTATGCTATCCATCTAAAGATTGCCATATCTTGCCGAGTTGGATAAGAGAGGAGCAAATTTTAGGTCAGCAACATATAGTCAAGGATTTTGTGGGGGAATACACAGGATCATAAAACCTAGTGCAAACACAACCTGATGCATAACCGATGGAGTGCAGAGGGTGCAGTTGCAACCATGCTCATGAGCCTTAGCGAGACCATAAGGTGTTCCTTCCCAATACGAGGAGACCAGTATTATAAACAATACATTATAGCTGGGGGTCTTGTACAAGCTTTGCACTGGAGCCCAGGAGCTTCATGTTATCACTCAGCATAGAGTACAAATAGGTCACACATTGAGGACCATATGGTAGCATACAGAGTGCCTTCATTTCTCTAATATGGAGCCACATGACCATAGTAGGTGTCTGAGGACTTAAAGAGAGTATTTCAACAGAAATCATACCTCTCTAGAGCAATGGCAGTGCCCTCGTTCATCCTGTGAAAAACAGTGAGTCAGTGATTCATAATGAAAAACACCATTTGATTCAGGTGACACTAACCTATCTATCTGCAGGGCTGGGGTGATATGTGGGTTCTGGTGACACTAACCTATCTATCTGCAGGGCTGGGGTGATATGTGGGTTCTGGTGACACTAACCTATCTATCTGCAGGGCTGGGGTGATATGCTGGTGACACTAACCTATCTATCTTCAGGGCTAGGGTGATATGCTGGGGGCTGGTGACACTAACCTATCTATCTGCAGGGCTGGGGTGATATGCTGGTTCTGGGGACACTAACCTATCTATCTGCAGGGCTGGGGAGATATGCTGGTTCTGGTGACACTAACCTATCTATCTGCAGGGCTGGGGTGATATGCTGGTTCTGGTGACACTAACCTATCTATCTGCAGGGCTGGGGTGATATACTGGGGTCTGGTGACATTAACCTATCTATCTGCAGGGCTGGGGTGATATGCTGGTTCTGGTGACACTAACCTATCTATCTGCAGGGCTGGGGTGATATGCTGGTTCTGGTGACACTAACCTATCTATCTGCAGGGCTGGGGGGATATGCTGGGGTCTGGTGACACTAACCTATCTATCTGCAGGGCTGGGGTGATATGCTGGTTCTGGTGACACTAACCTATCTATCTGCAGGGCTGGGGTGATATGCTGGTTCTGGTGACACTAACCTATCTATCTGCAGGGCTGGGGTGATATGCTGGTACTGGTGACACTAACCTATCTATCTGCAGGGCTGGGGTGATATGCTGGGTCTGGTGACACTAACCTATCTATCTGCAGGGCTGGGGTGATATGCTGGGATCTGGTGACACTAACCTATCTATCTGCAGGGCTGGGGTGATATGCTGGTTCTGGTGACACTAACCTATCTATCTGCAGGGCTGGGGTGATATGCTGGTTCTGGTGACACTAACCTATCTATCTGCAAGGGGGGAAACGGCGGGACAACCAAGGGGGGGGGGGGGCGCTGGGGTGATATACTGGTTCTGGTGACACTAACCTATCTATCTGCAGGGCTGGGGTGATATGCTGGTTCTGGTGACACTAACCTATCTATCTGCAGGGCTGGGGTGATATGCTGGGTCTGGTGACACTAACCTATCTATCTGCAGGGCTGAGGTGATATGCTGGTTCTGGTGACACTAACCTATCTATCTGCAGGGCTGGGGTGATATGCTGGTTCTGGTGACACTAACCTATCTATCTGCAGGGCTGGGGTGATATGCTGGTTCTGGTGACAACTACCTCTATAGGAAACCTGTTAGCTGTTTTGGGGCTACTTAACAGACATAATACAGCTGGAGTCCTAAACCTATATCAGTTCCATCCATCGCTGGAATCTAAAATTGGCCGTGGGTTCATTCACCAGAGTTACTTAGGTCTCAGGTGCATGCACAATTCATCCTTGGAGCCCATGGTTAGGAAACTTTGTTACATGGTCTTGCTACATGCTCTTCCAGCCTAGTGGATGACATCATGGGCCCTGGGGGACTTTTAGGGTCTATGATTGGGCCTTGGCTGCCCCCTGGAGCCCATAACATCACTGAGGAAGCCAAAAGAGGACGTAACATGAGCAAACAGGACTGCAGTGGAGTACAGTAGAGGTGAGTATGGGTCACTATCAGTGGTTATTATGTTTCCGCTTCTCTCCTGGGCCTCCACTTATTATACTCCAAGGTCTGATGAGACCCCACAATACAATAAGAGCACTTCCAGTTCAGACTGAAACAAAACAGGTGGAAGAACCTCACAAATATTCACAAAACTAATCTCACTAATCTCTCATTATTACATATCCCGCAGATGCAGATCACTGTCTGGTGCTTTAAGTAAACTGAGTTTTTTATATGTTCACACAGGGCAGGAGGGTTCACAAAAACCCGGCCTTGTCCATCCAAATGATGGGGTAAATTGTACGTTGCATAATATTACTAGCATTGTCTCGATGATGTAAAATACATTGTCCAGGCGTCTGCACGGTGTCCTGGATTTTAGCCTTTCATATATTTGCATGCGGCGTATGGGAAAGGCTTGTAAACTTAGTGCAAAGGAAAACAGAAGATAAACTGGGACAAATGCCCGAAATAATCAGTAACGTCATATGAAGGAAGGAAATATAAAGGAAAAGCTTCTAGGGAAAATAAAGGGGTTATCCAACTAACAGATGTCATGTCCATAGGACCGATGCAGATCAGCAGCTTCCCCGTACGAGCACAAGCTGCAGTGCTTACTTGCTGTACTTTTAATAGTGGCCTATTCAAGTTTATGTGACAAACGCTACAGTATTCAGTATGGCCACAGTAAGTACTGCAGCTCGTGCCAGTTGGATAGAGCTGATCTGCAGGGGTCCCCCACTCATCCATAAATGATATCCTACCCTATGAATAGAATATCATTTTTAAAAAGTTGTAGAGCCCCTTTAATAAAAACTACAAGTAAAAAGTGCAATGAAAATAATAATAAAAAAAAATCACAGCCTCAAACTTACATCACTTATTCAGTGACACTTCTAAACTGATGTTCCCTGGATCTCCTACCACTTCATATACCCCACAACCCTTCCTCACATGGAAGCATTACCCCTAAACTAAACATCAGCATCACCTCTGAGGTCAGCGGCTATCTGATATGTCACACCCTGAGATAAGAAGGACCAGGAAGCACAAAGACAGATAGAGGACCTGGGAAGACGGGAGAGAACAGGACTCACAGGCTTTCTCTATGGGGGGAGCAGGACTCACAGGCTTTCTCTATGGGGGGAGCAGGACTCACAGGCTTTCTCTATGGGGGGAGCAGGACTCACAGGCTTTCTCTATGGGGGGAGCAGGACTCACAGGCTTTCTCTATGGGGGGAGCAGGACTCACAGGCTTTCTCTATGAGTGGGGGGAGCAGGACTCACAGGCTTTCTCTATGAGTGGGGGGAGCAGGACTCACAGGCTTTCTCTATGAGTGGGGGGAGCAGGACTCACAGGCTTTCTCTATGAGTGGGGGGAGCAGGACTCACAGGCTTTCTCTATGAGTGGGGAGAGCAGGACTCACAGGATTTCTCTATGAGTGGGGGCGAGCAGGACTCACAGGCTTTCTCTATGAGTGGGGGGAGCAGGACTCACAGGCTTTCTCTATGAGTGGGGGCAGCAGGACTCACAGGCTTTCTCTATGAGTGGGGGGGAGCAGGACTCACAGGCTCTCTCTATGAGTGGGGGGAGCAGGACCCAGTCTTTCTCTATGGGGGGAGCAGGACTCACAGGCTCTCTCTATGAGTGGGGGGAGCAGGACTCACAGGCTTTCTCTATGAGTGGGGGGAGCAGGACTCACAGGCTCTCTATGAGGGGGAGAGCAGGACTCACAGGCTTTCTCTATGGGGGGGAGCAGGACTCACAGGCTTTCTCTATGAGTGGGGGGAGCAGGACTCACAGGCTTTCTCTATGAGTGGGGGGGAGCAGGACTTACAGGCTCTCTATGGGGGGAGCAGGACTAACAGGCTTTCTCTATGAGTGGGGGGAGCAGGACTCACAGGCTTTCTCTATGAGTGGGGGGAGCAGGACTCACAGGCTCTCTATGAGGGGGAGAGCAGGACTCACAGGCTTTCTCTATGGGGGGGAGCAGGACTCACAGGCTTTCTCTATGAGTGGGGGGAGCAGGACTCACAGGCTTTCTCTATGAGTGGGGGGAGCAGGACTCACAGGCTCTCTATGGGGGGAGTAGGACTAACAGGCTTTCTCTATGAGTGGGGGGAGCAGGACTCACAGGCTTTCTCTATGAGTGGGGGGAGCAGGACTCACAGGCTTTCTCTATGAGTGGGGGGCAGGACTCACAGGCTTTCTCTATGAGTGGGGGGAGCAGGACTCACAGGCTTTCTCTATGAGTGGGGGGAGCAGGACTCACAGGCTTTCTCTATGAGTGGGGGGCAGGACTCACAGGCTTTCTCTATGAGTGGGGGGAGCAGGACTCACAGGCTCTCTCTATGAGTGGGGGGAGCAGGACTCACAGGCTTTCTCTATGAGTGGGGGGGGGGAGCAGGACTCACAGGCTCTCTCTATGAGTGGGGGGGGAGCAGGACTCACAGGCTCTCTCTATGAGGGTGGGGGGGGAGCAGGACTCACAGGCTTTCTTATGACTTGACCCCTTTCATCCTATGTTGCCCTCACATATCAGACCCGGTAGATCCATTTTATCTTTCTTGACCTTTTCATCTACATCTATTTTTCACTATTGCTCTAGAGAACGCTTTATATACAAAAAAAAAAATCTTTCCTGATTCCTTCTAAAACCAAAAAATGAAAACAAAATTGAGCAGATGAGATGAAAATCATGGAATCCTTCTGCTATATATATGGAGCAGTGTTCCTATGGAATTATACAGTCAGCTGGCAATCACATGTGAATGGAGTTTAGTGCTCTTCAGGGGGTTGCATGTTACTGGGCTCTCTCCTTTGTACAGTACGATGTTTATTGTGGATTATTATGCTGCCCTTATGTCGCTGGCTCTGTACTCTTTCCAAAAATGTAAATTGATCTATCCACTTTGAATGCCCTTTACCCAGTAATAACAGGCCCGCCCTCAGACACTGCAGTTACCTTCTTATATTATAGCTTGCCAGAAGAGCCGGAATATTTCCTTGGAGCTGTATGTATATAAAGTACTGTATATTCATCTCTCCGCGTTCTATGACAGTGCCCATAATTCTACGGCTTGAAGTCTGTATAAAGAAGGTCTGGGGTCTCTGTACGTGCGGCATCTGGTCCAAGGTCTTTATTGAGTGACGGTCTAGGATGTGTATTAAGGGGGAGTCTGGTCTGAGGTCTTTATTAGAGCTAGGTGACCCTTCTGAGATTCATTGCACCTTAACAAACCTGGTCCATTACAAATTTTCCAAAAAGCTTGGATTCGACCAAACTCAAGATTATTGGGTTTCTCCACCCATGAGTCATTATTATACCCTATTATAATTGGAGTCCCAAACATTGACACACCCCTTCCCTCTCCTCTCCCAGACTCCCTAATGGTTCCCTTCCAAGCATCTTTGGCCTCTTCCAGCCTACTGGGTGACATCAGTAGCTCTGGGGGGCCACTCAGGCCTATGATTTAATCGTAGCAATCATGTGGGGCACACTGATACCTCTTGATGCCCCTTGTGACAGCTGAGGACTCTCATTGGATCTTAGTGGCTCCCTGGGACATCAGAACATCACCCAGGAGGCCAGAAGAGGCCAGAAAACACTGGATGACATTGCATCTAATGATCATGAGACTGCATTGCAACCTTATGGCTAAGTTCAGATGGGGAAAAATAAAGAGAGAATTTGAGCAGAGTATTGACTTTCCACCTCTGACTAGGCTCAAATGGACACAATCTCGAGCCGCGGATGTTGTAGCTGAATCATACATGGAATCCACAGCATGATAGAGCAGGACACTTCATTTTTTTTAAGAGTACTGCTATGATCTTTGCCTACCATTTAAAACCATCAGTGTGGAATCTGCCTAAAAATCAGCGCCAGATTTCATCGTGTGAACGGGTCCTAAGTAATCTTAACACAAAAGTTGCAAAAAATCTAAGACTTTTGGCTTTTTGGTGGCCAGTTGTAGCTTCTACGTGACCTTGCAATCATACACCGCAATGCGTGGCACATGTGACTTGAAACTTGCATGCTAGGTGTCTGCATTTGGTTGGTTTTTTACACCAGATTGCACTTTCTGAAACCTAATGTGCATATGTTTTACAAGGGTTAATGTAGATGAAAAAAATAATAAAACTTTTGTGCCGTGCGTCCTTCAGATCCGGTTATAAAAAAGATGAATATGGCAGGAAAAACCCCACGTCAGCATGAAACAGCCTTCAAGTTAATGTGACAGGCATTCTCTCCTGTGTATTCACATATTGCTATTCAAGTGAGCTGAGAGGAGCGCGTTCTTCGGGAATTTCATGTACCGTAGTGATGAGAAATAAGATCCTTGTTACAATGTTACGCCGTCCCACCGCTGGTATTGGATGTGCCGTACATAAGCTTCATATTCTATTAACAGCTCAATAATCTATAAGGACACAATGATTGCATGCAGAGAGAATTCCGGGGCGCAATATCTCTACCTGAAGGGTTAATAGGAGTAGTGCAATTACAAGAAGAAACCTTTAAGAATATAAAAATACAACAATACACAGGATATTATCTAGAGAATGTACTCACATCTGCCCCTTGTGCTCCGCAAGCCAAAGATCCAGTGATTAGATTGTTTCTATTAAGAAAGATCGTTTAGGAATTTTACTAAGCTAAATGCACCAGAATTCTGGCTTAAAGGGGTTTTCCAGGCAAACTTGAAAACCCAAGGGGGTTGAGGTGGGTTCAAATAAAAAATTAAGCAATACTCAGCTGCCTCAGGTTTCCATTCCATCCTCCATTCCATTCCATGCTGGTAATGGCTTAGTCAGACATGAAGCAGCTCACGTAACTGCTACGGTCAATCACTGGTGGCAGGAAGAAGAAGAAAGATGTGTAAAAACTGATGTAAGCAGTGCTATTAACCATTTGTTTTGTGTGTGTGACTAATAGTAACCCTCCACTTACTATTACCCTGGTACCCAACATACCAGGGGTACCGGGAAGAACCGGGTACTATAAGACCCAGACCATCTAAATTGATGGCCCAGTACTGAGTTAGCCGCAGGCTGATATTTTTAGCCTGTGAAGGGTCAATAACAATGAATCTTACCATCCTAATAACAGTAGCCCATACCTCCTGGTTTATACCTTGGCTGGTACTTTAAAATGATGGTGTACATCAATTTATAAAAGTATTATTTATTTAATTGCAGAAATAAATCATCGAAAAAATATTTAATAAAAGTATTACAATATAAAGTTTTGTAAATCACATAACTATACTATTATAATTGTGTATTAAAACTATGCTGCTCCCCATCCCTTGGTTAAACTTGATGTCTTGAAGTCTTTATTATGTAATTATGGCTATACTAAGTATAGTGTAACTAAACTTTTGTTATTTTTTCCAGACATCTATATTTCAGGTGAAGATAACAAACTTTGTAATATACTTAAAGAAAAGTGTCCGTTCTTCACTTATTTGCCTCCTTCTGCCAGCGATCAAATCAGTACAATAGAAGTCTATGGAGAGGGGAAGGGAGAGGAAGAGGAGAGAGTTTTGAGGCAGAGAGACATCATGAAAATAAGAGACCCCTCTGCATTATAGAGAGACAGCTCACAATACAGCATCATATTGCTCTCTACTTCCCCCTCCCCTCTCCATAGATCAGATAGAGATAAGAAGTAAAGACCTAAGAAGTAAACAATTAAAGATACAGACACTTTTATTTAACAAAGTATATTACAAAATTAATTCCCTTTTTCTGCGGTATAGATTTATGAAAAAATAAGTTTAGTTACGCATTAAGTGATACCCTGTGTCATAAATAATACTTACTGGTATAATATTCATGAATTATTTTGGGATTTTCTGTGAGTATGGAGTAGGAACAATTGAGAAGTACAGACTTAAAAAGATTTGTTGAGCATTTACGACCACGCTGTATTATATTAATGTTAAACGTGGCGGTGATGTCAACAAGCAGAACTGAGGATATAAATCACATCGTAAAACGGAATTAAAGAATGATTCTGTTCTGCGAAAGACATCAAGTTACCGGAGCATAAAGGAAACAGGGCGTTCTTCACAAATATGTGATAACTTAATGTGCCTCAATCTCAAGGGGAACGTCCTCTTCACAAATCCGGATCCCGCACTCCTTGTTAAAATAAAGGATTTCAATTGCCAAGAAGAAGAATTGAACAGAATTTCTTCTCCGAAAACAAATTTTATGTTGTACGTAATGAGAATAGATCTTGTCAGTGCAAATACCTCACGTGGCCTGGATTGTAAAAGCAATGGCAATTACTCTAGCCGAAAAGACAGTCAATCATTTGCTGCAGAATTTCATTTATTTGTTGTGATTTTATGATAAAAAAAGTGAATAATCTTAGGAATATTCAATTTTTCTCAAAATAGGTTGACAAATGAGCTGCTAAGAGTTGGCGTAACGTATGGTTGTGGATAAAGGGGGCACGTGCATAGATTTTAAAGTGGGCCCTACAATAGGACTGGGCAGTGTGGACTGTCGCCTAGAGTGCTAATAATGGGTAAACACAATTTATGGTGCTTTGTCTTTGCCATACATATATGTAGCATGAGCTAGAGGGCATGCAGTGGTAAGGCTTGTCTATGGGCCCTGGTGCCCAAGCGGACCCGGACACCTCTGTAACATCAGTGGACACCAATATTTTATATGAAAAGGTATCTGCACCGCACCACCAGGTGACTGTGGTTATGTAATAATTATAATGGGGGGGACTTCAACTTTTTGTGAATATCCACAACGTTTGCCTGCCAGTTTTGTATCATTCCAAAGGCTATTATTATAATCTGCGTAGCTCCGGGGCAGGTGCAGAAAATAATAGACAGTCATGCTCACCTTGCCTCACCTCTCCTGGGCTCCCTCACGATGACCAGTAACCTCTCCTGGACTTCTTCCAGCCTCTTCTGACCTCCTGAGCATCGACGATGGCCATGAGGGACTGCTAAAGTCTGTGATTAAACCTCAATGGTCAGTCCGTGGAGAATAACACTGATTCGTGGGTGACAAACCCCCAAACCCAAGTTTTTTGGGAAATTTGTAATCAACCGGCCTGTTACGAACTGGTTCTCATTTCTGAAGTGGTGGGCATAAAAGGCTTGAGACAAGTATATAATATGAGGAGCCACATTTAGAGTAACATGTAACATACTGTACAGGTGTGTCCTTCCTTACTTTCTTTCTTGGCTGATAGGTGATGACGGATGACCAGCTTTAAAAAAAAAAACATGATTTTGAGATATTGTGTCATGAGATATCTACCCTATATCTGTCTATGACTTTGTTGTGAAATTCAGCCTATCAGGGGTTTCATGACCAAATTTATGCTAAGGTTGGATAAATCCATACATTAGACATTATACTCAGGTGCTCCAAATGTAAGTCTCCAAGGTACTTTGTACACTAAAGATCCTTAAGTCCATACGGGCTCATTTATACTATGGAAAATGAAGAGGATTTCCTTCCTCCCTCACTCCCCGCAGCAGAATGTCGAAGCAGAGCATCGGCATTACAGATTCCAAGGTAAGATCGAACACTTATTTTTTTGTATCCTACTGCGGTCTCTGCCTCCAATTGTATTCAATGGAAGGCAGAATCAGGGCAGAATCTTTTTGGGCTGGAATCCGCGAACGGGCCATAACAAATAATTGCCTACATGCTAGTTGTTAAAATTCTGATCCCTATCTGATATCACTTCCTGCTCCACCTCCATTGGTTGAAACTGCACCTCAAAGACTCACCCCCTGCACATAATACTGGCAATACCAAGAATTTCAGTAAGAAAGCAGGAAGTTACCTCCAGCCAATCGCTGCAGAGCAGGAAGTGATGTCAGAGATGGAATTAATTTTTAACCATTCCTTAATGTGTTTTTACTGCTGCACAAGAATTGTAGGGATTATCTAATACAGAAATATCCGCCATCTGCCAACATTTAGAGTATTTTTAGAGTCAAGTTATTATTAGGCGACTTGTTGTAGCAATTTACAATTAATGCTCTTACCAAACTTCAGAAAATGTTGCTGAGCTGCAGGGAAGGTCATCGGTGGCATCTGGATCCAAACAAGAATTTTCCAGTAAGAATTGCCAATAAATTTTAAAGCAAAAGGTGATGAAATTTATGTTTCCTGTTCTAAAAAAAAAGTTTTCTTAATATAAAAACTTTAAAAAAAAAAACATTAAAGACCCTTAAATGGATTTCATTTTTTTTTTTTAATGCCAATAACGCATAAAGGGGTTTTCCAGCCCTCATCATACAAAAATTAATGGATGGCTGGGAAGGGGTTAAAGTAAAAAAACTAAAGTTATACCACCCTGTCCTGTGCCCTCCCTGCTGCAGCTTCGGGTCCTCAGCACCTCTTCTGGTTTCGATCTTGTTTTCGCAGAAGTTCCAGTTCTACAATTCCATACCTGACTAATGGATATGACTGCTGAGACCAGCGACTGCCACATGGGGGAGCTAGATATCATGGCTAGTGAAGATCAGTGCCGAAGACAGGTGAGGGCGACCTCTTTTTTTTTTTTTTTTAACTCCTGCCCAAATTTTAATTAGGGGCTGGAAAACCCCTTTAACAATTGGATACAATTGTATCCAGTCTAGACAATACAGCCTTCAATTCTCATACCCACACATGAATATTTCAGTATGTATGCGTCTGAATCCCAAATTAGGGCATGTATTTAGGAAGTCCCCTTGAGTGTTGGCTCCCTAATCCAGTCTTCTCCTGGTTTGTGGACCTGTAAATAGTTTACGTTTCAAGAACTTTTAGTTTCTTCCATATTTTGGTTTCTTAGGACGTTGCGGTCCAGACTCAGAATCTTTGGCTATTAGGTTTCCTCCACAGTAAATGTGAATGTGAAATTCCAAAAAACTTGAGCACCAATAATAGATGTTGAATTTTTGCAGTGATGTCACGCAGCGTTCATCGCCAATCGTTACATCGCCCTCTTCCTATCACATCTGTTATAAGATGAATCCATCAGGCGTCTAATAGGACGGTAACATCAGTCATCGCTGAGATCGTCTGATTATTAGTGTTTGTGTTTCTGGCTGAGATAATTTAATGGTCGCACCAATAAACAAATCAGAACTTGTAATGAGTTTCCCCTATTACCATCTGGACAGAATTAAATCAATGGAAACTTGTCAGTGTAGCTAAGATTGTGTTCATATGTCGCAGTTTATGGGGCATTTGGCCTGATTTTCACCTAAGTAACTGTTTATATCACATAATTTAAAACTCTTCTAACAGTAACCATGGGGACCAAGAGCAAAACTTTGTTCTGTCTAGTGCACAAGTACAGTGTAATACACACAGTGATGTCACAGTACAGGGATAATACACACAGTGATGTCACAGTACAGAGATAATACACACAGTGATGTCACAGTACAGGGATAATACACACAGTGATGTCACAGTACAGGGATAATGCACTCAGTGATGTCACAGTACAGAGATAATACACACAGTGATGTCACAGTACAGGGATAATACACACAGTGATGTCACAGTAAAGGGATAATACACACAGTGATGTCACAGTACAGGGGTAATACACACAGTGATGTCACAGTACAGGGATAATACACACAGTGATGTCACAGTACAGGGATAATACACACAGTGATGTCACAGTACAGATATAATACACACAGTGATATCACAGTACAGGGATAATACACACAGTGATGTCACAGTACAGAGATAATACACACAGCGATATCACAGTACAGATATAATACACACAGTGATGTCACAGTACAGGGATAATACACACAGTGATGTCACTGTACAGGGATAATACACACAGTGATGTCACAGTACAGAGATAATACACACAGTGATGTCACAAGACAGAGATAATACACACAGTGATGTCACAGTACAGGATAATACACACAGTGATGTCACAGTGCAGGATAATACACACAGTGATGCCATAGTACAGGGATAATACACGCAGTGATGTCACAGTACAGGGATAATACACACAGAGATGTCACAGTACAGGGATAATACACACAGTGATGTCACAGTAGAGGGATAATACACACAGCAATGTCACAGTACAGAGATAATACACACAGTGATGTCACAGTACAGAGATAATACACACAGTGATGTCACAGTACAGGGATAATACACACAGTGATGTCACAGTACAGGGATAATACACACAGTGATGTCACAGTACAGGATAATACACACAGTGATGTCACAGTACAGGATAATACACACAGTGATGTCACAGTACAGTGATAATACAAACAGTGAAGCCACAGTACAGAGATAATACACACAGTGATGTCACAGTACAGAGATAATACACACAGTGATGTCACAGTACAAAGATAATAAACACAGTGATGTCACAGTACAGAGATAATACACACAGTGATGTCACAGTACAGGGATAATACACACAGTGATGTCACAGTACAGAGATAATACACACAGTGATGTCACAGTACAGAGACAATATACACAGTCATATCATAGTACTGGACTGTACATAAAGCCATCTATGGTCACCCACCTACGATAGCTTATATAAGTAGGCTATCTTTCACTTCCTTTCCAGACTTCCCTACAGCTCTGAAGGCATTCTGTGAGTTATAGTTTTACTACAGCTGGATAGTTGTTCTCTGCGCTACCACATGGACCATTGGGTATTTCGCTAATAGTCAACACAATATTTTTGGATGTTGAATCACAGTTTGTGCATCTTAGTATTTATTACATTTTATGTCTCCATTCTTTTTGCTATAAACTAGCAAATTTATCACTGTAATGTGTAGGCCAAACAGCCGCCTCTCCCAATGGCTCCCATCTGTCCGCCATAGCCTGATCCCTCCACTATAAATAAACCCATATGAAACAGACGGGAAGCCGGCGCTCACCCTCAGGCCTGCATAGAAGTGTTGCGGTGCATTGAGGAATTGAGGGCAGGTTATGGCAAATCTCTCCATCACACAGACATGAATGAAGATCTTCTGCTCCAGGTCTGTGGTTTACTAGAACAAGTCATTTCCTGCTTCGTAGAACTGATTCTTAGACAACTTGTTTTCCAAAATGATGGAGATTTTGTGTCATTTACTTATTGTCCCTGATGTTCCTTTACAGAATCTCAGTCTTTTACCATTTGTGGTGTTTCATTTCCTAATATACAGGGTGTTTCACAACGATAGACCCAATTTCAAACCATAATATTTGGCAAAATCTTACAATTACACAAAAATTTACAAACGTTTCGGATTGTCAAATTTTAGTATACATTTTACGAATGCTCCACATGCCCTCCACCTGCTGTATGGACAGAATCAAGATGATAGATGAGATCGCCCCCAAAAGCTTCTCAATGTGTCTCTGCTGAGGTCACCGCTGCTGTGATTCTGTTTTTGAGGTCATCCAGGTTAGTCACTTACGGTGGCACAAAAACACTTTGGTATATCCTCACAAGAATATGTTGTTTCATTATTAATTCCAACCGTGTGGAGGGACTAGGGATGAGACAACTGATTCGGATAGAACTGGAAACAACACAAATTTTTCAAATGTTTCGATTTTGTTCCATACTCGAAAAATTTGGGGTTCATCACCGATAACGCACTATTATACTCAGGAGTCTTCTCCAAGGGAGGTGAATGAATATAACATGCAGTCATCCTCACCTTGCCTCACCTCTCCTGGGCATCCATGTGGTGTTCAACGTTCCCCTGGTATCCTCTTCTGGCCTTTGGCTGACATCACATGCCCCATGGTCACCGTTAAGGTCTGTGATTCTGCCTCATTAGTCATGTGGGGGACCGTTGGGGGAACATCAAATGCCGCAAGGATGTCCTGGAGAGGTGAGGCAAGGTGAGGGTTTGTTATACTCTGGGGTCTGAGTATAATAATGGACAGAAACAAACCCAAAGGGCGGAGCCTCAGGAATATTCGTCAAAATGAATCTCATGAGGTTCACCCATCTCTAGGGGGACACTTATTGAAGGATGCAAGGAACTGGAGAGGGTGGAAGTGGTCCTCTTTAAGTTAAGAAAAGATAAGTTTGTCCTGTAACTGTAACAACACGTTAAAATTCGAAGAATTATGCTCTACAATTTCATGTGGATTCTCTAATCCCCATAGGTTACATTGTGGCGGGTAACAAACGTTGCTTCATCACTAAAACTAAAGATTAAGGATTCTTTTCGCCCCGTGTTTCAACAGAGCGATCCGGTTCGTTTTGGGCCGAGCTTGTTCGGATAGAACCAGAATAACAAACCAGTAACGAGCCAGTATTGGTGACGTTCCGTTTCCGGAAACAGGGAAACGGAACGTCACCGTAAAATCTGCCTAGGGTAGTCACATGACCGGCCCGGCGATCTAGGTAAATATACATTTTTTGTAAAGTGAGTAAGTTAGAAGTTAGGCGGGGAGGGGGTTTAGCTTAGTGTAGAAATATGATATTATCCCAAAAAACCCTTTAATTTCTCTCCAGACAAATCCTAAACTCAGAGAAAAGTTCTTACCAATCTGAAGCATTAGGTGATAAAAAGTTATTAAACCATAGAAATCAATACTTGTCCCTCGTTCAGACCTTGATACTCTGTAACCTCACACTATTAGTATGATATTCTGAATTCGGCTACATGTAATGTTCTTATCTGAACGCCTCGTAAAAAAACTTCACGTAACCCATTAAATAATCATAGAAGGTCATGTAGACTTTATTCTCAATAGAAAGTAATGTGATAATAGAAAACTCCTGACCTACCCACAATACACCTGTTATTCCACGGAATGAGGCCGTGTTCATACCTGTGTCAGAAACTCCATATAAATTTGATGAAAAAATGTGGCTCCACATACAGCGCTATTTTTTTCATCAAAATGATGGACACAATGGGAGATGCAATGTGAACAGATTTGTGTCTCTGTCCCCCCTCCCCCCACAGTAGCTCAGTATAAGGTCAGACACATTTACCAGCAGGGAGGGGAAGAAGTTCTGCACAACAGAGCACAGTAGTCCAAAGGAGTGTAGAAATGGAGGCAGCCTCAGTGTTTATATAGGAGAGAGGAGATTATACAAGAGTTTTACGAGTCTATGGAGGGGAGAGAAAATCATACATGGCCATATCAGTGCCCATGAAAGGGAAAAGAGATCACACAGGGACTGTATCAGTGTCTGCAGAGAAGATCACACAGGGACTGTATCAGTGTATGTAGAGGAGATCACACAGGATCTGTATCAGTGTCTGCAGAGGAGAGAGGAGATCACACAGGATCTGTATCAGTGTCTGCAGAGGAGATCACACAGGGGCTGTATCAGTGTACAGTCATGGCCAAAAGTTTTGAGAATGACACAAATATTATATTTTCACATGATCTGCTGCCCTCTGGTTTTTATGTGTGTTTGTCAGATGTTTTTATCACATACAGAAATAGAATTGCATTCATATTATGAGTAACAGAAGCTTATATTGACAGTTAGAATGAGTTAATGCAGCAAGTCAATATTTGCAGTGTTGACCCTTCTTCTTCAGGACCTCTGCAATTCTCCCTGGCATGCTCTCAATCAACTTCTGGACCAAATCCTGACTGATAGCAGTCCATTCTTGCAGAATCAATGCTTTCATTTTGTCTGAATTTGTTGGTTTTTGTTTGTCCACCCGTCTCTTGATGATTGACCACAAGTTCTCAATGGGATTAAGATCTGGGGAGTTTCCAGGCCATGGACCCAAAATCTCTAGGTTTTGTTCCCTGAGCCATTTAGTTATCACCTTTGCTTTATGGCAAGGTGCTCCATCATGCTGGAAAAGGCATTGTTGAGCGCCAAACTGCTCTTGGACGGTTGGGAGAAGTTGCTCTTGGAGGACATTCTGGTACCATTCTTTATTCATGGCTGTGTTTTTAGTCAAGACTGTGAGAGAGCCGATTCCCTTGGCTGAGAAGCAACCCCACACATGAATGGTTTCAGGATGCTTTACAATTGGCATGAGACAAGACTGGTGGTAGCGCTCACCTCTTCTTCTCCGAATAAGCTGTTTTCCAGATGTTCCAAACAATGGAAAAGGGGATTCATCAGAGAAAATGACTTTCCCCCAGTCCTCAGCAGTCCACTCCCTGTACCTTTTGCAGAATATCAGTCTGTCCCTGATGTTTTTTCTGGAGAGAAGTGGCTTCTTTGCTGCCCTCCTTGAGACCAGGCCTTGCTCCAAGAGTCTCCGCCTCACAGTGCGTGCAGATGCACTCACACCTGCCTGCTGCCATTCCTCAGCAAGCTCTGCACTGCTGGTAGCCCGATCCCGCAGCTGAAACACTTTTAAGAGACGGTCCTGCCGCTTGCTGGTCTTTCTTGGGCGCCCTGGAGCCTTTTTGGCACCAATGGAACCTCTCTCCTTGAATTTCTTGATGATGCAATAGATTGTTGACTGAGGTGCAATCTTTCTAGCTGCAATACTCTTCCCAGTTAGGCCATTTTTGTGCAGTGCAGTGATGACTGCACGTGTTTCTTTAGAGATAACCATAGTTAACAGAAAAGAAACAATGATGGCAAGCACCAGCCTCCTTTTAAAGTGTCCAGTGGTGTTATTCTTACTTAATCATGACAGATTGATCTCCAGCCCTGTCCTCATCAACACCCACACCTGTGTTAATGGAGCAATCACTAAAACGATGTTAGGTGGTCCTTTTAAGGCAGGGCTGCAATGATGTTGAAATGTGTTTTGGGGGATAAAGTTCATTTTCTAGGCAAATATTGACTTTGCAAGTAATTGCTGTTAAGCTGATCACTCTTTATAACATTCTGGAGTATATGCAAATTGCCATTAGAAAAACTGAAGCAGTAGACTTTGTAAAGATTAATATTTGTATCATTCTCAAAACTTTTGGCCATGACTGTATGCAGAGGGGAGAGAAGAGATCACACAGGGACTGTATCAGTGTCTGCAGAGGAGATCACACTGGGGCTGTATCAGTGCATGTAGAGGAGATCACACATGATCTGTATCAGTGTCTCCAGTATCTATATACTCCCAATGATGAGCATTTTATTGTGGGTAATTCCTTCATTTGTGGTGCAGATATAGCATACATTATTTTGTATAACTCTATATTTATAAAATTAATAATAATATTAATATAAGATTACACAGGATCTGTATCAGTGTCTGCAGAGGAGAGAGGAGAACACACAGGGACTGTATCAGTGTCTGCAGAGGAGAGAGGAGATCACACAGGATCTGTATCAGTGTATGTAGAGGAGAAAGGAGATCACACAGGATCTGTATCAGTGTCTGCAGAGGAGAGAGAGGAGATCACACTGGGGCGTATCAGTGCATGTAGAGGAGATCACACATGATCTGTATCAGTGTCTCCAGTATCTATATACTCCCAATGATGAGCACTTTATTGTGGGTAATTCCTTCATTTGTGGTGCAGATATAGCATACATTATTTTGTATAACTCTATATTTATAAAATTAATAATAATATTAATATAAGATTACACAGGATCTGTATCAGTGTCTGCAGAGGAGAGAGAGAGATCACACAGGATCTGTATCAGTGTATGTAGAGGAGAGAGGAGATCACACAGGATCTGTATCAGTGTATGTAGAGGAGATCACACAGGATCTGTATCAGTGTCTGCAGAGGAGAGGACCACACAGGGTCTGACAGTGTATGAGGAGATCACACAGGGACTGTATCAGTGTATGTAGAGGAGATCACACAGGGACTGTATCAGTGTCTGCAGAGGAGAGAGGAGATCACACAGGGACTGTATCAGTGTATGTAGAGGAGATCACACAGGGACTGTATCAGTGTCTGCAGAGGAGAGAGGAGAACACACAGGGACTGTATCAGTGTATGTAGAGGAGAACACACAGGGACTGTATCAGTGTATGTAGAGGAGAGAGATCAACAGGATCTGTATCAGTGTCTGCAGAGGAGAGAGGAGATCACACAGTATCTGTAACAGTGTATAGAGAAGGGAGAGGAAAAAAGAAGTCTGTATCAGTGTATGTAGAGGAGAGAGGAGATCACACAGGACTGTATCAGTGTATGTAGAGGAGATCACACAGGATCTGTATCAGTGTATGTAGAGGAGATCACACAGGGACTGTATCAGTGTCTGCAGAGGAGAGAAGAGATCACACAGGATCGTATCAGTGTATGTAGAGGAGAAAGGAGATCACACAGGGGCTGTATCAGTGTATGTAGAGGAGATCACACAGTACTGTATCAGTGTCTGCAGAAGGGAGAGGAGAGATCACACAGGATCTGTATCTGTGTCTGCAGAGGAGATCGCACAGGACTGTATCACTGCATGTAGAGGAGATCACACAGGATCTGTATCAGTGCTGCAGAGGAGATCACACAGGGACTGTATCAGTGCATGTAGAGGAGATCGCACAGATCTGTATCAGTGTCTGCAGAGGAGATCACACAGGGACTGTATCAGTGCATGTAGGGAGACGCACAGACTGTATCAGTGTCTGCAGAGGAGATCACACAGGATCTGTATCAGTGTCTGCAGAGGAGAGAGAGGAGATCACACTGGGGCTGTATCAGTGCATGTAGAGGAGATCACACATGATCTGTATCAGTGTCTCCAGTATCTATATACTCCCAATGATGAGCACTTTATTGTGGGTAATTCCTTCATTTGTGGTGCAGATATAGCATACATTATTTTGTATAACTCTATATTTATAAAATTAATAATAATATTAATATAAGATTACACAGGATCTGTATCAGTGTCTGCAGAGGAGAGAGGAGATCACACAGGATCTGTATCAGTGTATGTAGAGGAGAGAGGAGATCACACAGGATCTGTATCAGTGTATGTAGAGGAGAGATCACACAGGATCTGTATCAGTGTCTGCAGAGGAGAGAGGAGATCACACAGGATCTGTATCAGTGTATGCAGAGGAGAGAGGAGATCACACAGGAACTGTATCAGTGTATGTAGAGGAGATCACACAGGGACTGTATCAGTGTCGATGTAGAGGAGATCACACAGGGACTGTATCAGTGTCTGCAGAGGAGAGAGGAGAACACACAGGGAGGCGGGGGCGCTGTATCAGTGTATGTAGAGGAGAACACACAGGGACTGTATCAGTGTATGTAGAGGGAGAAGAGATCACACAGGATCTGTATCAGTGTCTGCAGAGGAGAGAGGAGATCACACAGTATCTGTATCAGTGTATGTAGAAGAGAGAGGAGAACACACAGGATCTGTATCAGTGTATGTAGAGGAGAGAGGAGATCACACAGGATCTGTATCAGTGTATGTAGAGGAGATCACACAGGATCTGTATCAGTGTATGTAGAGGAGATCACACAGGGACTGTATCAGTGTCTGCAGAGGAGAGAAGAGATCACACAGGATCTGTATCAGTGTATGTAGAGGAGAAAGGGAGATCACACAGGGGCTGGTATCAGTGTATGTAGAGGAGATCACACAGTATCTGTATCAGTGTCTGCAGAAGGGAGAGGAGAGATCACACAGGATCTGTATCAGTGTCTGCAGAGGAGATCGCACAGGATCTGCATCACTGCACGTAGAGGAGATCACACAGGATCTGTATCAGTGTCTGCAGAGGAGATCACACAGGGACTGTATCAGTGCATGTAGAGGAACCCCCCCCAATCTGTATCAGTGTCTGCAGAGGAGATCACACAGGGACTCCGTAGCAGGAGATCGCACATGATCTGTATCAGTGTCTGCAGAGGAGATCACACAGGATCTGTATCAGTGTCTGCAGAGGAGAGAGAGGAGATCACACTGGGGCTGTATCAGTGCATGTAGAGGAGATCACACATGATCTGTATCAGTGTCTCCAGTATCTATATACTCCCAATGATGAGCACTTTATTGTGGGTAATTCCTTCATTTGTGGTGCAGATATAGCATACATTATTTTGTATAACTCTATATTTATAAAATTAATAATAATATTAATATAAGATTACACAGGATCTGTATCAGTGTCTGCAGAGGAGAGAGGAGATCACACAGGATCTGTATCAGTGTATGTAGAGGAGAGAGGAGATCACACAGGATCTGTATCAGTGTATGTAGAGGAGATCACACAGGATCTGTACAGTGCTGCAGAGGAGAGAGGAGATCACACGGATCTGTACAGTGTATGTAGAGGAGATCACACAGGATCTGTATCAGTGTATGTAGAGGAGATCACACAGGGACTGTATCAGTGTATGTAGAGGAGATCACACAGGGACTGTATCAGTGTCTGCAGAGGAGAGAGGAGATCACACAGGGACTGTATCAGTGTATGTAGAGGAGATCACACAGGGACTGTATCAGTGTCTGCAGAGGAGAGAGGAGAACACACAGGGACTGTATCAGTGTATGTAGAGGAGAACACACAGGGACTGTATCAGTGTATGTAGAGGAGAGAGATCATACAGGATCTGTATCAGTGTCTGCAGAGGAGAGAGGAGATCACACAGTATCTGTATCAGTGTATGTAGAAGAGAGAGGAGAACACACAGGATCTGTATCAGTGTATGTAGAGGAGAGAGGAGATCACACAGGATCTGTATCAGTGTATGTAGAGGAGGATCACACAGGATCTGTATCAGTGTATGTAGAGGAGATCACACAGGGACTGTATCAGTGTCTGCAGAGGAGAGAAGAGATCACACAGGATCTGTATCAGTGTATGTAGAGGAGAAAGGAGATCACACAGGGGCTGTATCAGTGTATGTAGAGGAGATCACACAGTATCTGTATCAGTGTCTGCAGAAGGGAGAGGAGAGATCACACAGGATCTGTATCTGTGTCTGCAGAGGAGATCACACAGGAACTGTATCAGTGCATGTAGAGGAGATCGCACAGGATCTGTATCAGTGTCTGCAGAGGAGATCACACAGGGACTGTATCCGTGGGGCGCGTTCGGTCTGCAGGGAGATCACACAGGGACTGTATCAGTGCATGTAGAGGAGATCACACATGATCTGTATCAGTGTCTCCAGTATCTGTATACTCTCAATGATGAGAACTTTATTGTGGGTGATTTCCTAATCTATGGTTCAGATATGGCATACATTATTTTGTATAACTGTTTAATTATAAAGATTTTATCACATAAAAAACAGAAGTAAAACAAAACAGAAATGAAAAACAGAGAGGTATAAAAAACGCTGTAAACGCAGCAGCTGTCATAGTAGGGGAGCTTATGGCACCCCCGAAAAAATACAAGGCATATGGACGACTCAATGTGCAAACAAACAAGCCAGCAAGGGCCCAGGTTAAACCAACAAAAGCAGGGGGAGATGAGGCAGGAGAACAGGAGGAAGAGAGAAAAAAAAGGGAGGACATCCAGGAAGGGAGAGGTGAGAATTCAGCGAGATCAGAGAAGTTGAGTGGCCCAAAATTCATCCCACAGATTCCATATTAGGTGGAACTTCTCTTCCTCATTGTTCAGCCGTCCGGTATTTCATGGACCGGGCATCCCTTATCCTGGAGTATAACTCCTCTAGGGCCGGAGGGCAATCTAGTGGAGGTGCAGAGCAGTAGCGGGAGCCGGAGAGTCGGCGTATGCAGAAGAAGTAGCATCAATTTAATAGCTAAATACATGAAATGTGACAAATTGTTAGAATGTAAATGTTTTATATTTTCCTCATGTGTTATGAATTCCATCATCTTTATCCTATTTCTCTGAACTGTCGAGGAAAGGAGAAAAGTATCAAAAACACAATAAATTTGGGCCGTTCTCTCTCCCTTGTGCATTACATTCTAAGCCTTATCATTTGTCTATCCCTTTACCGGACACGCTCAGCTCTGCTACATCATATTTCATCTGCAAATTAATATTTCACATTTCATTGAGATCTTATTCAGTAACAAACCGCAGGACGAGAATTCTCCGGAGGCGTCTTAGTCGCGTGCATTAGGACAGAGAATCGATGGTGAAGTGCGACTCAATTAATAATAAGTCATCATTAGACGGTTTACTATAGCGGAAACATTACGGTGACATTATTAAGCCGTCTGCACCAGTATTTTTTTCATTTTGAATGGTCTTGTGATTGGGGCCACACCAGGGGCCCCTGTTTTGGCAAGCAGTGGGGGTCCAACAAGTGGATAAATAATTCAGGCTAGAATATCCCTTTCACGGCCATCCACTCTGGCTAACAAACGGGGCCGTGACCCTTTTTGTGACACAATGTGCCTAAGTTTTGTGACATTTTTGGCACATATAGTGCCCATATATGGTACAATATGACCAGGAGCCTGTCAGAGGCAGGAGGGTTCTTCTGGGACACCCTGGACCTTTTGGGAGAGTTGACAAGAATGATTAGAATAGTGGTGTCAGGATGGCCGAGTGGTCTACGGCGCCAGTCTCAAGATAAAAAGTATGATTAGAATAAGTCCAACTCCTAGCACTAACGCCTATCAGCTGTAGCACAGCTCCACCAACTCTGCAGTGGATCGGAATGGTACTGCAGCTTTAGCCACTTGACTTCTGCACTCCACAGAGCCGCGTTTCGGATGTTTATTTACCGGATCCATGTGGGATACAATTGTTTCATTGACCCGTTCACCACAATGGCTGAAAACGGACCAAATAACGCAGTCCATACATAAATAGAACGCGCACTATACTTTTCACGGACCTCGCACAGACAAGGATATGGTCATCTGAATAGGTCATAATGGGGCTGGACCCCGACCGTTCTCATATTGGTGACCTGTCCAAAAAATAAGGTATTGATATAAAAATCCATGAAGGTCTCTTTAATTTAAAATATAATCTCCATTTTCTAGTTTTCTCTCGGTACTGGCTGCTCTCCTACTACAACACATTTATCTCATCTCTCATTTATGTCACGTCTATAAATCTCCACATTCCTGCAGGATAGAAATAACAGGGATAAAAGAACCGTCCCTATAAAGTCTCAGGCAATGCTCAGTGATCCTACAGATAACACCAGGACAGTCACGTATGTTATCTCTCCGTCCTCTGGCCCTATAAGTATCTCAAGCAAGGCTCAGTGATCCTACAGATGACACCAGGACAGACACGTATGTTATCTCTCCATTCTCCAGCCCTATAAATGTCTCAGTCTATGCTCAGTGATCTTACAGATGACACCAGGACAGTCACGTATGTTATCTCTCCGTCCTCTTGCCCTATAAGTATCTCAGGCAAGGCTCAGTGATCCTACAGATGACACAAGGACAGTCACGTATGTTATCTCTCTGTCCTCTTGCCCTATAAGTATCTCAGGCAAGGCTCAGTGATCCTACAGATGACATCAGGAAAATAACGTATGTTATCTCTCCATCCTCTGGTGACACAATGCGGCTGCCCCTCTATAATCTCACTCCTGAAGACACAATGTAATAGTCTCACCATACCTGCCACGTACATTGTGTTCCCATGATGTGCCACACCCCAATATACCTGATACAACGCCCCTCACATTACACAGGGATGATTCACAACAGCCCGAAATGTGTGGGAGAAATGTATATGTGATCAAACATGTTACTGAGAGTATATGAAGGTTGTAACAAAGGGGATATGCTTCCTGTACTCATATAATATAATGCTCTATAATATACAATGCTAGACATATCTGGAAAGTATATAGAGGGGTTACATCTTCTCCAAGGCCTCATGTATCACATCTCTGGGACATTAGAATTGATTAGGAAAGGCCATCAGTATATGAGCGTTGGTGGCCCGACCTCTAGGACCCCAATGATCAGCACAATGAACAGTAGGTGGTTTCCATTCAAGAGCCTTCCTTCCTGTATTATCTGTATAGGGGCGGCCATACTGGAGACACACACTTCCTTCCTGTATTGTCTGTATAGGGGCGGCCATATTGTAGACACACACTTCCTTCCTGTATTGTCTGTATAGAGGCGGCCATATTGGAGACACACACTTCCTTCCTGTATTGTCTGTATAGGGGCGGCCATATTGTAGACACACACTTCCTTCCTATACTGTCTGTATAGGGGTGGCCATATTGGAGACACGCACTTCCTTCCTGTACTGTCTGTATAGAGGTGGCCATACTGTAGACACACACTTCCTTCCTGTATTGTCTGTATAGAGGCGGCCATATTGGAGACACACACTTCCTTCCTGTATTATCTGTATAGGCGGCCATATTGGAGACACACACTTCCTTCCTGTATTGTCTGTATAGAGGTGGCCATACTGTAGACACACTTCCTTCCTGTATTGTCTGTATAGAGGTGCCCATATTGGAGACACACACTTCCTTCCTGTATTGTCTGTATAGGGGCGGCCATACTGGAGACACACACTTCCTTCCTGTATTGTCTGTATAGAGGTGGCCATATTGGAGACACACACTTCCTTCCTGTATTGTCTGTATAGAGGTGGCCATATTGGAGACACACACTTCCTTCCTGTATTGTCTGTATAGGGGCGACCATACTGGAGACACACACTTCCTTCCTGTACTGTCTGTATAGAGGCGGCCATATTGGAGATACACACTTCCTTCCTGTACTGTCTGTATAGAGGCGGCCATATTGGAGACACACTTCCTTCCTGTATTGTCTGTATAGGGGCAGCCATATTGGAGACACACACTTCCTTCCTGTACTGTCTGTATAGAGGTGGCCTTATTGTAGACACACACTTCCTTCCTGTATTGTCTGTATAGGGCGGCCATATTGTAGACACACACTTCCTTCCTGTACTGTCTGTATAGAGGTGGCCTTATTGTAGACACACACTTCCTTCCTGTATTGTCTGTATAGGGCGGCCATATTGTAGACACACACTTCCTTCCTGTATTATCTGTATAGGCGGCCATATTGGAGACACACACTTCCTTCCTGTATTATCTGTATAGGCGGCCATATTGGAGACACACACTTCCTTCCTGTATTGTCTGTATAGAGGTGGCCATACTGTAGACACACTTCCTTCCTGTATTGTCTGTATAGAGGTGCCCATATTGGAGACACACACTTCCTTCCTGTATTGTCTGTATAGGGGCGGCCATACTGTAGACACACACTTCCTTCCTGTATTGTCTGTATAGAGGTGGCCATATTGGAGACACACACTTCCTTCCTGTATTGTCTGTATAGGGGCGGCCATATTGGAGACACACACTTCCTTCCTGTATTATCTGTATAGGGGCGGCCATACTGGAGACACACACTTCCTTCCTGTACTGTCTGTATAGAGGCGGCCATATTGGAGATACACACTTCCTTCCTGTACTGTCTGTATAGAGGCGGCCATATTGGAGACACACACTTCCTTCCTGTATTGTCTGTATAGGGGCGGCCATATTGGAGACACACACTTCCTTCCTGTATTGTCTGTATAGGGGCGGCCATACTGGAGACACACACTTCCTTCCTGTACTGTCTGTATAGAGGCGGCCATATTGGAGATACACACTTCCTTCCTGTACTGTCTGTATAGAGGCGGCCATATTGGAGACACACTTCCTTCCTGTATTGTCTGTATAGGGGCAGCCATATTGGAGACACACACTTCCTTCCTGTACTGTCTGTATAGAGGTGGCCTTATTGTAGACACACACTTCCTTCCTGTATTGTCTGTATAGGGCGGCCATATTGTAGACACACACTTCCTTCCTGTATTATCTGTATAGGCGGCCATATTGGAGACACACACTTCCTTCCTGTATTATCTGTATAGGCGGCCATATTGGAGACACACACTTCCTTCCTGTATTATCTGTATAGGGGCGGCCATATTGGAGACACACACTTCCTTCCTGTATTGTCTGTATAGAGGTGCCCATATTGGAGACACACACTTCCTTCCTGTATTGTCTGTATAGGGGCGGCCATACTGTAGACACACACTTCCTTCCTGTATTGTCTGTATAGGGGTGGCCATATTGGAGACACACACTTCCTTCCTGTATTGTCTGTATAGTGACAGCCATATTGTAGACACACACTTCCTTCCTGTATTGTCTGTATAGAGGTGGCCATACTGTAGACACACTTCCTTCCTGTACTGTCTGTATAGAGGCGGCCATATTGGAGACACACACTTCCTTCCTGTATTGTCTGTATAGAGGCAGCCATATTGGAGACACACACTTCCTTCCTGTATTGTCTGTATAGGGGCGGCCATATTGTAGACACACACTTCCTTCCTGTATTGTCTGTATAGAGGTGGCATATTGGAGACACACACTTCCTTCCTGTATTGTCTGTATAGAGGTGGCCATATTGGAGACACACACTTCCTTCCTGTATTGTCTGTATAGAGGTGGCCATATTGGAGACACACACTTCCTTCCTGTATTGTCTGTATAGGGGCGGCCATATTGGAGAAACACACTTCCTTCCTGTATTGTCTGTAACCAAGAGGAAATAGAACAGACCCACACAATCTATTTGTGGTAAGACACAAGGCTCCATGGATTTGATCCTCTAGACCAGGGGTCGGCAACCCCCGGTACGCATGCCAAAGAGTGGCACGCGAGGCTTACTTACCTGGCACGGCAGCCCAAGTCCTCACCCAGCAGTTTTGATCGGACCAAACACGGCCAAAACGAAACTGCTATTATTATACTGTGGGGTCTCTTCAGACCCCAGAGTATAATAAGTGGAGTCCCTGGGGAGGTGATCAAAGATAAAAAATAATGTCACTCACCTTCCCTGCGCTCTGCGGCGGGTCTGTGCTCTGCAGGCGCTTGTGCCTGAAGTCAGCTGACAGGGCCTCAGGTGTCACGTCTGCGTCTGGCGTCATTACGCGTAATGATGCCGACATGAGACCCAATCAGCGGTCGCTATGGGACATAATATTGTGTACAGGTACCGCTATGGGATATAATACCGTATGCAGGGGCTGCTATGAGACATAATACCATGTGCAGAGGCCACTATGGGACATAACACCATGTACAGGGGCCACTCAGGGACATAATACCGTGTACAGGGGCCACTATGGGACATACCGTGTACAGAGGCCACTATGGGACATAATACTTTGTGCAGGGGCCACTATGAGACATAATACCATGTGCAGAGGCCACTATGGAACATAATACCATGTGCTGGGGCCACTATGGGACATAATACTGTGTGCAGGGACCACTATGGCTGTGGGACATAATGCTGTGTGCAGGGGCCACTATGAGACATAATACCATGTGCAGAGGCCACTATGGAACATAATACTGTGTGCAGGGACCGCTATGGCTGTGGGACATAATGCTGTGTGCAGGGGCCACTATGGGACATTATTCTGTATAACGGTGTGTTTTCTGTATTAAGAATGTGTTTTTGCACAGAAAACTCAAGCATTTTTTTTTTTTTGTGCAAAAATGCACCATGTGAACGCAGTTTTACATCGAAGTAAAAATTCCAGTGGCCTAAGAATATAGCTGCATTCAGATACATAGTGTGTATTCACCATAAGGATGCCTTCGTACAGTGCTCCTGGACACTTACATTTAGCACTAATAGGGGGCTGCACATGGACTTTCATTGCTTCTAATTGGAAAGTACAGGAGCGTCCCAGGAAATAGCAGTAACCGCATGTGTCCTAAAGCATCTGGTGGCAGCACCTCTGTGTTATGGTTTGTGGTATATGACTTTAGTTTAGGGGTTGTCAGACTTACAATTATTGTCCGGCACTCCGAGTACCTCATCTTTAATTTTTTTTATTAAAATCTGCAAGCCGAACAAAAAAGGTTGCCTACCCCTGCTCTAGTCATATATCCAGTCCTTCATTGCTAAGCCATATTTGCAGTGACTGGACCCAGATGATATGAATACAGTATAGTAGATCTCGCCTTTTTATTTTGCGCCACCAAGAAGACATTTCCACATTTTTGTGACTTGGCCAATTGGCAGAGAAGTTCCACAAATATTCACTTCAGCAGCCAACAACGTCCTTGTCTTATTTTGGGATTAGATCTGGGACAAGGAAGGAAACTTTCCTCCATTTCCTGCATTTTATCTCATATATTTATTACTATTAAATTTATAGAGGTTTTAATATAATCTTGGCCTGATGTAGATGGGGCACGAGAGGTGATATCTGACATTCATCTGAGACATTGAGTCCTGTGCTATGTACGAGGATCACTAACCATGAAACATTGTATTATGTGACTGAAATTACAATTTAGCAGGGCATGCATTATAACCCATAGGGATGGAGTAAGGGGGCGCTCCTTGGGCATTATCTAAAGTTCCCCGATTCTACCTTCACAACAGATGTTGAAGGAAAGGATGATTGGACTCAACATGCCCATGGAGACATGCCATCAAACTTATTTTGCAGAGGACTACACTATTCTTTTTTATTGAAGACACATGCACACTTGGCAAAACTGAGCATGCATGTGTATTGGGTAGTCTTGACGAATAGCCAAAAGAAGGGAACAGCCAGCACAGACAGCTATCTAAAATATATGGGCTAGTCGGGGTGTTGGAAGTTAGCCAGATTTAACTCATTGCTAGTGGGGTTCACCACCCATGAATCGTTAGTATTCTTGGGGTCACTTCATGATGTTGATGCTCCCTTTATGACCACTGAGGCCCAATCACAGACCCATCCATTTTGTCAGGACTACCTGACCATCTAATGTGTATCGTGGTCTCCCAATTCTCCACCAATATCTTCTGGTTTCAACATGCCCAATCCTTTGCTCTTCGCTTACTCTCCTCTTCCTATTGAGAAGACGCACCCTCGGACAAATCAGGTCTGCCAAAGGTGCATAGGTGGGAATAACAGGAAGTTCGGGAGCTGCAGCATCAGCCAATAGTTGGAGAGCAGGAAGTGATGTCAGAGATGGGTCAATTAACAATGAACCTTCTTTTACCCATTTTCGGTACACACCTCCTGGAAATCCCAACACATGCATGCACATACAGGACCATCTCCA
This sequence comes from Leptodactylus fallax, assembly GCA_947044405.1. Classification (NCBI taxonomy): domain Eukaryota; kingdom Metazoa; phylum Chordata; class Amphibia; order Anura; family Leptodactylidae; genus Leptodactylus; species Leptodactylus fallax. The sequence goes on from CAMRHE010001156.1 coordinate 98,724, forward strand.
CTGTGACCGATTTTCATGGATCAGTGTTGTCCCGTTCCAAAAATTATAATTTATTTTTATCCATGATATTGTAGTTCTAAGTGTTATGATGTTTCCTGGAGATATTGGTGAAAGCAATAAGTAGCATTGGGTTTATTGTGTGGACTTTCAGCCAGATCAGATACATGAGGTCAGTCTGTGAACAGATTTATTACTAAGCCTTCTTCTGAGAATGAACTCATTTCCACCTCCCCAGTGAATCTTATAATGTGATTTCCCCAGAGTCGACATCCATGGGAAGACAAGTGGCCTCCCTGTACTGTAATTCTTTGAAAACTTGAAGGAACTAGTAGTAGAGCCAAGTGAATGTACAAATGTATTGAAGAACATTCCTTAGGTAGGAATCTAAGCTTTAGCTTAACTGAGAAGACAATCACTACCCTGGACATGGAATTATGCTGACAATGGGGTGAGAATGGGGTTCTCCGAGCCTCACACCACCCTATAAAGTGACCTCCAATAACTGTATCCAGGTAGAGAATGAATGAAGGCAGCGGTTTTCATAATTTCGTAAAACAGAAATGAGGGGGCTGTGCACATGTCCCTCACTTCTAGACATAGGTGCAGGTCTAAGCGTTAGATAACCTATCTTCACCAGCACATCTGTAGGAAAGGAGTCTCCTTTTCCTCCCAAGTGTAATCTCCCAGGGTCACCTTCAGAACCAATCTCGGCCTAATATGTTTATAAGCTGATGCTTGTTTTAGTACTCTTACAGTCAATAGATACTGTTTTTAACAATGAAGCAACGCTCAAGCAGCAGTTACTTTGGAGTCTGTAATACTGAGTGGTGTTCTCTTCCCAGTGGCGTAACTAAAGTCTTGTGGGCCCCAGTGCAAACTTTTCTTCGGGGCCCCCTACCTCATCCCTACAGCGAATTCTTGATAGTGATGGGTACGGTTGCTAACTAGTTTAATCAACCTTAGTGTGGTTACGGTAATCTGTGGGTCTCCTTGGCTTATGGGCCAGATGGAAGCTGCAATCTCAATACTGATGCCATTGCTTAGGGGCCCCCAAAGGATCCTGGGCCCCGATGCGACTGCACCCTCTGCACCCCCTCAAGTTACACCCCTGTCTCTTTCGGGTCCCTGTATGTCTGTTGCTGCCTAGCCTGTAAGCCATGAGGGTGCAATATAGCACCTCTACATGTGAGACACTCCTGGGGTCTGTTCTCTTTGGTGCCGTCTTGCATGACCACAATACTCCAGACCAAATTTGGGATTCACTCTCTGGGTTCTCTTTCTGTATCTTGGAGCACCCCAGAAGACCTCTCTTCTTGTGCTGCTCCTGAGCTGACCAGACTGCCTCTATCCTCTGGCTCTATCTCTGAGGCAACCAAGAACCAAGGGACCAGCACCCCAAGGTGAGGCAGGAGAGAGACACTATATATTTATGGCATATCCGGTGACATATCCTATAAGGACTCACTTGCAAAACTTGGTTGACCACCAGTTGACAGCCATGCCAGTGTCATGTGCCCTGGGGTCACCGCTGTGACATCAGACGGAGGCTAGAAGTGGCCTGAAGAGGACACCAGGGACCACCGGACACCCAGGAGAGGTGAAGCAAAGTCAGTATAAGTGTTATTTTCCCTCACCTCCCCTGGACCTCCACTTTTTCTACTCCTGGGTCTGAGGAGAGTCCAGAATATAATAGTGTTTCATGAAAGACGAACCCCAAACGTTTTGTGTTCAGTCGAACCCGAAACTTTTGGAAATTTAGGTTGAAACCCGTCTAGGAAAATCTATCGATGAGTTCCTTTGTAACACCAATTAAGGCATGGGCCAATTTTTTGCTTTTGCATTTCCATTTCCTTCCCCTCCTTTCAAAAACCATAACTTTTTGATATTTCCATTAACATAGTACAATGGAGGCTTGCTTTTTGCAAGATGTGTTGTATTTTTTAACGGTACCATTCAATGTTCCATATCATGCATTATGCAATGGATAAAAAATTACTTGTTGGGTAAAAAAAAAATCAATGTTGACATTTTTTAGGATTAGACATATTAACTGTATTCTGTGAGTCAGTGCGACTACATCAATACCCAATTTATAGGGGTGTTTTCAGGTTTTGCTTCTTGAAAAAAATTTATTTAAGTCATGTTATCACACCCATAACTTTTTTTTAAATTTTTGTGTTGATGAAGCTGTTCGAGGGATTCTTTTTTTGTGGGATAAGATGTAGTTTTTATTGATACCATTTTGGGAACTTTTTGAACACTTTTTGCTCAAATTTTTAAAGGTGGAATAAAATAGCGGTTCTGGTTTTCGGTAATTTTTTTTTTCTTACTGTAGGGGACAAGAACATCATAGTTTAATAGATCGGGGTTTTTAAGGACATGGCAAAACCAAATACGTTTATGTTTTTGATTTTTTTAAATTTTTTTCTACTATAAATAGGGCAAAGAGGGTGATTTGATCATTTTTTATATTTTTCAATTTTTAAAACCTTTCCCTATAATTTTTCTGAGCCCGGTGCTGCAGCCATTCCAGCATTTCGAGCCACCCAGGCCAGTAGACAATGGAATATCCTAGCGATATCATCACTTACTATAGTAGAATACTCCTCGAGGCACAAACACTTTGGTAATAAAACTTTTTGTAATGTTTTTCACAATTTTTACCCTTTAAACTTCAGAGCTAGCAATACGTTTCTGATACTCTTCCCTTCAGATCTATGGTAATCTCATTCGGAGGCGCCGGGGACTTTCAGCCTTGCTTTTGTTTGAGACATTGGCTTAAGGCTTCCATAAAATGAGATAAACCGCAGCAATAAAACAAAAAGTCACAGCAAGAATTATAGAGTCAAGTAGTGAATCAACGACATTTAACAGAAGCGGCCAAGACCCTTCAACTTTTAGGAGAGGCGCTGCAAAATTTATATCAGAGATACACAAACACTAAGAGATCCAAAGCCGAACTGCAAACCAGTAGTCAGCGCTTTATGGCCGCAATAAATATTCGATACCGCAGATGTAAAAGCGACCTTTGGAACTTTAAAAAGTTAAAGGGGTTGTACAAGATAGGAAAAACGTGGCTGTTTTCTAGCAGTAAGTGCGCCACATTGGTCTACAGGTTGTGAGTGGTATTGCAGACCAGCTCCATTGACTTCACTAAAGCTAAGGTGCAATACCAAAAAGTACCCATGGACAAGTGTGGCGCTGTTACAGAGTATTGCAGTCATTTTTCTAACCCTGCAGTACTCACTGAAGGAAGTGACAAGACAGGAGGTGTAAGGGGTGCAGTTGGGTGACCTACAGAGATTTGCAACTTTTTGTACTTCTTTGCAATTTTGTTGCAAATTTTGCTTTTTTACATCACTCATTCCAGTTTTCAAAAGCGGGTGTGGTCAACTGTCTAGCAATCTGTATACCCGATTTATCAAATGTAACTTTTTTAAAAAGTTGCAGAAATTGTCGCAGTCTAGCTCCAGTAAAGGGTGAGGCGTAGAAAGTGGAGCCAGCCCCAAGATGGTGGCCATATGGGGGGCTCCACTATATCGGGCACCTCTCTCCTCCGAAGCCAATGCAACTCTATGACCGACCTGTCTCCTCCCGAACTGCCACCCAGACCCCAACCCCTGCTGGTCACCCAAAGCTCCCCAAAACCAGATGGTGTCTTCCTTTCCAGAAAGAAACTTTCCTTCTTAGGTTGTCCAATGCAGTCTTAAGCTGGATACACTTCGAGCTATCCTCTGCTCCTACAAGGGATCCTCTTTCCAAATTGTCTTCTAGCCTGGCCCCCTCCCCAAGATTCCTCTTCATTTTCTAGAAGAATGGGCCTAACCAGCAGGGAGTCTCGTAACATGGAATCGGCGGCAAGATGGAGCAGGACGCTTATTTATTCCATGTCCTGCTCCGACCTCAGCCTCCCATTGAAACCAACAAGGTGAAGTCTGTCGCTGAATTTGAGGCAGAATCTGCCTAAAAAAATCAACATCAGATTCGGCTGTGTGAATGCGCTCTAACACTACACAGGCAGTTAGTACAAGGATTAACCCCTTCATACCACAGCCAATTTTCGTTTTTGCATTTCCATTTTTCCCTCCCCCCCATTCCAAGAGCCATAACTTTTTCATTTTTCAGTTCACAGAGTTATATAATGGCTTATTGTTTGTGGGACAAAATGTACTTTGTAATGGCCCTATTCAATATACTGGGAAGGCGGAAAAAAATTCAGAATGAGATGGAATTGGAAAAAAAACGCATTTACGCCAATTTCTTATGGGTTTCATTTTTACTTCGTTCACTATATGGTAAAAATGACCAGTTACCTGTTTCTGCAGGTCAGTACTATCGCAGCGATACCAAACTTATAGAGCATTTGTAATGTTTTGATACCTTTTAAAAAATGAAAAACTTTGCAAAATACAAAAAAAATTTTGTGTCCCCATAGTGTGACACCTGTAACCTTTTTATATTTATCTGTATGGAGCTGAGTAAGGCGTCTTTTTATGCGGGAAAAGATGGCATTTTTAGTGATACCATTTTGGGGAAGGTCTGATGGTTTGATCACTTTTTATTGCATTTTTTATAGGAGGCAAAAAGTGGAAAAAATAGCCATTTGACCATTTTGATTTTTTTCCCCGCTACGCCGTTCACCGTATGGGAGAAATATTTTAATATTTTAATAGTTCGGGCATTTTGGAGAGCGGGGATACCTAATGTGTTTCTGTTTACTTTTCTTTATTTTTATATGTGGTCTAGGGAAAGGGGGGAGATTTGAACTTTTATATTTTTTGTGGTTTTTTTATACCTTAAAAAACTTATTTTTTTTTCTTTTACTTTTGTGATCAGACCCCTTAGGGACCTTAAACTCTAGGGGGTCTGATCGTTCACACTATACACTGCAATACTAAATTCATTCTCTGGCATCGTGTAATAGATCTAACATAATGACAAGCCTGGGAGCCTTCAATAGGCTCCCCGCTGTCATAACAACCGATCACCACCATCCGATGACGTTCAGGCGAAAGATGGCGGCGCCCGTGGGGGCTGCGCACTTTAGATGCCGCAGTCACGTTTGACCACGGCATCTAAAGTGTTAACAGCTGCGATCGGTGTCGGCTCCTGAGCTCTCTCCATACAACCCTGCAAACCCAATCACGTACATGTACGTGATTTTGTGTGAAGGGGATAAGGCTGAGGCCCCACGTTGCGGAAATGTAACTTTTTTTGTTGCAGATTTTGCAGCAGTTTTTTGAGGCAAAGCCAAGAATGGTTACAAAAGGAATGGTATATACTGTATATAGGAAGTTCTTATACTTCTTCCTTCTGCTCAATCCACTCCTGGTTTTGGCTCAAAAAAACGCTGCAAAATCTGCAACAGAAACGCTGCATTTGCGCAACGTGGGGCCTCAGCCATAAGGAGATTTTTCAGGCTAAAAATATTGAAGACCTATCCAGAGGATAGGTGATCGATATAAGATAAGCGGGGTCTGACACCCAGAAAACTATTGTTCAGCTGTTCTCGGCAGCTGATATGTTTAGAATGGAGAAGGAAGCAGACAGCGCTGTTCTCTGTGTAGTGGCCAGACCAGGTACTGCAGATCATCTTCTATTCATATGAATGGGACCCCAGCTGCAGTAACTCATTTCCACCACTACACAGAGAACAGCGCTGTCTGCTTCTTGGACCATTTTCTGTGTATCAGCTGCTGAGAACAGCCTATTGATGGGGTGTCGAACACTCAAGGATCTGATATTAGGATAGGTCATCAATATTTGTAGCCTGGGAAACCCCTTTAACCCTTTGGTGTGAATCCCACCCCACCTTACAGTAACATTTCAGGAGTTAAGTGTGCGACTTAAATATGTGACAAATATGTGACACTTGATACAAATTACGGCAGGAAAACTGACTTCAAAAATTTGGCTTCCGATCTATTCCCCCATTATCTGCTACTATTATACCGCAGACCTGCGTCAGATCGTATTATATGGGAATTATGGTAAATCGGAACATTACTCTTTCTCTTCAGATGAAGTAAAGACGTTGGGAGTGAGTAAGGGATAATACGCAGCATATAAGTATATACCTGTCAGAGATAATCATTGCAGCTGCTTAGAAGAATGGCTCGGTTGGCACGATGCAAGGAGCGATGCATGACTGATGAAGCCGCACTGCAAAAATTCCAGACACGTAACATCTCCCCCGGCTCATAGACACTTTATTAAAGTTTAACTCCATTTACAAGTACAAAGAAAGATGAAGAGTCTGAGCCTGACACAGAGGAAATATACAGAGTCAGAGGTGGCATGAGCTCAGGCGCCCTGTGGTCAGTGCCCATATCAGGTACAAACAACCAAACCATACAGTGCCGAACTATAAGCGCCATATAATATGACATACAATAACAATACCATACATAAAGCAACACTATACCATCTGCACCACACAATGCTAAATTTACCAACTGTACAATATCTAAGTAGGGTTAGGAAAATACCGCTATATGGTGCTCAATAATAATGCTGCTATAGTTACCAAATTACGGCTGATGATATACTTAATATGATACCAAATTGTGCATCAAATAATCTAATAAGAGTGCTATGCAATGTCTAAATAAGACTGATACAATGTATACTTCTAAATGTAAGATGTATGATGGCACCAAGCAACTATAGTGCCCCCTACAGCAAGGGAAGATAATGGCAGCCAGCAATTTGCACACATGACTCATAAGACATAACTCAATATTTTTGGAAAATGTGTAATGGGTTCAGTTCATTACAACCCAGTTAGCTCATCTTTAGCTGAGGATGACCTGTAGGCCCCCCTGGACTCTTGGCCCGGTCATAGCTGCGACCATAGCGATCTTTAGTTACACCAGTGATCAAAAACCTGCACAAAATTGCAAAATGTGACCTATGACAAGGAATCCTGACTCTCAAGTTTGCTATTGTGGCACTCATGCATGCACACCCGCACTCCATCCATCCCTATGAGACCACTGATGAGATGTCATGTACAGTCCTTGACTGTCTCGAGGCCAGTCCCAGACAGTCATGGCCACCATCCTGGGGGTCTCAGACCCCTGTTGTCATGAACGGCTGGTGTCCCTGCACCGATCACACATTTAGTCTATCAGGGCTAATAACACATGTTCACAATCTGCTGCGATTGCTGCAGTCAATCATCTCAATAACTTCCCACTAATCTCACGTCTCCAGAATATTAATGGCCGGTAATTCCATTTATTGGACTACTAATATGATGTCTGGACGGTGAGCGCAGTCATTATCACTATAGCGATGGTGTGGAGTGCAGACATTCATGTACATGCATGTAATAAACATCGATTAGCTGGATCCTAATGTGACTTCATCAGTATAGACCCATCACGTTCCGGCTTCATGCCTTCAACCTTCCGAACTCGTGTCACAGGTCTAGTAAATGACCGCACATCGCTATCGTGACAAACACTTCCCTCTATATACATCATGTCATGAAGCAAGAACACAATGTAGCAAAGTTACAAAGTTACACAGCAGAATGTATCTACATGTATACAAATAGACCTAATACAATTGTAACATCAGCAGAGACACAAACCTGGTTTGCTACAATGTATCATCATAAACAACATCACAATAACACTGGACTAAACTCCTGAGTATTATATAACTCACAAAGAAGACCCCAGAGAGCAATACTCATGTAAAATGGAGAATTTTATTCACAATTTATATTAAAATACAAGTTTGTAAGACAGGAGTAAACCTTAAAGTGAACCTCCAGTTATAAAACCACTTATCATGGATGACTAGTACAGGTCAATATAAGAAACTTTGTAATATATCTTATTAAAGATATATGTTTCGTTCTCTACTTATCAGGCTGCTTTTCACATCCAGCCTCACACACAGAAGTCTATGAAGAGATGGAGGCTAATACTAGTAAGTGATTTATTGCATCAGTCTGTACGGTGGTAAAGCATTGTCTTACTAGATATAGTAGAGTTAAAAGAGCTATCCTTGTTACTCAGTGAGCCGCACTAGGTGTGTGTCTCTTGCAGCAGCCTCCGCCCTGTCCTTAGACTTCTATGGCTTTATGGCTAAGGTCAAGTGTTCAGAAGTAAAGCTTGTCGCTTCTCGGCCTTTTGGCTAAGATCAAGTGTAGTATCTGTTCTTATCAGTAACAGCTAGTAGGTTGGTTCCGCCAGGGGAAGTCGCACTGTGAACATGAGACAGGGAACCACACCAGGTTTGCCGTCTGGCCTGGGATCAAAGCCAAGAGGCCGGGGATGCCTTCGAAGGTCTCATGGTGCAAGTGCCTCTGGGGATGGTGACTCCGGAGGTGCCTTTATTCACTGGGCCTGGGAAACCCACTGAATTTGGCACATTGCACAAGCACTTGAATACACCTAAGGAGCACTCACCCTTTTGCTTGGTTTATCCAGCAAGGGTAATTTTTTATAGATCCGGCGGATAGACCGGGCCAGTACACTGGCACTCTATTCACTTATTTATTCTTTTTTGTGTATCACGTTTTGTCACCTGTTTTGTCACTGTTTTTGTGTGGATGTAGGGGTGCGGAAACCCTTTTGGGTCCTACCCGAAGTCTAGAAGTTGGAGTGTGTGGCCCTTGGGTTCCCTCCTTCTTTGCTCTCTAGTGTCCGTCTCTGCTTTTGTGGAGACGGGCAACAGTTGCAGGCTCGGTCGTACTCTTGGGGTGGCAGCCCTTGAGGGGACTGATGCAAGTAGCTGGCTTGGCGGTACTCCTGGTGGTGGCAGCCCATGGAGGAAACCAAGCAAGTCACTGACCCTCCTGTCTAGGCAGTTGGGTTGGTACTGCCCCCTTACTCTTGTGCCTTTTGGCTTTGAGTTTGGGGATAGTTTTCGGAGGACCTATTCTCTTTTGAAATGGGTTTTGCGATAGACAGCATCCTTTGCACGTTTTTTTCAGTGGCACCCGTCACTTTTTTGTCGTGCACTGGTGTTTTCGTTGGCACAGTTTTTGAGACCTTCGATAAAAAAAAAAAAAAAAAACTTGTAAGGAACTTTAATTAATTTATCCCCCAAAACACATTTCAACATCATTGCAGCCCTGCCTTAAAAGGACCACCTAACATCATTTCAGTGATTGCTCCATTAACACAGGTGTGGGTGTTGATGAGGACAGGGCTGGAGATCAATCTGTCATGATTAAGTAAGAATGACACCACTGGACACTTTAAAAGGAGGCTGGTGCTTGCCATCATTGTTTCTCTTCTGTTAACCATGGTTATCTCTACAGAAACACGTGCAGTCATCATTGTACTGCACAAAAATGGCCTAACTGGGAAGAGTATTGCAGCTAGAAAGACTGCACCTCAGTCAACAATCTATCGCATCATCAAGAACTTCAAGGAGAGAGGTTCCATTGGTGCCAAAAAGGCTCCAGGGCGCCCAAGAAAGACCAGCAAGCGGCAGGACCGTCTCTTAAAAGTGTTTCAGCTGCGGGATCGGGCTACCAGCAGTGCAGAGCTTGCTGAGGAATGGCAGCAGGCAGGTGTGAGTGCATCTGCACGCACTGTGAGGCGGAGACTCTTGGAGCAAGCCCTGGTCTCAAGGAGGGCAGCAAAGAAGCCACTTCTCTCCAGAAAAAACATCAGGGACAGACTGATATTCTGCAAAAGGTACAGGGAGTGGACTGCTGAGGACTGGGGGAAAGTCATTTTCTCTGAAGAATCCCCTTTTCGATTGTTTGGAACATCTGGAAAACAGCTTATTCGGAGAAGAAGAGGTGAGCGCTACCACCAGTCTTGTCTCATGCCAACTGTAAAGCATCCTGAAACCATTCATGGGTGGGGTTGCTTCTCAGCCAAGGGAATCGGCTCTCTCACAGTCTTGCCTAAAAACACAGCCATGAATAAAGAATGGTACCAGAATGTCCTCCAAGAGCAACTTCTCCCAACCGTCCAAGAGCAGTTTGGCGCTCAACAATGCCTTTTCCAGCATGATGGAGCACCTTGCCATAAAGCAAAGGTGATAACTAAATGGCTCAGGGAACAAAACATAGAGATTTTGGGTCCATGGCCTGGAAACTCCCCAGATCTTAATCCCATTGAGAACTTGTGGTCAATCATCAAGAGACGGGTGGACAAACAAAAACCAACAAATTCAGACAAAATTAAAGCATTGATTCTGCAAGAATGGACTGCTATCAGTCAGGATTTGGTCCAGAAGTTGATTGAGAGCATGCCAGGGAGAATTGCAGAGGTCCTGAAGAAGAAGGGTCAACACTGCAAATATTGACTTGCTGCATTAACTCATTCTAACTGTCAATATAAGCTTCTGTTACTCATAATATGAATGCAATTCTATTTCTGTATGTGATAAAAACATCTGACAAACACACATAAAAACCAGAGGGCAGCAGATCATGTGAAAATATAATATTTGTGTCATTCTCAAAACTTTTGGCCATGACTGTACATGCATCAAACTCAGCTTTAACAGCGTAGAGAAGAGAAAATTTATGGAAGATTTTATAGGGGAAGGGAGGGGAAAACAATACATGCATCAACCTCAGATGTCACAGCATAGAAAGAGAGGAGAAAACTTATGGCAGATTCTGCAGGAGGAGGGAGGAAATAGTACACGCATCAACCTCAGCTTTTGGCTGGTTATGGAACTTCACTTATATGAAAATGTCCATTTCAGAGATGCTACCAAGACAGTCTGTATAGGAAACATACACGAACAGCTTCACATACAGTATATATATATATATATATATATATATATATATATTTACTACTCCCCTACAGGACACATATACTAGAGAGCAGAAGATGGTGATCTCTGCTGGAGAGACCGATGTCTTCTCCGCACATGTCACCTTTGTGATGTGCTCTACTTTTATGGTTGTCCATTAATGACTCTACATTTCTTATTGTTATATATTTAGTCACTAATTAAGGAAAAATCCGTCACCAGTCGGGATAGACATGATGGCATGGGGAAACTCGCGCGGCTCCCGGGAGAATCAGGATGGATTCCTGTCACATGGAGCCTCAAGTGTTTCCCATTTTCTGTTCCACTCGTAGGATGAGCGTTTTCCACATCAGATGTACGAGGAGATTTCTGTTTATTATTATGTTTATTATTATAAGTATGTACGTTCCCGCTGAGACGTCTCAATCATAAAACGTCTCTTGACCTCGTGAGCTGTTCCTGCAATGGTTTACACATTTAGCAATTTTCCAGATAAAAAGCGAGTTAAATCATATTAATGTGTGCCTATTACTGCAATGCAATACACAGCACTGCCGGTACATTGTGCAACTACTGTATTAAAGATAAAGGTGTACCCATAAATTATAGGGCCACCTAGCAAAATAGAGTATGGGCCTGATGCCCCAAAATATTCTGCTTCCCTTCTTATAGTCATAGAGTAAAATGGTTATATGTCATCACTTTATAAAATGGAAATACCCCTTTAAATTTTGACTGCCTGACACCACCACTAGGGGGAACTCATTGTGCATAAAAGTATACAGAGGGTATACCCAATGGGAACTGTAAAAAGTATGAGCTCCCCCTATATGTGATGGCAGACAAAAGCTATGACTATGTAATGGGAAGCTTCAGGAGCAGTTAAATGCCCACCCCGTCTGACTACGCGCCCCATAGACGTTGTGTAGTCTGGAAGGTATCTACTGATTGGACAGAAGTGCAGATGTAGCAATCGCCAAGCGAACATTATTAAATGAATGTTCTTATTTTCAGCGAACTCAAGAAATGTAATATGGAAATATTGTTACTACACAATTTAGATTTTTTTTTTTTTTTTAAATTTTACCTTTGCTAAGCAGAATCTAGAGGACACTCAGATCCCCCTCCATAGTCATAGTAATAGGAACCAGAGATACCAGAGATGTCACCACAATATGTCCAGTGTTCCTTCTTCATTTTACAAATTCCTAGAAATGATATAGATGCAGCAAAGCATTTCTCCTTTTATACCTTGCTTTATGGCGTGTTGTGATATAATCACCCCCAGGAGACACTTGTTCCAGCGACGCATCTGCTCTGTATTATAGATGAAAACAGTAAACAATCAATGTCTATGCAATGCAGATATCACATAAAACAACCCAATATCCCCTGTGATCCCCCCACCCCATCCCATATGACCATGCACGTATATACTGTTAGCAATTATGGTGTACAGTCAGTGGTTGCTGTTTACAAGAGAAATGTCTTCGCGTCAATGACTGGAAGAGTCGAAGACTTTTTGTTCTAGCGGTCATCCTTTCTATTATGTTCCCTAGAATTTGCTTGACTTATGGGTGTGGGGGTGGCTCTCCATGTGGGAACCCCTACATTGACATTAAAGAGGTTTTCCAGTAATTATTAATTGATGATGTATCCTAAGATTCCAAGGGGGTGGCCGATGGTCTGTTCCGATGAAAATAGAGCAGGTCCGATCCTACTCCATGTCATCGGAACAGAATGCATTGGAATCCCCCATAGAGGTAAGTACGTCACGGAATGCACTTGAATGACACTTGGAGTGCGCATTCTGCCCCACATCGGGTGCACACTCGGTAGTGTGTAAGGGACTTGGGATAGGTCATCAAGTGAAGATTCGCAAAGGTCCGATACCTGGGACTCCCATGGACCAGCTGTTTGGTCTTGTTCACAGGCCATGTGATGTCACGTACCTCGGTCATATCAAGTGAACGGTCACAGAATTTCACAGCACTCCTTTGTAGATGCAAAACAATGCACCAAATAAATCATCAAGATCCAGTATAAAGTTATAAGACATCCAAGATATTCAATATTTGGACGTTTCAGTGTATTCCATCTGCCTCAGTGAATATCTGACCCAGATAACCTAAGCCCTAAGAATCAGTAGAGATGGGAGAATCGGTTCATAACAAACTGACTGGAGTCGGCCCAAATCTGACGATAAATTCAAATGGACCAATCACAGGAGAGTTGCTATTACTATTGAATTCAATAGCGGCAGTGGCTTTTGTTTGATAGTGGGACCACCGCTGCTAATAGTGGTGGTGGTCCCTCTATTATCTATCCCTGTGCAGTGACACTATGATATCACAGCACACGAATAGTATAAAAAATTGGTGGCAGTGAGTAAAAAAAAAAAAATCATAGAGGCGGCAGCGGCTCTCCTGTGATTGGCCCACAGGAGCACCAGGTTTTTCTAGGAGCCCTGACAGTGTCATACACAATGTTTTATAGATATATAGTCCTAGTAGCCCTGACAGTGTTATACACTATGTTTTATAGAGTCCTAGGAGCCCTGACAGTGTCATACACAATGTTTTATAGATATATAGTCCTAGTAGCCCTGACAGTGTTATACACTATGTTTTATAGAGTCCTAGGAGCCCTGACAGTGTCATACACAATGTTTTATAGATATATAGTCCTATTAGCCCTGACAGTGTTATACACTATGTTTTATAAAGTCCTAGGAGCCCTGACAGTGTGATACACTATGTTTTATAGATATATAGTCCTAGTAGCCCTGACAGTGTTATACACTATGTTTTATAGATAGATTCCTAAGAGCCCTGACAGTGTCATACACTATGTTTTATAGATAGGTTTCTAGGAGCCCTGACAGTGTTATACACTATGTTTTATAGATAGGTTCCTAGTAGCCCTGACAGTGTCATACACTCTGTTTTATAGATATATAGTCCTAGTAGCCCTGACAGCATTATATACTATGTTTTATAGATATATAGTCCTAGTAGCCCTGACAGTGTTATACACTATGTTTTATAGATAGGTTCCTAGGAGCCCTGACAGTGTCATACACTAGGTTTTATAGATAGATTCCTAGGAGCCCTGACAGTGTCATACACTATGTTTTATAGATATATAGTCCTAGTAGCCCTGACAGTATTATATACGATGTTTTATAGATATATAGTCCTAGGAGCCCTGACAGTGTTATACACTATGTTTTATAGATAGGTTCCTAGGAGCCCTGACAGTGTTATACACTATGCTTTATAGATAGGTTCCTAGGAGCCCTGACAGTGTTATACACTATGCTTTATAGATAGGTTCCTGGGAGCCCTGATAGTGTTCTACACTATGTTTTAAGCTAATTTAAGGTGTTGTTTGTACCAAACTTGTTCAAGCTAAAACGAATCAGAGCCCTGAATGGGCCAAACCTAGAAATGAAATGAATCCTGAGGGGTTTGCCCATCTCTGATAATCACTTTATACACAAGGGAACAAAAACAACAATATACAAAAGTGAAAAAGCTCCTCATACATATACATAATAAAGCATTTACATATATACATAATAAAGTACTTACATATATACATAATAATCATATACATATGATCTTGACATCTTTATCTTTAGATGGTTGTCTAATTGTTTTGCTTCATGTATACTCACAACATATATTGACCTCTGACCCTGCACATGTGCTGTACTTTACTTGTTTTCATCTAACTGAAGCTCGCACAGTTCTGTTATTCCTCTATATGACGTGGTGGGGCTTACTACACTTAGCTTTGTACATATCTATATATCTGTAAATAATTTATTTATATAGCACCAACTTATTCCACAGCAATTTACAAATTATGTATATATGTAAATACTTTATTATGTATATATACGTCCATATATTGAATACCTTGTATGACTTATATCTTTACATTGGATCCTGATAATTTATTTGGTGCTCCACAAATGATAAAGATACTTCATATTTTGCATCTTCAAAGGAGTGCTAAGATTTTCTGTAACTACCAAAATGACTGTGAAACGTCTTTTTATGGGCACCCTACATAATAAGATTAGAATAATTATTATAATTATTAACATCAAGTGAATGGACTGAACTGCAATACCAAGCACAACCACTATATAATGTACGGCGCTGTGCTTGGTAAATACTGAAGTGACTGCGGCACTCACTCGGACACTGCAGCTTCTTCAGACAACCCATGGGCTGCAGGGTCTGAGTATTGGACCCCGCCAATCTTTATTTAATGACTAGAGATGGGCGAACCTCTTAAGATTTATTTCATCCCGTGTTCGGACAAAGCGATCCTCCAGTTGTTTCAGTGAGAACTTGTTCTGATAGAACCGGAAGTAAAATGACTATACTCTGGGGTCTCTTCTGACCCCAGAATATAATGGGTGGAGGTCCAGGGAAGGTGTAACAAAATAAAAAATTTATATATTTTTCAGATTGATTTGTACTATGAGACAAAATAGGATCAAAGGAAATGGGGAGGGGATAAAGGAGGGATCTGGGAATTTGTTTTAAAAAAAATGTGTTTATGTTTAGTGTTACTTTTGAGGGGTTGATCTATTTCCAAATGCCCCATTAGGCAATTTTGAGTTATTAATGGGGGTTCTTGGTTTGGGTCCTCTATCAATGAGCTGGAGCAGAGTATCTATGAAGAACGTCACTGTGAAGGAGCTGAATTTATAGGGTCTACTTTCTGCTTTCCCTTGTGGTGGCGCTGCCATGGGTCACATTTACTATAGCCTACAGGCCTAATAGGCAACATCCACAGCTACAATAAACAATAAGCTGATGGACTGGACCTGTGGATCACGCCTATATCTCAACGGGGTTCCAGGTCTTCTAGTTGGTTAACCAAAGGTGACCATACAAGTCAAAACATTAAAAAATGAACCAAAAATAATATTAAAAATATTCAAAAAGATTAAGGAGCTGACACACTATTCATCAGAGGCAGGTCTGGCACCATCTTAGATTTTGGCTCTTCATGTAGAGTTGGAGGAGGATAAAGGTTATGGGTTCCATAATATTATGGAATGAAACCAATGACATCAGTGTCGCCCCACTGTGCAGATAAAATGATGACTTCCACAGCTCTAGCGTCAATGTGTTGGGACTTAAGATGGAATGATGGAAAAATACTGAACACGCTTTGGGTAATATCCAAAATTAGCTTGTGTCATTGAAATAACAATCCCAGGGGATCGGAGGAAACTGGTAGAAATAATAAGAGTTGGTTTCTGCCTCTTACTGAGGATTCTCACCTATATTTACAGCAAGAAAGCATGGGCACAGTGAGGCAGGGGCTGGTAGGGCATATGCCTTGGGGACTAGTACCAGGAGGGCGCCAACAAGCCACTGTGCCTTGGCCAAAAAAATTAGATACAGGGCTTTGGCAGCAGACTCAATCTTTGCCTCAAGTATAGGAAAGCTAGAATACATCTCTGACAGTCAGATCTATACAATGAAGATACACTATGTGCTACAGAAGTGATAGTGAGTCCTGGTGCCTTAAGAAGTGGGAAAGGATAAAGTATTTATGATTTTTTTTGTGCCTATTTTGCCCCAATGTTTTAAAGGGTCAGTAACTTTTTAACTAACTACAACAAGTCAATACTCCAACCAAAGATAAAACATTTTCGTAATATATCTTGTTGGAAAACAATGCTTCTTTCTTCACTTATAGGACTCTTTTCTTCTTACTCCTGCCTCCTAAATTCACCATTCGCTCTAAAATCTCTCCTGAATCCATCTTGGATGGACTATCAACTGAGAAATCATATTACAACTGCCCCTAGAAGTCTATAAAAAGGGGCAGAAAGAAGAGAGAGAAGCAGAGACAGAGGAAGACAGAAGCTGCTGCAGCTAGCTGTAAGTTTTCTATCTCACCCCAAGTGCTTTATTCACATTGGTACAGGTCAGGACTTCCAATATGAGCCTGAGTGAGAAATATATGGACTACAATTTTCCGTTTTCTCCATGGAGGACATCATGGGAGTAGTTAGTTTCCAGCCAGCAGTTCAGGGAGACCTGAGAATTAGAGACAGAGACCACAGAGTGAAAGACTGCTAACAAAAAGTGCAAAATATAAGTCATCTAATAGACATATTATGTGTTACACCTCATGTACAATATGGAAAATTTATATCCAATGGTCATGTTAAAGGTTACTTAGTCTTTAAGTAATAGAACCAGCATGAAGTTATAAGAATTTCTAGTCTTTTACGAATCATTCCACCATATACAGCTCCTGGGTTTGCTCCCGGGTTTCTCCCTTGGTAAATGAAGGCCCTGAGCCTTTGCCTAGTTTGCCACCTCCTAAAAATGGCCAAGCCTAGAAGCCAGATGTCCTTAAGACCAAGCCAAAGTTCCACAAACTTTAAATATGAAGGACTGGCACGACCTACCAACCGGAACATTCCATGTACTGCAGAAATAATTATCACCAGATTGCCAAAAACATGTCACGATTGCACAATTAGGATCAACCACCGAGAACATTTTTTAAATGTGTCCATTAAACTTTATAAACATCTCAACAGTGGTGGGAAATGAACATCTGCAGCTGCCAGGGCATGCTGGGGGCCGGCATTTCACAATAACTGAAGAAAGAAGTGGATATGCTTGGTTCTATGCAATGGAGGTCGCAAATTATACGGGTCTTTGCCAAAATTTTTTGGATGTGGCCACCATGATGTGAAGTATGGCTGGAGCAAGTCTATTATTGTCACATGACTATAGAATTGAACGTCCTCCCGTGATTCCACCGATTCCAAATTCCAAGCTGGTCAGAATCCGCTTTGTTGATTGTTTGTGTCATATTTTATAGGGGCGGATACACTTTGGTGTGCACAAAATAATTGGGGGAGAAGATGTTAGTCATATTTCTCACAGCATTAAAATTGTGAAAGATCAGGAGAAGAGCCAGCTGGATCCCAAAACTGGGCCATAGCTGTTCATCAGGACATATGTGAGCCTCATGTAATTACATATTAATATGGGCCAAATACTATCAGGAAATGACTCATGTCATGTAAATATTACACCGCAAAGGAGTGGAGTTTGCATGAAGAAATCGTTCAGCTTGCCATAAAAGTGCAGATCTAGTGGCCCCTTAATGGGGAATTGTCTGTAGGATTTCATTGTATAAACAATGTACTGGATGCTGAATATAAAAGCTTGAAGCTCTTGGGATCCAGTGCAAAATTTGTTGCAACATTCCAGCTATTGTATCAGCTATATCCTTCTTCTTCTCTGCCAATTTGCTGAAACTCAATGAACCAATCTGAATTCTTCAACTTTCCACCATTGTACTTATTCCTCCCCACATGTAATCTCCAGTCCACAACCTGTCCCCTCCATAAATGACCTGATCTCCTGATACCTCCTCACATGTAATCTCCAGTCCACAACCTGTCCTCTCCATACATGACCTGATCTCCTGAGACCTCCTCACATGTAATCTCCAGACTACAACCTGTCCTCTCCATACATGACCTGATCTCCTGACACCTCCTCACATGTAATCTCCAGTCCACAACCTATCCTCTCCATACATGACCTGATCTCCTGACACCTCCTCACATGTAATCTCCAGACCACAACTTGTCCTCTCCATACATGACCTAATCTCCTGATACCTCCTCACATGTAATCTCCAGACCACAACCTATCCTCTCCATACATGACCTGATCTCCTGAGACCTCCTCACATGTAATCTCCAGACCACAACTTGTCCTCTCCATACATGACCTAATCTCCTGATACCTCCTCACATGTAATCTCCAGACCACAACTTGTCCTCTCCATACATGACCTAATCTCCTGATACCTCCTCACATGTAATCTCCAGACCACAACTTGTCCTCTCCATACATGACCTAATCTCCTGATACCTCCTCACATGTAATCTCCAGACCACAACCTATCCTCTCCATACATGACCTGATCTCCTGACACCTCCTCACATGTAATCTCCAGACCACAACCTGTCCTCTCCATACATGACCTGATCTCCTGACACCTCCTCACATGTAATCTCCAGACCACAACCTATCCTCTCCATACATGACCTGATCTCCTGAGAACTCCTCACATGTAATCTCCAGTCCACAACCTGTCCTCTCCATACATGACCTGATCTCCTGAGACCTCCTCACATGTAATCTCCAGACCACAACTTGTCCTCTCCATACATGACCTAATCTCCTGATACCTCCTCACATGTAATCTCCAGACCACAACTTGTCCTCTCCATACATGACCTAATCTCCTGATACCTCCTCACATGTAATCTCCAGACCACAACCTATCCTCGCCATACATGACCTGATCTCCTGACACCTCCTCACATGTAATCTCCAGACCACAACCTGTCCTCTCCATACATGACCTGATCTCCTGACACCTCCTCACATGTAATCTCCAGACCACAACCTATCCTCTCCATACATGACCTGATCTCCTGAGAACTCCTCACATGTAATCTCCAGTCCACAACCTGTCCTCTCCATACATGACCTGATCTCCTGAGACCTCCTCACATGTAATCTCCAGACCACAACTTGTCCTCTCCATACATGACCTAATCTCCTGATACCTCCTCACATGTAATCTCCAGACCACAACCTATCCTCTCCATACATGACCTGATCTCCTGATACCTCCTCACATGTAGTCTCCAGTCCACAACCTGTCCACTCCATACATGACCTGATCTCCTGAGACCTCCTCACATGTAATCTCCAGACCACAACCTGTCCTCTCCATACATGACCTAATCTCCTGATACCTCCTCACATGTAATCTCCAGACCACACCTATCCTCTCCAACATGACCTGATCTCCTGATACCTCCTCACATGTAGTCTCCAGTCCACAACCTGTCCACCCATACATGACCTGATCTCCTGAGACCCCCACATGTCTCCAGACCACAACCTGTCCCTCCATACATGACCAATCTCCTGAGACCTCCTCACATGTAATCTCCAGACCACAACCTGTCCTCTCCATACATGACCTGATCTCCTGACACCTCCTCACATGCAATCTCCAGACCACAACCTATCCTCTCCATACATGACCTGATCTCCTGAGACCTCCTCACATGTAATCTCCAGTCCACAACCTGTCCTCTCCATACATGACCTGATCTCCTGAGACCTCCTCACATGTAATCTCCAGACCACAACTTGTCCTCTCCATACATGACCTGATCTCCTGACACCTCCTCACATGTAATCTCCAGACCACAACCTATCCTCTCCATACATGACCTGATCTCCTGAGACCTCCTCACATGTAATCTCCAGACCACAACTTGTCCTCTCCATACATGACCTGATCTCCTGAGACCTCCTCACATGTAATCTCCAGACCACAACCTGTCCTCTCCATACACGACCTAACCTCCTGAGACCCCCACATGTAATCTCCAGACCACAACCGCCCTCCAACAGACCGACTCCGACACCCCCACAGCAATCCCAGACCACAACCATCCTCTCCATACAGACCGATCTCCGAGACCCCCACAGTAACCCAGCCACAACCGTCCCTCCATACATGACCTGATCTCCTGAGACCCCTCACATGTAACCCAGACCACAACTGTCCCTCCATACATGACCTGATCTCCGACACCTCCCACAGTAATCTCCAGCCACAACCTCC
Organism: Leptodactylus fallax; assembly: GCA_947044405.1. Classification (NCBI taxonomy): domain Eukaryota; kingdom Metazoa; phylum Chordata; class Amphibia; order Anura; family Leptodactylidae; genus Leptodactylus; species Leptodactylus fallax. Next base: position 119,187 of record CAMRHE010001156.1, read on the forward strand.
CCACAGACCGTCTCCGAGACCTCCCACATGTCCAGACCACAACTTGTCCTCTCCATACATGACCTGATCTCCTGAGACCTCCTCACATGTAATCTCCAGACCACAACCTGTCCTCTCCATACATGACCTAATCTCCTGAGACCTCCTCACATGTGATCTCCAGTCCACAACCTGTCCTCTCCATACACGACCTGAACTCCTGAGACCTCCTCACATGTAATCTCCAGACCACAACCTGTCCTCTCCATACATGACCTAATCTCCTGATACCTCCTCACATGTAATCTCCAGTCCACAACCTGTCCTCTCCATACATGACCTGATCTCCTGAGACCTCCTCACATGTAATCTCCAGACCACAACCTGTCGCTCTCCATACATGACCTAATCTCCTGATACCTCCTCACATGTAATCTCCAGTCCACAACCTGTCCTCTCCATACATCTCTGATCTAGTCTCCTGCTGCCACCCTACATGTAACCTGTGGTCTTCAGACCTTCACATGTACTCTACTCTTCCTCACGCACCCAAAGACATCCAACAACATTCAAGCTTCCAAACTCTCTGCTCTTTTCGATAGATAAGGGTCTTGAACTCTCTGTTAGTTCCATATCAGATTTTCTACAGCAGGGGCTCCCTAAATATTCCTGAGACACATGATAAGATATTAAGAAGCAGTAGGCTCTGTGAGGACACCAGACAGAGGGTCATTTACAAGAAAAATTATGGAAAGCAATAACTTAAGACAAGTGACAATATCCTGGAGAAAACAGAATTATTTCTCTAAATCATTGAGACATCTGATGTAATGATGCTATGACGCTATACATCTTTATACTATGTGACCCATGTGACTGCTGTGGCCAATCACAGGCCTCAGCAGTCCCTGACATCAACTCTAGAGATTGGAAGAGCACGTGGAGCAGCGCCGGAGCCCAGGAGAGGTGAGTAACACTTTTTTTTTTATATTTGTCACCTCCCTCAGGTCTCTGATCATTATACTCTGGGGGTCTGAAGAGAGCCCAGAGTATATTAGTAGTTTGTGGGTGGCGAACCCCACTAACTACTATTAGGGGTAGGTGCAGGGGTGGGAGGAATCCTTGAGAACCACTGTCCTAAACCATAGAGTGAGCACCTGCGTCTCTCCATATGGCATCCTAAGGACTGTTCCGGGGCACTGAGTACATCGACTGTACATGTGGCGTGAGGTGCCTGATCCTGGCACGTAGCTGGTTTTCTTATGGATTGAGTTAGTACAGGTGAGTGAACGTTCTGCCAAGTACGTAGGTGGAGGATGAGGTAGTAGTCCGTGTTCAAACTTGATGTATTAATAATTTATTATTGGCCCTTGCTGTCTTAGAAGTAGCACAGGAATCCGGGCACCAGACCCAGGCACTCATCGTACCCCCCGCCACTGATGCAGGGACATTTTTCAGTGGTTTGACAAGTGGAAAGTCTGGAAAGTCAGCACAGGGCGATATCTGATGTGGCCCCGATCCCAGCCGCAGCTCTGCTACTATTATACTCTGAGATGCTCTGTACAGATAAGGCCAATAAGTACTTTTCCTTAACGTTGACATCAGTCACAGAACATACTGAATCCAAGGGCCTAAGGAAACTTCAAGACAATTCAATAAGAATACTGTTTAACCATTACAGATATATTACTGCTGTAGCAGAGCTGAGGTTGTTTTCCAAAAAAAAAGTTCTACAACTGTTTGATAGACTTTCTGTTTCTATTCTTCACCATGTACAAAACCTTTGCTTGCTGTCAGTGACTGAAAAGACTCTTGTCCTGTTCTCAGTTGATACATTGTATCCAGTCTAGACCATGCTCTGTGAGCTCAACAGCCTGGACTCCACTAGCTAGTTTGTTATAATGTATCAGTGTGGAGTCCAGGCTGTTGAGCTCACAGAGCATGGTCTAGACTGGATACAATGTATCAACTGAGAACAGGACAAGAGTCTTTTAAGATATGTGCAGCTGCTCCTAACATATCTCTCTGCTAGTTTGTTTGTAGCCCTATTTGGGGGGGGGGGGGGCCCCCGGCGCGCCCACAATGTATCAGTGTGGAGTCCAGGCTGTTGAGCTCACAGAGCATTGTCTAGACTGGATACAATGTATCAGCTGAGAGCAGGACTAGCTATGTACAGGGTTACTGCAGTCTTTTCATTCAATGGACCAAGCAAAACATGCAGTGCAGAGAATATACAAAAGTTGGTGGCAGTGGGCTTAAAATTGGTTAAATAAAATAAACTCTCACTTTGGAAATTAGAGAACATTGGGGACCCGGGCAGAGTTGTAATGGCAGTGGCAGTGGATTGATGAGGTGAGGAGAAAAATATACTTATATATTTTTTTAACTTTTTGCTACCAAGTTTTGTCTGGCTAGAAGATTAACTTAAGTTTATCCAGTAATTGTGACCAGGGGGTCAGCAGCTCTTCCCCGGATCACAGTTATATACATATAACAGATATTTTGTACACATGATAGAAGCGCTCCAATAAAAATAAAAAATAAAAAACCTCCCTTGAAAATGAGCCTATGTGTAGTGTAATGTTACTTAATAACTTACTGACAGCTTTATTGTGAAGTTATGTGCTCTTCTCTGGAGCACTAACCTCCTGTCCTCCTGCTCCTCTGATGCACACAGTGTTTCCTCTATGAACAGGAGGTCAAACTCACAATATAAGTCCATTAGATCCTTGATCTGACTCCCATAGACCTGCTTTGTGAGTTTGACTTTTTGCTCATTCTGGAAACACTGTTGGTATGAGAAGAGAAAAGAGGAGGTCAGTGCTCTGTAGGGGAGCACATAACTCCACAATATAGCCGTCAGTAAGTTATTTAGTAACAGTTCACTACAAACAAACTGAGGGAACAAAGTAATTACTGGAGTGATACTGTAACCATTCATATGAGAATAAGTCACCAGTGTTCCTTATAGATAATCTGATTCAGGATTTTTGGGCTGATCCACCTACAGTGCTCTATGGACCTCCTGGGACCTCCAAGCTATACAAAACCAATATTATCCAACCTTTCATCTTGAGACTTCATCCCTTTATACAACCTAGTATCATACTCGCCAATTAGGCATGAACGAACTGATTCAATTAGAACCAGATTCGACCCAAATTTTATGAAGGTCTGAAATTTTTGGTCACCCAGGAAACACTATTATACTCTGGGATCTCCTCGGACCCCAGATTATCATAAGTGGAGGGCCAGGGGAGGAGAGTAAAAGCTATACTCACCTAACCTCACCTTCCCTGGGTATCCAGCGGTCCCCTGGTGTCCTGCTCCATCTTTTGAGTCACGCACACCCCAGGTCTGGGTCATTATGTCAGCAAGTCCCCTTAAAATGGCCACTATAGTATAAGGTCCCCCTTAATATGGCTCCCTCAATATAACATCCCGCTTATTGTGTTCCCCTAGTATGGCCTCCACAGTATAATGTGCCAACCCCCTTTAGTATGGCCCCATAGTATAATGTTCCCCCCCTTTAGTATGGCCCCATAGTATGATACCCCCTTAAAGGGAAACTGTCAGGTTGATTTGGGACAACAAACCACCCACAGGTCCTTATAGACCAGGGGTTTAGTGTCCCAAATCGCCCTGTTATGAAGCCATCCCACAGTATAAATATCTCCCCTAACATGACCCCCATAGAATAATGTTCTCCATAATATTGTGCCCACAGTATCATATTCCCCTTAATATGGCCCCCCCCCACGGGATAATATCTTCCTTAAGATGGCCCCATGGTGTAATTTTCCTTTTAATATGGCCCCGACAGGGGTTGTGCAGGACTTCAAAAACATGGCTGCTTTCTTCATCTCAGGAAGTGATATCGTGTCCGTGGGTCATATGGCAATGCCACATCTCCATTCCATTAAATGAATGGGACTGAGCTGCAGCCTGGCCATGTTTTTGAAGTCCTGCACAACCCTTTTAATATGGCCCCCACGTTATAATGTCCCCTCCTGGTGTCCCTGCAGAAAAAGGCACAAAAAAATAAAATAAAACTAATACCCACCTTGCTCTGATTCCCTGTGGTCCACTCCGGTATCTCCTGTCGGCAGCTTCAGCGAGCAGCAGGCACAATCTAGTGACATCATTACATCGCCATTGCCTGCTTCCTAGCTGCTAGGATCAGAGACAAGGGCTGATGGAGCGGACGGCTCCTGCTTCACCAGTGCACGCGACTCATTTGTGTCCAGAGGACGTAGTTGAGCTGAAGCCAGGACATACCTCCCACCTCCAAGGAACGCACCCAGAATCCGGGATTGTCCCGCTGAGTCCAGGACAGAGAGTTACACTGTGATGTGTAAAATGGTGCTCACAATTGATGATAAGGGAGTCAATATTATATGTAGATTACAGGTCTTATGCTTCTGCTTTTGCAGCGGCTGCCTGACATTGAGTTCTGATACTTACAGCATATGAAAAAGTTTAGGCACCCCTATTAATCTTAATCATTTTTAGTTCTAAATATTTGGGTGTTGCAACAGCCATTTCAATTTGATATATCTAATAACTGATGGACACAGTAATATTTCAGGATTGAAATGAGGTTTATTGTACTAACAGAAAATGTGCAATATGCATTAAACCAAAATTTGACCGATGCAAAAGTATGGGCACCCAACAGAAAAGTGACATTAATATTTAGTAGATCCTCCTTTGCAAAAATAACAGCCTCTAGTCGCTTCCTGTAGCTTTTAATCAGTTCCTGGATCCTGGATGAAGGTATTTTTGACCATTCCTCTTACAAAACAATTCCAGTCAGTTAAGTTTGATGGTCGCCGAGCATGGACAGCCCGCTCAAATTATCCCACAGATGTTCAATGATATCAGGTCTGGGGACTGGGATGGCCATTCCAGAACATTGTACTTGTTCCTCTGCATGAATGCCTGAGTAGATTTGGAGCTGTGTTTTGGATCATTGTCTTGCTGAAATATCCATCCCCGGCGTAACCAAACGCACTGATTCTTGTACATTATTCTCAAGAATCTGCTGATACTGAGTGAATCCATGCGACCCTCAACTTTAACAAGATTCCCGGTGCCGGCAGGCCACACAGCCCCAAAGCATGATGGAACCTCCACCAAAACAGTGGGTAGCAAGTGTTTTCTGGAATGCTGTGTTTTTGACGCCATGCATAACGCCTGTATGACCAAACAACTCAATCTTGTTTCATCAGTCCACAGGACCTCTTCCAAAATGAAGCTGGCTTGTCCAAATGTGCGCATACCTCAGGTGACCTGTTGTGGCGTGCTCAGAAACGGCCTTTCGCATCACTCTCCCATACAGCTTCTCCTGTGCAAAGTGTGCTGTATTGTTGACCGATGCACAGGACACCACTGCAGCAAGATGATGCTGCAGCTCTGGAGGTGGTCTGTGGATTGTCCTGACGTTCTCACCATTCTTCTTCTCTGCCTTTCTGATATTTTTCTTGGCCTGCCACTTCTGGGCTTAACAAGAACTGTCCCTGTGGTCTTCCATTTCCTTACTATGTTCCTCACAGTGGAAACGACAGGTTAAATCTCTGAGACAACTTTTGTATCCTTCCCCTGAACAACTATGTTGAACAATCTTGTTTTCAGATCATTTGAGAGTTGTTTGAGGAGCCCATGATGCCACTCTTCAGAGGAGATTCAAATAGGAGAACAACTGCAATTGGCCACCTTAAATACCTTCTCATGATTGGATACACCTGGCTATGAAGTTCAAAGCTCAGTGAGGTTACAAAACCAATTTGTGCTTCAGAAGTCAGTAAAAGTAGTTAGGAGTATTCGAATCAATAAAATGATAAGGGTACCCAAATTTTGCACCGGTCAAATTTTGGTTTAATGCATATTGCACATTTTCTGTTAGTACAATAAACCTCATTTCAATCCTGAAATATTACTGTGTCCATCAGTTATTAGATATATCAAATTGAAATGGCTGTTGCAAACACCCAAATATTTAGAACTAAAAATGATTAAGATTATAGGGGTGCCCAAACTTTTTCATATGACTGTATCTTCAGGTTGACCAGGTAACTGTTGTCCTCTGTTATCCTCCGTTGTATGCCTTTATTCTATACTCATCTCTACTATGACTGAAGCCGATGTGCTTTTCATTAATAATATTAACATATTATTTATCGGGTGTGAAGTTTTAACTATTTGCCACACTTTTGTAGTATCGGCGAGCCCTGGCACTGGCTGTACAGTGATATTGTGTGCCTCCCCGTGCCCCATAATAACACATGTGAGGTACAGTACATAGACAATAAGTGCTTATCCGGAGTGGCTGCAGGTCACATACCACCGGTGCCAGGATAAATAAGGTGTTGCTGTATCCAATAATGCTGTCAGCACTTTTAATCAGGTGTGGGAGGTTTTCCTTTGACACCCAATGGGTGCTAGTTTGCCAAAAATGTATGACTAAGAAAAGTATACATTCCTGAAGGCTGACTATCAGATCAGGCAATGAAGAATAGAAAATCCTGGGGTTTTCTGCGCGAAAAGGGAGAATAAAGCAGCTTTGTCTAAGATTAGAAAAAAATTGTCACATCTGTCTATGGGCTGTGCCTGGTATTGCATATCTATTCACATTCATGAGGATGGACTGTAATACCAGACACAGCCATCAACAGGAGTGGCGCTGCAGATCCTGTATTCTGCAAACCCCCTTAATAGCTGCATACAGTATCCTATATCTAAGCTACGCAGTTGCTGACCTTACTAGTCCTGCACTCGGAGTGTGGAGTTGGCGTCGATTGATATTAAGCAGCTTTAGAGATCATTACATAAGTCATTCCATGAATATTCGGTGACATAATAATAACATCATATACAATACAAACATTATGCGCCTAGTTGGACACTTGTTTCTACAGTTAATCCTTCACTCCAGTGTTAGACTCTGCGGAGGTATTTAGGATGAATCCGGCACAGCCCGCGCTCTCTCGTACAAATACACAGCCGGAGTTATCACATCAAGTCGGTTCATGCCTGGAATCCATTATACAAATTATTCAGATTCTGGTAGTCTTTGAAAATAATTGTGTAGAAGCCAGATACACGATCACATCCCGTCCTGGCGGGGTTGAGTCATGTTGACGTGTGTACCAATAACTCCCTGGAGCGAGCATTGATCTACTCTACTTTGTGGTTGCAATTAAAGCCCGAAACTAGTTGCAAATATACTGAGAATTATGTATCAAATATACCCTATAGGTTCCTCAGGCATGCAGGAGTCATTAAAGGGGTTACTCCTCCCTGGTGGCCACCCCTTTAAGGATGAGTGATGGTGAGAGAAAAACTGGGTGGTGCTGATGGAGAAAACTGTGTATTACATTTAATCATTTTGAGGATTTTTTTGGGGAATTTTTGTATTCATTTGACATTAATTTTGGGGACTTTTATGGGACTATACTTATATAATCCAACTGGCCACTGAAGCGCATAGTATATAGAGACTCCTTTATATAACATAAAGATATACATATAAATCCGTATTTCCTGATTTTCTGTACAGTAGGATACTTTTCAGCTTTGCTGTGTAGGCTGGGACAGAATGAGCAGAGTCATCTCATTATCATTAGAGGGCAGTATCAGCAAAGTCATCTCATTAGCCTTAGAGAGTGAGGTCAGTGAGAGATTAGATGACAGGGTCAGTAGAATCCTTAGAAGGAAATATGAGGAAAGTCATCTCATTATCATTAGAGGGCAGAGTGAGCAGAGTCATTTCATTACCATTAGAGGGCAGAGTGAGTAGAGTCATGGAATAGAAATGGCAAACAATTGCTGAAGTTATGTTTCTAACCCAACCTGTTTTCCTCTGTAAATCAACCCCTTTAAGTATTACATGTGGTCCTTGAATTCTCTGAGGAAGGAAACAATGGCTCGCCACCCCCAGCTACTCCCCGCCCACCCCTCCACCTGTGAATATGCCATTAATACATAAGATGGGAATGCCCCTTGTAAAGCTCTGTTGATTGTTGGATGTTTTTGCTTGTCCTGGCTACAAACCAGTGAACATTGTGCAAGGTGGAAATGTCCCTTTATGTCTGTGACAGATTGTATTTCACTTGTTCCCAGGTGGCGATAATACAATGTTTAGGTTGCTGCAGGATGAGAAGTTGCTATGTGACACCATGTCACTTCGAATACCTAACCTGACCCAGAGCTCCAGCCACGAGTCAAGGAGTTTTATGCAAATAAAGTTCCTGTAACTGAGCAAAACCGGTAGAAAAATCTGACAATACCGTCCTTCGACCAAAACCAGGGGTGCACTATGTTAGACAAGCGCTCCTAGAAAACTGGGACATGTACTTGCACCAGCTGGTGCTTGCTGAGTAGGCCAAAGAGGTGAAAGGATCCTCCTATTTTTCACCAAGGATCCCTTCCAGCAAGTTTAGATTTAACCAGTCAGATCCACAGGTTGTGGTCCTCAAAGTAGTTACCCAACTGATGAGATATGGAGGATAGTCAGGTGGCAGCCGGGAGTCACAACTGGATGGTCAAGAAAACATGACAGAGTTAGAAGTCCAAGCCAGGATGGACAGTCGAATGTCACTCCAAGGGGAGAGAAAAGAGGCCAAGCCAAGGAGGGTTGAAGAAGTGAAATAGAGGCATGAGACAGATTCCAGGACAGACATTGAACACTCAGACAAGGGTCAGGAGGCCTCTGCCTGCTTTAAATAGGGATCGGGATTGATTTGCGCTCAGGCCAGCAGCAACTTTCCTGTGCACCGGCTGCCACTACCTAAATAACAATGCATAAAGTGCCGCCGCCACCATACATCCCAAATATATCACTAAATGATGCCAAAAGATGCGAAAGTAGGGCACCCCATTCAGCAGAGACAGCTGAGGCGTGACCACATAGCTTATAACATAACATAGCTTATCCCCTAGGGCTGGATTTCTTCTCACTGAGGGCCCCATGGCAGCCTATATGGACCATCACTATCGATTGTAAACCCTTGTGTACTGTCTGGAAATTGGTTTATAGTGTCAGAATTAGTGAAGGGGAGTCTGTCACCTGAACCTAGATTATCAACCCAGCCCCGCAGATAGGTAGGTTAGGATCACCTAAATCAATGAGTGTTTCCCCCTTGTGAATCACTGCCTCTGTTGCCGAGATATGACTGTTCTTGTCCATATGCAAATAAGCCGTTTGGAGCAACAAGAGTGCGGGCATTGTTCCAAAGAACTAATTTGCATATTAAAAGCACAGAGATATCTCGGTAATGGAGGCAGCGATTCACAAGGGGAAAACACCGTTTGATTGAGGTGACCAAAACTTATCTATCTGCAAGGCTGGGGTGATAACCTGGTTCTGGTGACACTAACCTATCTATCTGCAGGGCTGGGGTGATATGCTGGTTCTGGTGACACTAACCTATCTATCTGCAGGGCTGGGGTGATATGCTGGTTCTGGTGACACTAACCTATCTATCTGCAGGGCTGGGGTGATATGCTGGGTCTGGGGACACTAACCTATCTAACTGCAGGGCTGGGGTGATATACTGGTTCTGGTGACACTAACCTATCTATCTGCAGGGCTGGGGTGATATGCTGGTTCTGGTGACACTAACCTATCTATCTGCAGGGCTGGGGTGATATGCTGGATCTGGCGACACTAACCTATCTATCTGCAGGGCTGGAGTGATATACTGGTTCTGGTGACACTAACCTATCTATCTGCAGGACTGGGGTGATATGCTGGTTCTGGTGACACTAACCTATCTATCTGTGGAGCAGGGGTGATATGCTGGTTCTGGTGACACTAACCTATCTATCTGCAGGGCTGGTGTGATATGCTGGGTCTGGTGACACTAACCTATCTATCTGCAGGGCTGGGGTGATATACTGTGGTCTGGTGACACTAAACTATCTATCTGCAGGGCTGGGGTGATATGCTGGTTCTGGTGACACTAACCTATCTATCTGCGGGGCTGGGGTGATATGCTGGGTCTGGTGACACTAACCTATCTATCTGCAGGGCTGGGGTGATATGCTGGTTCTGGTGACACTAACCTATCTATCTGCAGGGCTGGGGTGATATGCTGGGTCTGGTGACACTAACCTATCTATCTGCAGGGCTGGGGTGATATGCTGGTTCTGGTGACACTAACCTATCTATCTGCAGGGCTGGGGTGATATGCTGGTTCTGGTGACACTAACCTATCTATCTGCGGGGCTGGGGTGATATGCTGGGTCTGTTGACACTAACCTATCTATCTGCAGGGCTGGGGTGATATGCTGGTTCTGGTGACACTAACCTATCTATCTGCAGGGCTGGGGTGATATGCTGGTTCTGGTGACACTAACCTATCTATCTGCAGAGCTGGGGTGATATGCTGGGTCTGGTGACACTAACCTATCTATCTGCAGGGCTGGGGTGATATGCTGGTTCTGGTGACACTAACCTATCTATCTGCAGGGCTGGGGTGATATGCCGGCGTCTGGGTGACCGTGGATTATCCTTTATCGGTATGGGGATAGTTCATTAGATGGTTAGTGGGAGTATGGACACGTGGCCTTCCTTGCTTTTTCGGGGGCTGATCCAAGTGTAGCATTCCCACCAGGCCACGACTTGTTACTGTAATAACTGATCTTCCGAAGTCTGGAGTTTTATAAAATTTCTTCGGAAAGTGTAATTCATGTATAAGAGGATCCCAGTGGGTCTCTAATGTGACGCCACATGTCCAAGTATTCAACGCAGCAGCTCAGGGGCTTTAACAACTTGTTTTTTTTTTATATTGTCAGTCCGTTCATGACCTTACAAAACTAATTAACAGACAATAAAGTTCAGTGACACCCTGGAAGGTCTCATAAATCACAGCAAGGAGATTTATCAGCCTACAACTTCTAGAGAAAATGTCATAAAGGATCTCATCAGCTCTGGAAATTGGAGATTCAATTAAAAAGTTTTTGGGACTTTTTGGTACATTTTTTTCAGATTTTTTTTTATTATTCATTTCACATCAGCCACGTTTCTAACTTTCTTAAGAAGTTAAAACCTTAAGTAAGAAGTGATAAAACCTTAATACCAAATTATCATTTAAAGAGATTGTAACATGAAAATGACTTAAATGAAATATATAATCTCATAATTCCTGATGAAGGTCAGCAGAGCCATCTCATTATCATTAGAGAGTGGGGTTAGAAAGGTCATTTCACTTTCAAGAGAGAACAAGGTCAGGAGAGTCATCTCATTATCAATAGAGAACAGGATCAGCAGAGTCATCTCATAATCATCAGAGGGAGAAGTCAGCAAGATAATTTCATTATCATTAGAGACTGGTCGTCAGAGTCATCTCTTTATCAATAGAGAACAAGATAAGAGTTATCTCATTATAAATATAACACAGAGTCAGCAGAGTCATCTCATCATAAATAGAAGACAGATCCAGCAGAGTCATCTCATTATAAATATAACACAAAGTTAGCAGAGTCATCTCATTATAAATATAAGACAGAGTCAGCAGAGTCATCTCATTATAAATATAACACAAAGTCAGCAGAGTCATCTCATCATAAATAGAAGAAAGAGTCAGCAGAGTCATCTCATTATAACTAGAAGACAGCGTCAGCAGAGTCATCTCATTATAAATATAAGACAGAGTCAGCAGAGTCATCTCATTATAAATATAAGACGGAGTCCGCAGAGTCATCTCATTATAAATAGAAGACAGAGTCAGCAGAGTCATCTCATTATAAATAGAAGACAGCGTCAGCAGAGTCATCTCATTATAAATTGAAGACAATTATTAGATTCATCTCATCATAAATAGAAGACAGATCCAGCAGAGTCATCTCATTATAAATATAACACAAAGTTAGCAGAGTCATCTCATTATAAATATAAGACAGAGTCAGCAGAGTCATCTCATTATAAATATAACACAAAGTCAGCAGAGTCATCTCATCATAAATAGAAGAAAGAGTCAGCAGAGTCATCTCATTATAACTAGAAGACAGCATCAGCAGAGTCATCTCATTATAAATTGAAGACAGTTATTAGATTCATCTCATCATAAATAGAAGACAGATCCAGCAGTCATCTCATTATAAATATAACACAAAGTTAGCAGAGTCATCTCATTATAAATATAAGACAGAGTCAGCAGAGTCATCTCATTATAAATATAAGACGGAATCCGCAGAGTCATCTCATTATAAATAGAAGACAGCATCAGCAGAGTCATCGCATTATAAATTGAAGACAAAGTTATTAGATTCATCTCATCATAAATAGAAGACAGAGCCAGCAGAGTCATCTCATTATAAATATAACACAAAGTTAGCAGAGTCATCTCATTATAAATATAAGACAGAGTCAGCAGAGTCATCTCATTATAAATATAAGACAGAATCCGCAAAGTCATCTCATTATAAATATAAGACAGAGTCAGCAGAGTCATCTCATTATAAATATAACTCAAAGTCAGCAGAGTCATCTCATTATAACTAGAAGACAGCGTCAGCAGTCATCTTATTATAAATAGAAGACAGAGTCAGCAGAGTCATCTTATTATAAATATAAGACAGAGCCAGCAGAGTCATCTCATTATCTATAGAGGGCAAGAGATTTATTATAGTGTACACACAGATAAGGCTCTGACAATGCCTCTGACTGTTCTCCATTATTTCCTCCAAACTGTATCAATCTATGCACATTTTTGGACAATTGGACAATTAATAAAGCAATAATTTATCAAAGCTGCCCAAACGATGCAATCAGAGATATGGTAAGTATCCTATAGAGTCTACTCCTGGTCTAAGGAAATATCTGAAAAATATTGTCCAAAATAGTATTTAACACCAGCAAAGTCCCATTGGTTATGTAGATCATTATGTTTCATTCATAGTTGCATATTGTAGGGACCCCTACGGTCCATTCCAAGTTGTAATTTTCCAGATTTTAGTCTTTTACAGGGATTTCGTCTCCACTGGTGCTGCAATATTTGAAAACAAGGTAATAATAATAATACATTGTATTTATATGTTTGGGCCCTTTTAATTTTAATCTTTTTTTTTTTAATTTTTTGGGGTTTGGGCTTTATTTTTTTAAAGGTTTGGGGGTTCAACCCCTTTTTTTTTTCCCCTCTTTCTCCCCACTTTCCCCCCCCCCTCCCCCCCCCCCCCCCCCCCCCCCCCCCCAAAAAAACCCCCCCCCCCCCCCCCTCCGCACCAACATATTCTGCAGCACTGTACAAATCGTAGGGATGATGGTATAGTAAGGCGGAACCTTTAGTAAGCATCATTTTATCTTTGCTATGTGCCCCCCAGCCCTCAGTCACGTATGCCCAGAAAAAAAACCACAGCTAGGACTATAAAAGCCTAGGAAGGCGGAGGATGGCAGAGGGGGCTTTGGCCCCTTTTCTTCTGGCCCCCGCCCCCCCCCGGATTAAAAGAGGGAAACAAATTTACATTAAACCTCTTCACCGCTCCAGGACAGTGCTTGAACCCCGACCAACAAATATCGTCCTCCTCTGATGACCATGCACCTACACATTTACCGTAACTTCACTGCAAAAAACACATAAAGTAAATTAAATGGGACGGAAACCACAGGAAGCTCGCTCATATGTTTTCCCATCCAATGCTTTAGTTAATGGATTACCTGCAGCCGGGAAATGTCAAGTATTGTGTTCCAGGTACGGAGTTCTACAGTGAATGTGCACTTCCCAGGTCCTCATGAGCGAGAACCACATTGTGAACATATATATACAGATATATATATATATATATATAGTGTGGAAAAAAAAGTATTTAGTCAGCCACCAATTGTGTAAGTTCTCCCACTGGCCCTCACAGACCTGTAACTTCTTCTTTAAGAGGCTCCTCTGTCCTCCACTCATTACCTGTAGTAATGGCTCCTGTGTGACATTGTTATCAGTATAAAAGACACCTGTCCACAACCTCAAACAGCCACACTCCAAACTCCACTATGGTGAAGACCAAAGAGCTGTGGAAGGACACCAGAAACAAAATGGTAGCCCTGCACCAGGCTGGGAAGACTGAATCTGCAATAGGCAAGCAGCTTGGTGTGAAGAAATCAACTGTGGGAGCAATAATTAGAAGATGGAAGACATACAAGACCACTGATAATCTCCCTCCATCAGGGGCTCCACGCAAGATCTCACCTCATGGGGTCAAAATGATCACAAGAACAGTGAGCAAAAATCCCAGAACCCCACGGGGGGACCTAGTGACTGACCTGCAGAAAGCTGGGACTAACGTAACAAAGGCTACCATCAGTAACACACTACGCTGCCAGGGACTCAGATCCTGCAGTGCCAGACGTGTCCCCCTGCTTAAGTCAGTACATATCCAGGCCCATCTGAAGTTTGCTAGAGAGCATTTGGATGTTCCAGAAGAGTATTGGGAGAATGTCATATGGTCAGATGAAACCAAAGTAGAACTGTTTGGTAGAAACACAACTCGTGGTGTTTGGAGGAGAGTGAATGCTGAGTTGTATCCAAAGAACACCATACCTACTGTGAAGCATGGGGGTGGCAACATCATGCTTTGGGGCTGTTTCTCTGCAAAGGGACCAGGACGACTGATCACTGTACATGAAAGAATGAATGGGGCCATGTATGGTGAGATTTTGAGTGCAAACCTCCTTCCATCAGCAAGGGCATTGAAGATGAAACGTGGCTGGGTCTTTCAGCATGACAATGATCCCAAGCACACCGCCAGGGCAACGAAGGAGCGGCTTCGTAAGAAGCATTTCAAGGTCCTGGAGTGGCCTAGCCAGTCTCCAGATCTCAAACCCATAGAAAACCTTTGGAGGGAGTTGAAAGTCCGTGTTGCCCAGCGACAGCCCCAAAACATCCCTGCTCTAGAGGAGATCTGCATGGAGGAATGGGCCAACATACCAGCAACAGTGTGTGCCAACCTTGTGAAGACTTACAGAAAACGTTTGACCTCTGTCATTGCCAACAAAGGATATATAACAAAGTATTGAGATGAAATTTTGTTATTGACCAAATACTTATTTTCCACCATAATTTGCAAATAAATTCTTAAAAAATCAGACAATGTGATTTTCTAGATATGTTTTCTCATTTTGTCTCTCATAGTTGAGGTCTACCTATGATGACAATTACAGGCCGGCCTCATCTTTTTAAGTGGGAGAACTTGCACAATTGGTGGCTGACTAAATACTTTTTTTTCCCCACTGTATATGTACAGTATATCATTGAGCCATTACTGTAGAAAGTCAACCAGTCTTTCAGTATACATATGAGTATGGGAGGAAACTGCAGATCCTGGGGGAAACTCTGTGCAGATGTCTGTATCAGATGCAAATGCAGGACCCCGATGTAGAGCACTGAGCCTTCATGATGGCTAGATGACCTCATAGAAACAATGTTCTGATCCACATTTATGATCTCTCATCTGGACAGCCAGTACCCTGCTCTGCATTGATGGGGGGCAATAACCTCAACTGCTGTCTGCGGATGGGTCTTTTCCTTTTGGAGGATATATCCTGACATAGCTTAATTCCCAGATCATGCCACTAGATTTCAAGAAAAACAGATAGTGAACTACCTTCCTAAAGGAGGTGCTAGAGCAAGTTCTCGATTTTCCACCATGGAGGACTTAATTGTATATTTTTTCCCCATAATTTGTAGCAGGTCATGTATGGTCTCCTACATCCATGTACACTGCAAGGTAGTAGAAATAATCTCCATCCTGACCCATTTCTATGACTTCTCAGCTAGTCCGCCAGTACCTTGCAAACTGCTGTCTGCACATGGGTCCTTTTTCTTTTTGGAGGAGATATTCTGGCTTGGCTTTATTCCCAGATCATACTATTAGATTTCAGGAATACCATGCATTGAGGCATAGGGGGCTACCTTCCGAAGGGTGACGCGAGAGCAAGTTGTCCTTTTTCCACCAAGACTTATTTGCATATTCTTTTCCTAGTATTTTCTATTGTACGGCTCATGGGTTTATTGGTTACTACAACACAGTCCCATTCATGGGAATCCCACTATCCCAAAGGGAGAGGGGAAGAGAAGAGAGCAGAGGAGAAAGGGAGAGGAGAGGGGAGGAGAAGAGAGAGCAGAGGAGGAAGGGAGAGGAGAGGGGAGGAGAAGAAAGAGTAGAAAAGAGGTGAGGAAAGGTGAGGGGAGGAGAGTAGAGAGCAAAGGATAGGAGAATAGAGGAGAGGAGAGAGAAGACAAATAGAGGAGGGGGGAGCAGAGGAGAAAGCTGTGGACATGGAAAGAGTAGAGAAGAGAGGAGGAGAGAGCAGAGGGGAGGGGTGGGGTGGGGAAGAGAGGAAAGACCAGAGGAGAGGAGGAGAGGAGAGAGGAAGAGAGGAGAGGGCAGTGGAGAAGAAATTGTAGAGAAGAGGTGACGAGTGTAGAGAGCAGAGGAGAGGGAAGGAGAGGAGGGGTGAATAGAGAAGAGGAGAGAGGAGAGGAATAGAGGAGAGGGGGAGAGAAGAAAGCAATGGAGATGGAAAGAGTAGAGAAGAGGGGAGGAGAGAGCAGAGCAGAGGGGAGGGGAGGAGAGGAGAGGGGAGGAGAGCAGAGAAGAAATTGTAGAGAAGAGGTGAGGAGTGTAGAGAGCAGAGGAGAGGGAAGGAGAGGAGGGGTGAATAGAGAGGAGAGAGGAGAGGAATAGAGGAGAGGGGGAGAGAAGAAAAATGGAGATGAAAGAGAGAGAAGAGGGAGGAGAGAGCAAGCAAGGGAGAGAAAGGAGGAGAGCAAGAAGAAAAGAGAAGAGGACGAGGAGAGGCGAGGGGGGAAGGAGGGAGGGGGAATAGAGGAGAGAGGAGAGGAATAGAGGAGAGGGGGAGAGAAGAAAGCAATGGAGATGGAAAGAGTAGAGAAGAGGGGAGGAGAGAGCACAGGAGAGGGGAGGGGAGGAGAGGAGAGGGGAGGAGAGCAGAGAAGAAATTGTAGAGAAGAGGTGACGAGTGTAGAGAGCAGAGGAGAGGGAAGGAGAGGAGGGGTGAATAGAGGAGAGAGGAGAGGAATAGAGGAGAGGGGGAGAGAAGAAAGCAATGGAGATGGAAAGAGTTGAGAAGAGGGGAGGAGAGAGCACAGGAGAGGGGAGGGGAGGAGAGGAGAGGGGAGGAGAGCAGAGAAGAAATTGTAGAGAAGAGGTGAGGAGAGTAGAGAGCAGAGGAGAGGAAAGGGAATGAGAGGAGAAGAAAGAGCAGAGGTGCGCAGAGTAGAGCACAGAGGAGAGGACAGGAGAGAACAGAGCAGAGGAAAGCGGAAAGGGAAAGAGAGGAGAGGAAAGAGCAGAAGAGAGGAGAGTTGTTATAGAATTGCCTATTGAGCAATTCCCCAAAGGTAGCTGCGGACACCAGGAAGGAAGAGAATGACAGAGATAATGAGCCCTAGGCTGAACTCCCCCCTGTCCCTGCCTACTTGCCTGAACTGTCCTAGACGACAGACGACAACTGGGAGGCAATCCCTTCTTAAGATAAGTGTTACACAGAACAGGACAAGACAGACAACACAGAAGCAGAGTCAGCAAGCCGAGGTCAAACCAGAGAGACAAAGCAGTACCAAATTGAAATCTGAGAGAATAGTCAAAGGTAAAGCCAGAGGTCAGGAATATGAATACAGGTAACAAGCAGCAAGAGAAGTGCTTAGCAAGGGACAAGTCTCAATAGCCAGCAAACATGTGTGAGCAGATGACCTGTTTATAGGAAGTTCAGAATCCACCCCAAACTTGATTGGTAGATAGGCTGTCTATCACACAGGTAAGGCTAAGAGTAACTATTTGAGGGGTGGAGGAAAACAAAGGTGTAGGAGACGGGTGTGGTGGATAATCAATTACAGAGAAGAGGTAATAGAGCAATTTTCAGACAGAGCAACAAGAACCCTAAGCAAGGAATCAAAACTGAACAAGCCTCCTGCACCGCAGCATGCGAGCAGATGGTGGCGCAGAAGTTCAAACAGGTGCGGATGTAACAAGAGTAGTGTAGGGGTGAAGAGCAGGGGAAAGGGGAGAGGGGAGGAGAGGAGAGGAGAGAGCAAAAGAGAGGAGAGAACAAAGGAGAGGAGAGCAGAGGAGAGGAGAGGTCAAAGGGGAAGAGAGGAGACGAAAGAGCAGTGGAGAGGAAAGCAGTGTAGAAGTGATAGGAAAGAGCAGAAGAGAGGGGAGAGCAGAGAAGAGGAGGAGAGAATAGAGAAAAGGAGAGATTAAAAGAAAAGAGAGCAGAAGAGAGGAGAGCAGAGGAGAGAATGGGATAGGAGAAAAGAGATCAGAGGAGAGGAGAGAGCATAAGATAGGAAACCAGATGACAAAAGAGAGCAGAGAAGAGAGCAAAAGAAAGGAAAAGAGAAGTGAGAGGAGAGGACATAGGAGAGGAGAATCGAGAGAAGAGAAAGCAGAGTAGAGAAAAGGAGAGATTAAGAGAAAAGAGAGGAGAGAGCATAAGAGAAGAAACCAGATGACAGGAGAGAGCAGAGGAGAGAGCAAAGGAGAGGAAAAGAGAAGTGAGAAGAGAAGGCAGAGGATTGGAGAATTGAGAGAAGAGAAAGAAGAGTAGAGAAAAGGAGAGATTAAGAGAAAAGCGAGGAGAGCAGAGAAGAGGAGAGAGCATAAGAGAGGAAACCAGATGACAGGAGAGAGCAGAGGAGAGAGCAAAAGAGAGGAAAAGAGAAGTGAGAAGAGAAGGCAGAGGATTGGAGAGGTGAGAAAAGAGAAGAAAAGAGAAGAGAGAGCAGAGTAGAGGGAAGGAGAAAAGAGAGGAAAGGAGAGGAAAGGAGTGAGGAGAGAGCAGACTAAAGGAGGGAGCAGAAGAGAGAAGAAAGGGACAGGAAAGGGAAATGAGGATGCTGATTTACTGCATCTGCCCGCTGTGAGAAGGGAGGAATAGTCATCCTGAGAGAATTCCTTTATAGTGTTATTCCATCTTCCATCACTAGGATATTACAACATGTTATGGGTAATGGGGGTCTCACCAAATCTGAGAATAAAGAGCTAAACAACAAGTTAAACAAGAATGAGTAATTGGGGAAATTGATACAAGAAAAACAAAACAACAATCAAAAATTTGAGTAACAAAGTAGTTTGGTTGCCCCTGGGACTGACTAAGTAGATCTGTCCCGAGAGCGCCTGCATAACATCAATTGTACTCACTCACTGCTCATATATAACACCGCCATACACAATAAACACTTCAACTACAAAGTTCTGACAAGTACAAAAACTTTTTGTCAGGAGAGGAGGCAGTGACATTGCTGAATGTATACATGCCGTATCCCTATGGAAACTGTAATTACCCACAATCAATAACACCATCTTCTTTTTGTTGGCCGCACATTGCTGTTCATCTAAAAGCACTTAGCAGCAAACTGCGGAGAGCCCGATCTCAAAATCTAAAAACCAAATGTAAACAGAGGCTGCTTAATACACTTCAGCTGTCAGGCCATTGTCAGTGCCATGTTACATGGGGGAGATCTGGGGGAGGGCTGGAAAATTACTTCTGGCATGCTGGGACCGTCCTAAGCCTGGTGCATTAAGGGATCTGCACTAATGGACGAATCTTGTATCCTATGGCCAGCCATGCACATTGTAAGGAGTGAAGTTATAGAAATCGCTTCTACTGGTCTATATGGCCAAGCGTAAATGCCCCAACATGCAGAACACCTTCCCGTCAATGTCACCAATACCATATACAGTAGGTGAACCGCCAACTATTATGAATTTTAGTAAATTTTTGAGTTCGGCCAAAGCAAAATTTTTGGAAATCTCCATCTATGAATCGTTATTACTGTATAGTCTGGAGTCTCTTCAGACCCTGG
Source organism: Leptodactylus fallax (assembly GCA_947044405.1). Lineage (NCBI taxonomy): Eukaryota > Metazoa > Chordata > Amphibia > Anura > Leptodactylidae > Leptodactylus > Leptodactylus fallax. The sequence continues at coordinate 138,986 of CAMRHE010001156.1, forward strand.
AGTATAATAAGGTGAGGACCAGGGGAAGTGTGCGGAATTAAAGGGGTTGTCCAGATTTACCGATTTTCAAGGAGGACGGGGAAGGTGAAAAAACAAGAACCCATACTCACCTGTCCCTGGTGCTCTGGTGTCTCCCAACACGGTCCGGTCCTGCTGCTCTGGTGTCTTGTTTTGGAGGAAGTACCCGCTGCACGTGACACCTGTGATGTCCTGTGTCTTTTCCTTAGGCAGCTGGGGCCAATGATTGGCCTCAATGGTCACGTGCGGCGGGGATATCCAAGACACCAGAGCAGCAGGACCAGACCGTGGTGCACCGGGGACAGTTGAGTATGGGTTGTTGTTTTTTTTTTTTCATCTTCCCCAGCCCCCTTGCAAAAAAAAAAGGTTATCCTGGATGACCCCTTTAATGAACAGCCATACACGCTCACCTCTCCTGGGCTCCCTCACAGCATCTGTGCTCCTTTCTTCTGGCCTCCTGGGTAACAAAAATGGCCCCGGGGGAATCTTGAGGCCTGTGATTAGGCCTTAGAATTTATGTGATTCTGATGCTTTATCATAAGCGTCATGATATTGGTACACTCCACGTGATTGGGCCTCAGGAGTCTCCCAGGACCACCGATGTCACCCAGGAAGCTATAAAAGGACCAACAAAGGAGCACCGGATGCCACGTGGGAGCCTAGGAGAGGTAAGGAAAGGTGAGTAGGACTGTTTTCTGGACCTCACTTGAGCCTCTGAAGAGCCCTCGGAGTATAATAATAGCACTTCCATTTCAGGAAACAAGACTGGCAGCTGAACCTTGCAAATATTCACAAAACAAATCTGGCAGGGTTCCCCCATCTCTACGTACCATACCCTTAACACCTCTACAGTCAGACACAGTCTCATAAAGATTTCTCAGCCCTTGCTTTCTATGAGCAGACATTTGTCTCTACCCCAAGGCTTTTGACTCCGTACTATGGAGCGGTAGTCACTCTGTAGCCACTGAAATATTACTAGGATAAGTGAATGCAATGAGAAATCTCCATATTATGGCGACTGGAGGTAGAGACGTGACTCTCACACTTCTATGGGTCACCTATTACAACCATGCACAATCAAAAGGTCATGTACACGAGGCCTTGGGGTAATTGTACCGTAACATAGTGCAAGTACTGGATTCTGTTGCAATAGAAAATTACAAGAAACATTTCTGTAACCAGCAATTATAATACACGCGAAGAAAGCGAATGGAGCCATTATCAGGATCATTACACAGCCCAGGGTCACTGGAAACCATAGAGGAGGAGGTGAGAGTAACAAGCTGTGAATGGTGGTGAAGGGGTAGGAAGATGAGGATAGGTTCCTGTATCCCTCCTGGGGTCACTGGAGTCTGTGCAAAGTGGAAGGAGCCACCATCTTCCAGAAAATGGCCTTAGATGGACAAGTGGTTTAGGTCCTCACCCAAGGTCATCACGTCTAGCTTAGTCTGGAGCGGTGCAATGGCTCTCCAGAACCTAGTCGCACCCATTGGCTGTGCAGCGGAGGTACCTCTTTAAAGCTGCTTGATGACATACAGTCTGAACACACTACCACCTGATGCCATGGACTCTGTACAGGTGAAGAAAGAAAAATATAAAGTATTTAGGGCGGGCATTAGTAAGAGGGGTGATGACATGACGTTACGTTCCGGCGTACTCCCCTGGGTTCAGTGGGGACTGTACAGATATAGAGATAGTAACAGGTGCGATTGGTAACAGATGGGTGACCCTTGTGAGATTCATTTTGCATATTCCAAAGATCTGCCTGACAGTTCCATTCCTAGAAGTTCTGTCTTAATACTCTGGGGTCTCTGTAGAGGTCTATCCCGGCCTGCTGGGCGACATCAGTGGCCATGGGGACTGCTGAAGGCTGAGATTGAGTGCCAATGGTTTGGTAGGATACATCAAAGTCATGATGCTTGCGTGAAAGTGTAATGACGTCGACAGGCCTCAATGGACCCCGCTGACATCACCCAGGAGGCCACTGCAAGGGTGCCCAAAGAGGTATCTAAGGACTCTATAATGATTCATGAGTGACAAACCCTAAAAATCTCAAGTTTGGCCTTGCCCGAAATTTTTGGAAAAGTTGTAAGGAACCAGACTTGTTACAAACCAGTTTGCTCATCTCCAGTAAGAGGGAAGATAACACGAGGAGATGTCCTGTACCCCTCCAGGGGTCACGGAACCCAGGGAGAGAGGACAATAAAAGGTTGTCCCTCCCCACCCCTACACCTACTCCCCAGCTTGTAAGCTAATATTTTGGGCTGTGCTACAATACTCAGATCTAAGTTCAATGGGTAAAGAAGTAAACAGAGAGAAACTGATAAACTGTGAGGGCGACCAATATGACGCATACTTGACGTTACAGATGAGCGATGTTTCCGGAGATCTTCTGTGCAGCCTCATTATCCGGCCCGTCTGACACGCTGAGATCTGTGAACCTGCAAAATTGTAAACTAATCAATTCTATCAAACCCTCGAGATGTCCCTCTCCAATTAGATAGTTATTAATATGGGGGGGAAGGCGGCGGCATCTCATCGAAGATGACGTCTGAAGTTTCTTTGGGTGGACGCTCTATACGGGTTTAATTAGCAGAAATTGTCAAAATATCGTCCTTATTTATTCATTGTTGAAATAGTTCATCGATGTCACATTTCCTGAGATCATTACAATATATTAAGAAGGAAGAAAATAAGAGAACCGGAGGAAAATCATAAAAGAGAACTTTGAATTTCACTGTGTTAACCCTTTAAAAGGAGTCTGTCACCAGAACCCAGCACATCACCTCAGTCCTGCAGATAGATAGGTTAGTGTCACCAGAACCAGAATATCACCCCAGCCCTGCAGATAGATAGGTTAGTGTCACTAGAACCAGCATATCACCCCAGTCCTGCAGATAGATAGGTTAGTGTCACCAGACCCCAGCATATCATCCCAGCCCTGCAGATAGATAGGTTAGTGTCACTAGAACCAGAATATCACCCCAGCCCTGCAGATAGATAGGTTAGTGTCACCAGAACCAGCAAATCACCCCAGCCCTGCAGATAGATAGGTTAGTGATACTAGAACCAGCATATCACCCCAGCCCTGCAGATAGATAGGTTAGTGTCACCAGCCCCCAGCATATCACCCCAGCCCTGCAGATAGATAGGTTAGTGTCACTAGAACCAGCATATCACCCCAGTCCTGCAGATAGATAGGTTAGTGTCACCAGACCCCAGCATATCATCCCAGCCCTGCAGATAGATAGGTTAGTGTCACTAGAACCAGCATATCACCCCAGCCCTGCAGATAGATAGGTTAGTGTCACCAGAACCAGCAAATCACCCCAGCCCTGCAGATAGATAGGTTAGTGTCACTAGAACCAGCATATCACCCCAGCCCCACAGATAGATTAGTGTCACCAGCCCCCAGCATATCACCCCAGCCCTACAGATAGATAGGTTAGTGTCACCAGAACCAGAATATCACCCCAGCCCTGCAGATAGATAGGTTAGTGTCACCAGACCCCAGCATATCACCCCAGCCCTGCAGATAGATAGGTTAGTGTCACCAGACCCAGCATATTACCCCAGCCCTGCTGATAGGTTAGTGTCACTAGAACCAGCATATCACCCCAGCCCTGCAGATAGATAGGTTAGTGTCACCAGAACCAGCATATCACCCCAGCCCTGCAGATAGATAGGTTAGTGTCACCAGAACCAGCATATCACCCCAGCCCTGCAGATAGATAGGTTAGTGTCACCAGAACCAGCATATCACCCCAGCCCTGCAGATAGATAGGTTAGTGTCACCAGAACCAGAATATCACCCCAGCCCTGCAGATAGATAGGTTACTGTCACCAGAATATCACCCTAGCCCTGCAGATAGATAGGTTAGTATCACCAGAGCCAGCATATCACCCCAGCCCTGCAGATAGATAGGTTAGTATCACCAGAGCCAGAATATCACCCCAGCCCTGCAGATAGGTAGGGGAATCAAAATATTTGTCAATATGCAAATGAACAACAAAGGTGTGGTCACTTACCTCTTTGAAGCAGGGGCAGCGTCCTCATTGCTCCAAAGAGTTAATTTCTGTAATTACAAAAACAGTGATATCTCGGCAACATAGGCAGCCATACACTGCTTGATTCAGGTGACCCGAACTTATCTGTGTGACTGGGTTCTGGTGACACTCCCTTTAAGAATATAGCCTAGTTTGGACATCAAGGCTAGGTAACTTTTTTTCAATTTTTCATCTTTACATTCAAAAAATGCTTCTATTTTTACATCCGCCTGGTCATATGAGGTTTATATTCTTTGCGTGACAACTTGTATTTTTAGATATCCCCATTTTAGGGAGCATAAAATTTTTGGGGGACTTCAAGGATAAATACTGAAATTCTGTCATTATTTTTTTCCGACAGGTCATTACAGTTACGGCCATCGCGTATTTATATAGGTTCATTATGTTTTACCACCATTACTACATAAAATTACTTTTTCTGAAATAAAGAATTTGCCGGGGGGCGCCGTAATCTGACACCCATAACTTTTTATTTTGTTGTTGATAGAACCGCTTGAGGGTTTTAACTTTTATTAGAACTATTTACTATGTATGACTTTTTGATCACTTTTTATTGCTTTTTTATGTGGGAGGCCAAAAATAAAAGCCTGAATTTTTTTTACAGAGATCACTGGATTGAGATAAATGACACTACATTTTGACTGTTTCTACTTTTACTCACCTGGCAATACCTTATGTTAATTTTTTAAAATTCTTTAAGTTATATTTCAAATTGAACAATTTTTTTATTTTTAGACACTTTTTAACATTTTTTAATTTTTATATTTAAAAAAAAAAAAAAATTTACTTTATTTTTTGTATTTATTTTTCGTCTTCCAGAATGAGACTTGAACATGGGATCACTTGGTACCCTGTACAATATACTACAGTAAGTCTGTATTACAATATATTGTACATTCCTGTAGATGTGTCTTAGTGTTATAAGGTTGGCGCAACCCATGTGACCGCTGAGGCACTGGCATCATTTAGGCAAGGAGAGGACGGGAACCCGCACTGGAGCCCTGGAGGAGCTGAGTCGGAGTTTTTCTGCACCTCCCCCAGGCCTCCGTTTATTAGACCCCAGAGTATAATAATGGTGCATGGATGGCGAACCCAAAAATTTAGGCCTCGGTAGAAATCAAAATTTTTGTAAAATTCGTAAAGAACCCGGGTCTTTTTAAACTGGTTCGCTCACCCCTAGTGATACATGAGGATGCTAAATGGGGGATGCCCCCTGTATTAACTCATAACTTCATAATAGGGTATACAAAAATGGGTTTTCAAAGCGACAATCCCTGTGATAGTCAATATTCACCTGACTTGGTGTTTACCAGGCACTGCGTAATATCTCATCCTCCGGCCTATGTTTATCTAATCCCACGATGGATCCAGGGCGCCTCTGTTTTCTATCGAGGTGTTTTGACGTCTATTAACCTTCATTGGCTCAGTCTTTTATGCAGTCTGGTCACTTTATGACATCTCTCTAAAGTAGCTGTAACTTACCGAAGCATATTTACTGTTCCAAGGAAAGAGCTGGGTAAGATTTGTTAAAGCTCCTTCATATAGTGAACCAAATCTATCTATGCCAAGGTCTGCAAATATAAATATCCAGTGAAAAGGCTGAGATACGAGGTGCTGTTTGCTGGAGGTTTAGCTATAGGGGGCAGTAGTACTTTATTACTTTCATTTTATTTCAAAGTGAAGTTAAAGTTTGCTCGGGTTCTGGTCCAAAGACTCCTCAGCCACATAAAAAGATGGCACCTGGTAGGTGAAGCCCTGCTACAGATTTTGTATTGATATCCAGGAGCTATAAGTTATGCCTTTAGAAACACTGTAGTGCTACCCCCTGGTGTACTAGAGGGTGGTGGTCCTACTGTCACAGTCGATTCGCAAAGGGAGACTAGTAAGCCAAGTTTTGGGCACATATGATTGTAGACACACAAGTTGTTTGGAAGCAGGAGGTCCATATTGGTTTGGGAAGACAGGTCGAGAAAAGGCCCAGCACCAAAGCCCAGAAGAGTAAAGTGGGAAGACTCCTTCCAAACACCATTCAGTGGCAGCTGAAGCCATCTTCCTAAAGTAGCTTCTCTATGAGGGAGAGGGAGGCTCCCCTTGCACCGGTTAGCCGACTGAAGACAAGCAGTGACCAGTAGCGATGTCAGATGTTCTTACATGTTCCTAAACCTGTCCAAAGATGTTTAATCCTTGTCAAGAATCTTGAAACTCTGGGTTGTCATTTCTGATTCCATACTCCTGCATGTTACATAGTCATCAGTAGAGATGGGCGAACCTGTAAAGATTTGTTTTGGGTTCAGACTGTTTGGCCCAAAGATTCATTTTTGTGCCAAATTTGTTTGGATAGAAATAAAAGTTAAATGATTATATTCTGGGTATAATGGATGGAGGCCCAGGGGAGGTGAAAATATCAGTTATACTCACCTTCCTTTACCTCTTAATCTTTCTGACATCGTGACCCCTAACGTACCCCATGTGACCAATAAGGCCCAATCATAGGTCTCAGCAATGAGGTTAGGACGCATGACATCACCCAGGAGGCCAGAAGAGAACAGAAGAGGTCCCATAAAGAGCGCTGGACACCGCAAGGAGGCCCAGAAGAGCTGAGAGAAGGTGAGTATAACTTTTTGTTATTTTTGTCACCTTCCCTGGGCCTCACTTATTATACTCTAAAGAGTCTGAAGAGACCCCAGGGTATATAAATTTCCCCTCCAGTTTGCGGATTATGAACCCCAAAAGTTTTGGATGGAACTTAAAAGTTTTGGAAAATTCGGGTCAAATCTAGTTTGATTTAAACTGGTTTTCTATCTCTAGTCATATTCTTTAAGGGGTCAAACATATTTTACTGAATCTTCAGCACGACACATTTGGGAATGAAGCTCAGCAGGCAGACGCTCAGCAGCTCTACATAGAGGGGACCTCCAGACAGCCCTTGTGCATATGACCTAGACGTGATTTGGGTTTCCTGTAGTTGCTCCTGATTTCACACCAGATCAGACCTGTACTGTACACTGCATACCCCTGCGAGGGTGGCCAGAACAGATCTATACGCTTCATGGACTTCAAACAATCACCCGTACGATGCCAACGCTCTCTCACAACGGCTCTAGGCTGCTATTTTGGGATCTGTTCCATTACAAACCTTACGTAAGTGATTCAGACAAGGAACCTGTGTTACCGTCAGGCGGAGACCTGGGGCAGGTTATGGTGTCATTAATAATCTTAGGTCCCTGCCACTTTACTAGCTGCTTCATATATTATATGCAATATATTATTAGGGGGATGCAATGCTTTAGAGGATCCCTACTGATATGTCCTATGGGGTCACCGCTGACTACCCTAGTGCTCTGGGCACTTCAGTCCCCCACTAGGACCAGATACCCATTGATTTTTCTTGGTCGAAGGTTGAAGCTCCAGAGCCTAATGCAATATCATTTCCAGAGTCCCCGCAGTCACAGGGGCTCTGCTGAAGCTGCTACCTCTGCACCCCCAAAACTATACCCTTACCTTTTAAAGGTCCCTATTAGGAATTCTGAATTACTAGCGGGGAGTCCCATATCCAGGATCCATTAGCCGGAGCAGCTACATACGGCATCTTAAGACAGCATCGGAAGACCCGATCCATCTATTGATCTCAATAAGAACTGTGCAATACTTCATCTCCCCTGTGATGGCGCTGTAGGATATCTAAATAGTTGCTGCTGGGTTCAGATCAGAGATGATCACTGATCACAGCATCGGCCTATGGTCAGCAGACTTCTGACAAAACACAGCCAACCCATTAAAGGTCTTATTTATTGATGGCTTCTCCAAAGGGTAGGTCATCAATATGTGAGCGGTGGGGGTCCAACACCCAAGACCCCCACAGATCAGCTGTGCTCGGGTGAGCACTGCGACCTCTTCACTGTATACCAAGCACAGCGCTGTACATGAAGCCCCCATTATCTGGAGTATTGTATACGGAGACATACAGTGTGTTATGTGGATTATTATACTATACTACTGTAGCCAGACATCCTTCATTTCTTTCTTTTAAGCCCCTCTTTCACTTGTCACCTTTCTTGTAACTCTTCTCCGATCTCCGATTCCCACTTTGATTCTATATAAAGCAACAAATACATTTGGAACACAAAAACCATATAGAAAGCAGAAGACATAGTACAGTATGGGCCTGTTCAGACTCTCCTATAGAATCAGCCACATCTCCATCAGGACTCCATGGGAGCGCTGTCACAACACGCAGCAGACAAAGGAGATCCTTTCATGTGCGGGGATCCAGCCTGATATTACATGGAGTGTTTGCTTTATCTGCATTGTGTACAGGTAATTACCTGCAGGGATTGATAATGTAACCGCAGCACGAGAGCGCAGGATGGCATGGGGATCAACGCTGATGAATATGGTACATATTTCATGGGAAAAACATGTGCATGGTATCTATTCCATAGCATCAGTGTAGCTATAGGGGTGCAAACATAGGACCTTGAACCTGGGGAGGTCCAAAAGACTCAGAGGGACCAGACTTTACATTAGGAACATCAGAGTAATTCTCCCAGTTCCCCACCAACTTCCTGTAGAGATGAGCAAATTGGTTGGTTACAAATTTTCCAAAAATTTTGGGTTAAGCCAAATTCATGGCTTGAGAGAGTCCATATAAGATATGGAGGGAAAACGGACCCTAGACTGTTCCTGCACAGGGGCTCTAGACTGTTCCTGCACAGGGGCCCTGGATTGTTCCTGCACAGGGGCCCTCTACTGTCTGTGTCTGCCACTGGCTCCACCATGGTGTTCCGTGTTTTTGCCAAGTGTCTTCTGGCCTCCTGGGTGAAGTCAGTGGCTTTGGGTCACATTCACAGACCTCAGTGGTCACATGGGGTATCTCCATCATGACGGTTTCATCAAAGCTCCTCCTCCAGGTCTCTGATAGTTATAGTCCGGGGCTTGAAGAAATCCTAGGCCATAATAATGATAATAACACTTCCAGCTTGGACCAAACTTACAAAACTTGCAGGCGAATCCGGTGAAAATTTGTAAAATACATGTTATGAGGTTCACCCATCAGTAGTCTCCAGGCCCAGGGTATGCAGCAACTACGACGTATCCCTAACCACCCAAAAGGGCCGGCACTTGGAACTTGGAATATGTAAGGCCGATTTGTCATAGTCCAGTTGCCCAACAATCAATGCACATGACCTAGTGTGCAGGTCGAGGGGATGAGGGGGGCGATTTTTTTACGAAATGCACTAGGGTGACCCTTGGATGACATCCGAGGGTCACCCAAGTGCCTTGATTCACCCATTAAATCAATGGGGCAGTTCCAGTCCATTCCAATATCAGGGAGCAGGATAGGACCTGCCCAATAATTTTCGGAAGGGAACAGAGCATCAGAGCCCCATCAGAAGAGCCTCAGCCTGGACACTCAGTCGTGTGCATGAGGCCTTAATTTCTAGATTTGATCTTATTAGCTTACTGTGCCAAGCAGATGTATTGCTTGCATGGTGCACCATGGGCCCATGTCTGGTGCCCAGTATCTCCTGTTGCCAAGATCATAACATTCAAGAGTATCTGCATCCTCAGACTCTGCCAGTACACAATGGTGTCCCCGGTGTCTTCAGGGTCAACCGACCTCGCTGGAGCCAGTATTCCTTTTGCCTCTTGCAGCATCTTCAGAGATAAGATACAGAAGTTTTCTAAAAACTCCCAGTAATTTTGATTATGCAAGACAGAACTGATCCTTGGACCATTTTCGACAATCTCTTCTTCTTGGAAGGGACCACTAAGAATAATCAAGTGTTGCAATCTTTGGAGAAACCTGGTAGTAAGTGTTCAATTTCCCTGCAGTGCCCCCATAGGAGAAATTAAGCATTACACAATGTCCACTTATATACATGAGTGGTGTGGGTAATCTGTGGCCAAGACATGAGGACCTTGTACATATCTCCCAACCAACCTTTTATCTGTTTTCCTTCTGACTTCTCCATGAAACGGACCTAAGTGGTTTGTGGGCACTTCTGGAGGATTACGGCAGATCTTAGCACAACCCATCAATGGGGACTCAACTCTTGGGAGGTATGATGACAAATGCGTGTATTCATATAGGCAGGTGAATGTTTTGTACATTCAGAGATACCATTGATGTCACGTTGGGATCCCAACGTGGGTCAATGAGTTCAGCACCGAGCCCCATAGCGTTTATTCTGAGATTTCAATGTGACTTAAACTTATGCTGGAGTTAACATACATGAGAGCTGACAGACCGCCACTGTCTCGATGACAAGTCAGAAGATGCTGAGAGGTGCACATACCCTTTAACCACTAAGCTCTTCTAATCAGAAGACGGAAACCACAAGACGTGCCGACAGATCAAACAAAACCAGCAGAATTCCTAAGCGACAAATAGTCAGACATCAAAAACCCCAAACCCGGAAGCAATGCAACTCTATGAGAGGATGAAATTTCTAGTATCTAAAATGTTATGTATCATTGTAAATTTTATGTATGTTTAATCTTTGTATTTACAACAAGAAGTTCTAGAACAAGATCTCTGCTTGCAGTCAGTAACTGAGAAGACTGTTGTCTCCATTCAGAGGCAGTAACCCTGTACATAGCTAGTCCTGCTCTCAGCTGATACATTGTATCCAGTGTAGACAGTGCTCTGTGAGCTCAACAGCCTGAACTCTGAAATGATACATTGTAGTAAACTAATAGAGATTTGTGCAGATGCTGCTTGGATCTCTGTGACCGTAAAGAAATCTTAATGCATTCATAATGGAAAAAAAGTTGCATGCAACCTTACACCCATTGCAAAAAATGTGACATAACACAGGGCTTTAAAAATAGCATGCTCTGTGACCTGCTCTGCAGAAGCAACTTTGATCATTTTACAACCTGACCACCCCTTTTGATATCACATGGGGTGCCTAGTTGGATAGTGTTATGTATCACAGTTTAGAAAGTTTAGAAAAGCTGGAGGAATCTGATGGAGTTCTGGGCCTGAATAACTTCTCAAACACTTCTTATGAGAAGTATAAATTACAGATGATAGTATGGGTAATATGCTTCACATTTTGAATTGGGGCAGGGGGCTTCCCCAATTTCTCTACCTGCTAGCTCATATCACTTCTTCCTCTCCCTTCCTCCTGTTAGTAAACTGTTAAACATTTCTTGACTCTGTGCCCATGCTGCTGTAATCACAGGATTTTATAAACAAGCAAGTTTATTTTACAAATACACAGAAAGCTTGTTGTTCCCTAATGAGGATATTCAAGTTATTTTAGCTGCATCTTTGTTTACTTTTTAGCAGGGAGGAAGTAAAGGGATAAAGTAATTGAAGTCTCCTCCCATTTAGCCACATTGTGGCATAGAGACTTAGTTCATCTTTGCGTCTTCCACAATTCTTACCACTCTATTGTCTTCTTTAAGAAGCATTAGCTGTGCTGAGATATATTGAATGTCTGGTAAGATTGTTTTTGATCTGTGGTGGTGAAAACTGGATGACAACCTATAGTAGTTGTACCATGAGACAATATATGGGTTCACTTCTCAGAAACAGATATAACCACCATCAGCTTTACAAGCCATTCACATGTAGAGCAACACCCCGACAGATTCCCATTTACACCATGCTTACACAGCTTGGTTTTCAGGTTTCTTTGCACTAGCTTCAATGGGAAAAAGCTAATATGTAAAAAACTACAAATAATGATGGAAATCTACCCGCACCATTACAAATGCGTCTTAATCCGGCGAGTCGGCAGGACGCAAGCTCTAAAGATAATTAGAACCTCCTGCATTGCAGTTTTAATTATAATAAATACAATATAAAGTGAAAACCTTCACTATGATAATTATTGAAATCTGCGTGTCGCCTGCTGTCCAAACGGTTGTATCGGATGATCCCGCGGTCAGAACTTCGAAGTCACAATTAAAATTAAGGTCTCTGAACAATTCCAGGGGACAAAACAGGAATTAAGAAAATAATGTTCTTCATAGGAAATGATTCACTCTGTAATTGCATTGGTAAAATTGAGAAATCAATAGTAAAGAGAGAATTAACTGGTGGCGCCGAGAAGTAACTTCTTCTATTAGTCTAAGAATACGTAAAGAAGAACTTGTATCAAATAACAAGGAAGTTATCGGATGCCCTGCATTGTGTCACATATTTACTAGGTAGAGGTATCACGAGATTTGTTTCGATGAATATTTGTGAGGTTCGGCCCCTGGTGTGTTTATGTATCTCCTCTCCTGAAGTGTTTGGCATTTCCCCAGTGTCCTCTTTAGGCCTCCGGCTGACGTCACGCACCTCGGGGTCACCACTGGACTTTAGCAGTCACATAGGGCACACTGATATCATTATGCTGGGTCTAAAGCTTTTGATTGGGCCTCAGCTGTGACCTCGGCACGTGTGATGAAAGTCAGGGGTCAGAAGATGCCTGAAGAGGATGCTGGGGACCGTCAGACACCCAGGAGAGGTGAGGCAAGGTGAGTATAACTGTTTGTTATTTTTACTCCCCTCCCCTGGGCCTTTATTTATTCTACTCTTAGTTCTGAGGAGAAAAACCCTAAAAGATGTGGTTTCACATCGAACCTGAAACTTTTGGAAAAAACTCAAGAATTTAGTTTTATCTAAAATGGATCGCTCATCCCTACTACTGGACATAAACAAAGAGACACAGACTCTTCTTTCTTCTGTGTACAGTCATGACCAAAAGTTTTGAGAATGATACAAATATTAATTTTTACAAAGTCTACTGCTTCAGTTTTTCTAATGGCAATTTGCATATACTCCAGAATGTTATAAAGAGTGATCAGCTTAACAGCAATTACTTGCAAAGTCAATATTTGCCTAGAAAATGAACTTTATCCCCCAAAACACATTTCAACATCATTGCAGCCCTGCCTTAAAAGGACCACCTAACATCGTTTCAGTGATTGCTCCATTAACACAGGTGTGGGTGTTGATGAGGACAGGGCTGGAGATCAATCTGTCATGATTAAGTAAGAATGACACCACTGGACACTTTAAAAGGAGGCTGGTGCTTGCCATCATTGTTTCTCTTCTGTTAACCATGGTTATCTCTAAAGAAACACGTGCAGTCATCATTGCACTGCACAAAAATGGCCTAACTGGGAAGAGTATTGCAGCTAGAAAGATTGCACCTCAGTCAACAATCTATCGCATCATCAAGAACTTCAAGGAGAGAGGTTCCATTGGTGCCAAAAAGGCTCCAGGGCGCCCAAAAAAAACCAGCAAACGGCAGGACCGTCTCTTAAAAGTGTTTCAGCTGCGGGATCGGGCTACCAGCAGTGCAGAGCTTGCTGAGGAATGGCAGCAGGCAGGTGTGAGTGCATCTGCACGCACTGTGAGGCGGAGACTCTTGGAGCAAGGCCTGGTCTCAAGGAGGGCAGCAAAGAAGCCACTTCTCTCCAGAAAAAACATCAGGGACAGACTGATATTCTGCAAAAGGTACAGGGAGTGGACTGCTGAGGACTGGGGGAAAGTCATTTTCTCTGATGAATCCCCTTTTCGATTGTTTGGAACATCTGGAAAACAGCTTATTCGGAGAAGAAGAGGTGAGCGCTACCACCAGTCTTGTCTCATGCCAACTGTAAAGCATCCTGAAACCATTCATGTGTGGGGTTGCTTCTCAGCCAAGGGAATCGGCTCTCTCACAGTCTTGCCTAAAAACACAGCCATGAATAAAGAATGGTACCAGAATGTCCTCCAAGAGCAACTTCTCCCAACCGTCCAAGAGCAGTTTGGCGCTCAACAATGCCTTTTCCAGCATGATGGAGCACCTTGCCATAAAGCAAAGGTGATAACTAAATGGCTCAGGGAACAAAACATAGAGATTTTGGGTCCATGGCCTGGAAACTCCCCAGATCTTAATCCCATTGAGAACTTGTGGTCAATCATCAAGAGACGGGTGGACAAACAAAAACCAACAAATTCAGACAAAATTAAAGCATTGATTCTGCAAGAATGGACTGCTATCAGTCAGGATTTGGTCCAGAAGTTGATTGAGAGCATGCCAGGGAGAATTGCAGAGGTCCTGAAGAAGAAGGGTCAACACTGCAAATATTGACTTGCTGCATTAACTCATTCTAACTGTCAATATAAGCTTCTGTTACTCATAATATGAATGCAATTCTATTTCTGTATGTGATAAAAACATCTGACAAACACACATAAAAACCAGAGGGCAGCAGATCATGTGAAAATATAATATTTGTGTCATTCTCAAAACTTTTGGCCATGACTGTACACTATTGGAGGAGATGGGAATCCACAGATTTGGATTTGGGATAAACCTGATAACCGAGTCTATGACATTCCCTGGTATTTTCCCTTTAACTCCTATCCAGGGATCTATATTTACACACGTGGACAAAATTGTTGGTACTCCTCCCTCGTTTAATGAAAGAATGGTCACAGAAATAACTTGAATCTGACAAAAGTAATAATATATAAAAATTCTATGAAAATGAACAAATGAAAGTCAGACATTGCTTTCCAACCAGGCTTCAACAGAATTTTTTAAAAAAGAAAACTCATGAAACAGGCCTGGACAGAAATGATGGTTCCCTTAACTTAATATTTTGTTGCACAACCTTTTGAGGCAATCCCTGCAATCAAACGATTCCTGTAACTGTCATTGAGACTTCTGCACCTCTCAGCAGGGATTTTGGCCACTCCTCATGAGCAAACTGCTCCAGTTGTCTCGGGTGTGAAGGGTACCTTTTCCAGACGGCATGTTTCAGCTCCTTCCAAAGATGCTCAATAGGATTTAGGTCAGGGCTCATAGAAGGCCACTTCAGAATAGTCCAATGTTTTCCTCTTAGCCATTCTTGGGTGTTTTTAGCTGTGTGTTTTGGGTCATTATCCTGTTGCAAGACCCATGACCTGCGACTGAGACCAAGCTTTCTGACACTAGGCAGCACATTTCTCTCTAGAATCCCTTGATAGTCTTGAGATTTCATTGTACCCTGCACAGATTCAAGACACCCTGTGCCAGATGCAGCAAAGCAGCCCCAGAACATAACAGAGCCTCCTCCATGTTTCACAGTAGGGACAGTGTTCTTTTCAAGATATGCCTCATTTTTCCATCTGTGAACATAGAGCTGATGTGCCTTGCCAAAAATTTCGATTTTTATCTCATCTGTCCATAGGACATTCTCCCAGAAGCTTTGTGGCTTGTCAACATGTAGTTTGGCAAATTCCAGTTTTGTCAGATTCAAGTTATTTCTGTGACCATTGGGGTTTTTTCTTTCATTAAACGAGGGGTACCAACAATTTTGTCCACGTGTGTAATTGCAGGGAATCTCCAGGAGTTGTCTCTATTAGAAACAGAAGATATCAACAGAGAAAATGAGCCATGAAACAGTAGTCAGACAGGGAGAGGTCAGGGCTGGCAGAGAGTGTTCACAACAGCAGACAGGCCAAGGGTTAGGAGTGCCAGAGATTGTTTACAACAGTAGACAGACCAGGGTCAGGTGTGGAGAGAGCGTCCACAACAGCAGACAGACCAGAAACAGGAGTAGGAGAGAGCGTTCACAACAGCAGACAGGCAAGGGTCAGGAATGGCAGCATTATGGTCCAGTGGTAGACAGGCAGTAGACCAAGACAGGCAGCAGACAGGTAAACATGGGCAATGGAAAAGTGAGATAAAATCAAAACTATGAAACAGGGGAACACCTTAGCAGCTAACTGGCTCAGGAAAAGGGGAAGGGACCTAAATAAGTTTAGAACAGCTGAATTAATGTGCAATGGCCATTTAAGAACCAACAAACATATGCACAAACATGCAGCAGAGGTCTGTGGAGAACTGCTGCGGGGGAGAAGAATGTTGTGCATGGAGACCCAGAGCAAGCACAAGGAACACATAGAACATCAGGTACGGAGGAATCTGTGCAGCGAGTAGCAGGAGGAAGCAGGAGAGTGGTGCAAAATTAATTAGTGAAGCTACATGTACAAGTTCCGGATTAGGCATTTCTGCTTAGGTTTTCATGCAGAAAATTCTTGGTGTAATACATTATTATTGATGTGGAAAATTGTAATGAACAGTTGTGGTCAAAACACTCGAGACTAACACAAATTTTGTGTCATTCTCAAACCTGCCGCTTTATTTTGCATAGTGGCAATTTGCATCAAGTCTAGATTGTTATGAAGAGTGAGCAGATGAATTGCAATACATTGTAAAGTCATTACTAGTCATTTAAATCATATAAAACCCATTTCCACTGAATTTCAGTCTGGCCACACAATGTTCTGCTTGAAATCATTGTCTTCTTCTGTTAACCATGGTTATCTCCTAGCAAATACATGCAATCATCAAAAGGGATTTACATGTAAGGACATTGCTGCTTGTAAGATTGTCCCTAAATCAACCTTTTGTTGGATCATCAAGAACTTCAAGGAAAAAGGGCTCAGGGCACCCAAAAAAGTCCAGCAAGTGCCAGGACCATCCCGATCATGAGAATGTAGCCTTAAAGGCTCAGATTCAATAATTAATTCATACTTTGTTTTCCTATATCTAAATGCCAGGTTCAAAATATCAAGTAAGATATAACCCTTTGAACTTATGATGCAAATTTGCAGATGCCAGTGTGGGAACTTTCCTTATTTCATCTACTGTATATTCAACTTGCATTAAACCAACAAAGAGAATTTTGCATAGTCATTGTGAAATTCACCGAGAGCCCAGAGTCATAGACACATTGAACGATTGTCTTCCCTGGAACATCTGCCGTCGTTTCCATCTCTGTCTCCCAGGAGGTCTCAGTAAATCTAATCTCCAACAATTCAGTAAAATCTGGAGATCATTGTCTTATAATACAAATCCTAATGAAGTCCCTACTGTAAATCATAAGAATAATAGAAGTCAAAGAAGACATTTATAATAAATATACTGTATATACTCACTGACAACAAAATCCAAGATACAAGATGAGATACGGCAGGACATGGAGGTATACAGGTTCTGTATGGTATCCTGCAGTACATTTACCACAGATGTTACAGCTGGATCTGTAGTCTGGATACAAGATGAGATACGGCAGGACATGGAGGTATACAGGCTCTGTATGGTATCCTGCAGTACATTTACCACAGATGTTACAGCCGGACCTGTAGTCTGGATACAAGATGAGATACGGCAGGACATGGAGGTATACAGGTTCTGTATGGTATCCTGCAGTACATTTACCACAGATGTTACAGCTGGATCTGTAGTCTGGATACAAGATGAGATACGGCAGGACATGGAGGTATACGGGTTCTGTATGGTATCCTGCAGTACATTTACCACAGATGTTACAGCCGGGCCTGTAGTCTGGATACAAGATGAGATACGGCAGGACATGGAGGTATACAGGTTCTGTATGGTATCCTGCAGTACATTTACCACAGATGTTACAGCTGGGTCTGTAGTCTGGATACAAGATGAGATACGGCAGGACATGGAGGTATACAGGTTCTGTATGGTATCCTGCAGTACATTTACCACAGATGTTACAGCCGGACCTGTAGTCTGGATACAAGATGAGATACGGCAGGACATGGAGGTATACAGGTTCTGTATGGTATCCTGCAGTACATTTACCACAGATGTTACAGCTGGATCTGTAGTCTGGATACAAGATGAGATACGGCAGGACATGGAGGTATACAGGTTCTGTATGGTATCCTGCAGTACATTTACCACAGATGTTACAGCTGGCCTGTAGTCTGGATACAAGATGAGATACGGCAGGACATGGAGGTATACAGGTTCTGTATGGTATCCTGCAGTACATTTACCACAGATGTTACAGCTGGGCCTGTAGTCTGGATACAAGATGAGATACAGCAGGACATGGAGGTATACAGGTTCTGTATGGTATCCTGCAGTACATTTACCATAGATGTTACAGCTGGACCTGTAGTCTGGATACAAGATGAGATACGGCAGGACATGGAGGTATACAGGTTCTGTATGGTATCCTGCAGTACATTTACCACAGATGTTACAGCTGGGCCTGTAGCCTGGATACAAGATGAGATACGGCAGGACATGGAGGTATACAGGGTCTGTATGGTATCCTGCAGTACATTTACCACAGATGTTACTGCTGGGCCTGTAGTCTGGATACAAGATGAGATACGGCAGGACATGGAGGTGTACAGGTTCTGTATGGTATCCTGCAGTACATTTACCACAGATGTTACAGCTGGGCCTGTAGCCTGGATATAAGATGAGATACGGCAGGACATGGAGGTATACAGGTTCTGTATGGTATCCTGCAGTACATTTACCACAGATGTTACAGCTGGGCCTGTAGTCTGGATACAAGATGAGATACGGCAGGACATGGAGGTATACAGGTTCTGTATGGTATCCTGCAGTACATTTACCACAGATGTTACAGCTGGGCCTGTAGTCTGGATACAAGATGAGATACGGCAGGACATGGAGGTATACAGGCTCTGTATGGTACCCTACAGTACATTTACCATAGATGTTACAGCTGGACCTGTAGCCTGGATACAAGATGAGATACGGCAGGACATGGAGGTATACAGGTTCTGTATGGTATCCTGCAGTACATTTACCACAGATGTTACAGCCGGGCCTGTAGCCTGGATACAAGATGAGATACGGCAGGACATGGAGGTATACAGGTTCTGTATGGTATCCTGCAGTACATTTACCACAGATGTTACAGCTGGGCCTGTAGCCTGGATACAAGATGAGATACGGCAGGACATGGAGGTATACAGGGTCTGTATGGTATCCTGCAGTACATTTACCACAGATGTTACAGCTGGATCTGTATTCTGGATACAAGATGAGATACGGCAGGACATGGAGGTATACAGGGTCTGTATGGTATCCTGCAGTACATTTACCACAGATGTTACAGCTGGGCCTGTAGCCTGGATACAAGATGAGATACGGCAGGACATGGAGGTATACAGGTTCTGTATGGTATCCTGCAGTACATTTACCAGAAATGTTACAGCTGGACCTGTAGTCTGGATACAAGATGAGATACGGCAGGACATGGAGGTATACAGGTTCTGTATGGTATCCTGCAGTACATTTACCACAGATGTTACAGCTGGACCTGTAGTCTGGATACAAGATGAGATACGGCAGGACATGGAGGTATACAGGTTCTGTATGGTATCCTGCAGTACATTTACCACAGATGTTACAGCTGGATCTGTAGTCTGGCTACAAGATGAGATACGGCAGGACATGGAGGTATACAGGTTCTGTATGGTATCCTGCAGTACATTTACCACAGATGTTACAGCTGGACCTGTAGTCTGGATACAAGATGAGATACGGCAGGACATGGAGGTATACAGGTTCTGTATGGTATCCTGCAGTACATTTACCACAGATGTTACAGCTGGGCCTGTAGTCTGGATACAAGATGAGATACGGCAGGACATGGAGGTATACAGGCTCTGTATGGTATCCTGCAGTACATTTACCACAGATGTTACAGCCGGGCCTGTAGCCTGGATACAAGATGAGATACGGCAGGACATGTAGGTATACAGGTTCTGTATGGTATCCTGCAGTACATTTACCACAGATGTTACAGCTGGACCTGTAGTCTGGATACAAGATGAGATACGGCAGGACATGGAGGTATACAGGTTCTGTATGGTATCCTGCAGTACATTTACCATAGATGTTACAGCTGGGCCTGTAGTCTGGATACAAGATGAGATACGGCAGGACATGGAGGTATACAAGTTCTGTAGATGTTACAGCGGGGCCTGTAGATCCTGTACACTCGTAGGTTGGTGACGTCCCAGCTGGTCCCATAAATGCTGGATTGGTAATAAATCTGGTGACTGGACATGTCCACTTCTAAGTGGCTGGACATGGTGCGGGCAGAGACAGGGGTGTGATGAAGATGCCCCCTGTGTCTGGATGGTGGACAAGGAAACTGAGGAGATGCTCATACTAGTCAGTGAATCAAACCATCCTCTCTACTGGTGATCTGTCTGGGCCATTCAGTTCACCACGTGTGCGCCCTCATGTAACCACTGCCCCAACACCTCCTAATAGCTAGGTCAGAACAGCCTAGATGGCGCCAATGTATCTAAATTACCATCCTGCTTCTCTCTGTCTAATGATGCCCCCTCTGAGAGTCTGTCAACTCGGCAAATATCTTCAAGTGCATTGTAGAGGCATGTCTAGTGGTCAATGTTCTCTCACCAAGAGGTACACTACCCAAAGGTATCCTCTGAGAGTCTTCTTATATGGAAGGGATAAGCACTTTTACGCCCTCTTGTGGTAAGATCAGTATCTAATCATATCACACCTGCAATCCTTTACATATCTGTCTAAGACAGAACTGAATCAATTCAACATTTCTATCTGGGTGCGGTATTATTTTATATCAGTAAGTGTACACAAAGAGGTCCTGTATTGTGTGAAGTGCTTGCATGTTGTTGTTGTGCTAGTCCTAAAATTCCCAAAATTTCCAAGACCATGTGATATAGGTAGGAGTAGGAAATGTCCAATTATTATGTGAGAATGTAGTGGGCATGCTCTGTCAGTGTCATGGGAGGAGTTGCTTCCATCACCTACCAAAAAATGGATATGTTCAACATAAAGGTTATATAATCTAACAAGGCATCGTGTTCGTGGGAAGCAGATATATTTCTATAGAATATACTACGGGGTCATATTATCTTGTACCATAGACATGAATGCTCTGTATAATCTTATCATACAGAACTCCATATCATTCCCATAAATAAAAGCAAACAAGCCCATAACATTACATCATATGGCGGTTTCCATCACAGCCATGTCTTTGGTTTTCCAAGTTCTCACAGATGTCAATACAAATATAGGATTTCACAGACTTCAACACCTAAGATAATTTATCATGAAGAATGGATTCCAAGAACTCCATAAAGAAGAAACTCTCTTGCCAGCCACAGGGAGGAAACATGAGTAAAGCTACTCCAATATCTCAGCATTGCAAATGCTTCTTAAAGGCCATAGAGCATCTCCGTTTGTGGTGGAGGAAAGGATGAGATTAGTCTCTATTAAAGCCAAACAGCTCTCAGGACAGTGCTCTGGAAAAGAGGAGATTTAAATTACTGCAGTCCTTTACTTCCTCCCTGCTAAAAGAGAATATAAGGGTCAGTGGGTTGTGGACTTACTCTAGTACAAAACTGGTTTGATTTTGAGCCAGCTCTAAGGATAATGTTTAAAGGGGTCATCTAGGCCATGTGGCCTCCTGCCAGAGATCTGTAATTCCTGGGTGACCCCTTTAAGTAGGCTTCTTGGTATTTACCCTTTAATCAATACTATTAGAATGTTATATCTTATGGTGGTCCTGGTGTGATAACTTCAGAGCAAGTGGTGCTGGTGCAAAGCAACAGGTGTCATGCTAGAGACTGGTCAGGTCAGGGTAGATGGTGAGCGCAGGAGGTTGTGGAATCAAGGAGTCAGGAACATGGTTCAGTGATCAGGTGCAGGCCAAAGGTCAGGCATAAGTTTCAGGAAGAACAGGAAAAGCAGACAAGCAAGTCTAGTGTATTAGAACCTTATTGTTCAGGTGTAGGGTGAGGGGTCGGGCATATAGATACATAGAGACATATCTAAAAAAAAAAAAAAAACATTGAATATCCCAATTCCCAATCAAGGAATGACAAGCTATCTGTGTGTCTATGACAGGAGATTGCTAGTTAATAAAGTCCTGTGATTACAGCAGCCTCTGCACTGAATCCAGCAGGGTTTAAAAGTGTAATAACTGGAGAAGGGGAAGTGGTAAGTGTAACAAGTGCAATGTGAAATCTAAAACTTGGCACTGTCATGTGTAAATTATAGTACTGGGCAGAGGGGGGCTTTTTGTTCCAGAGCTTAAGAGCTGACTTCAGTCTCTGCATGTCCTAAGTCTACACTTCTGATAGCAGGCTAAATGGATGCTACCTCTACAGCAATTTTCCAAACTTGGTGGTTTGGTTATAAGATGGGATCTACTCCATGTCGATGGTTTTAGTATGAGATGGATCAGATGTTGAAGTGTCTACGTTGTTTGGTCACATGTAGCATCTGCTGAAATTAAGAATGTGCTGATGTCAGGGGCAGAGCGGTGATCACAGTGGGCCGCGCCATGTCACCTCTTTCTGCTTCTGCCTCATTTGCACTTGACCGAAGCTTTAAATCATCTCACAAAAATATTTCACATAAGCAGAAGACATTTTTCTGGAGGTGGCTGTGCTCTGAAGACCTCTGTGCTGCGGCCATAGACAATGCTGTATTTTAGTCTAAATGGAAAGGTTCTTAAAGGGGTATTGCAGGGATATTATGGCTGTAGATTTAGAGCGGTGCCATGTACAGAGAGCTGTGCACTGGAGATTGTATAGAGTGTATATTGTATATATTTTTATACAATGGGGCCACCTAAGGGAAACATAGGGAGTTAGGGGCAACTAATTTGCTTTCCTGAAACCATGGGTTAAATATTTGGTCATGGACCTCTGCACCAATGTTTTTTTGCAGTCTCTATTGATTCATGGTTTACACTGTAGAGCGGTTTAGTTTGTACTAAAATCGTACCAGAAGGTTAGTAGGACTTGTATGGTGGTATTATTTGATAACTGTATGGCAATATTATTTGATAAGTGTATGGAGATATTACTTGATCACTGTATGGCGGTATTATTTAGTCATTGTATGGTGGTATTATTTGATAACTGTATGGCGGTATTACTTGATCACTGTATGGTGGTATTATTTAGTCATTGTATGGTGGTATTATTTAGTCATTGTATGGTGGTATTATTTAGTCATTGTATGGTGGTATTATTTGATTACTGTATGGGGGTATTATTTGATAACAGTATGGCGGTAGTATTTAGTCTTTGTATGGTGGTATTATTTGATTACTGTATGGCAGTATTATCTGATCATTCTATGGTGATATTTAAGCAGCATAGTGTGGCACTGTACAGTTTGTTATTATTATTTTTATTGCATTGTATTATTTGATCAATCTATGGTGATATAATTTGGTCATTGTACGGTGGTATTATTTGGTCTTTGTATGGCGCTATCATTTGATCATTGTACAGTAGTATTAGTTGATCACTATATGGTGGTATCTACACTGTGGCACTGTACAGTAAATTATTATTGCATTATATTATGTGATGGTATAATTTGGTCACTGTACGGTGGTATTATTTGATCATTGTATAGCGGTATTATTTGAACCTTATATAATGTTATTATATGTTTACTGTATGGTGGTATTTACACTGCATTGTCCAGTATATTATTCCTGCATTGTATGGCGGTGACAGCACTGTATAGCCTTTTTATTTAGACACCAGTATGGCATTATAGATACAGTATATTGGAATATTTTGTTATAGTTTTTTATACAATACATACCAATACGTCGTAAGAGGGGGAGACAATGTCTAAAAATTCCCCCAGGTCACCACTGAGGCCCAAGCACAGTGGGGGGTCCCACTATATTGTCAAAGCATGATGACGTTGATGTCCCCCACATGTTCTCTGAGGCCCAAGCACAGGCCTCTGCAGTGACAGCTGATGACATCAACAGACCAAGCATAACCGGGACACTGGAAGATGCCGAGGCGGAACCCAAGAGAGTGTTTTTGAGATTTTTGTTTGCTCACCACTAGTCACATGACCGCATTCACTTTACTTAGGTGTGATCCAGGCTGATCAATACTGCCATCTTTTCCCATGTGATGTGATGTGTTGCCAAACTTGCCAAGTAGCCCTAAATAGTCCAAGCGAATGCGTGGCCGCACCAGGTCCTCCAGAGCGGGAGACTTTCTTTACAGGAATATCCCATATTATATCAGATTGTACAGTCTGAGATCCCACACTCAGGATACGCTGTGTCAGGACATTGGTTATTCTCATAGACTTGCATTCCATTCATGGCAGGGCGGGATCGGCATCAATCATGTCCTCTCTAAGGCATATTGGAACTTGGTAGAACTCAGCAAATAAAGGAGGCCTACACTCCCACCGATACCCCGAACCGCTCTATTAGCCCAGCTAAATAAACACCAAGTGCAAGCGCCGGGCGATGTGACTGTAATGGTTGTGGAGTGACAGCAAGGCCTCAGCTTCCGCTTCTCACACTCCAGATATATATACGGGCGGTAACCTTGTATACAGTACCATATCTGAAAGCTATTACAAGCCATGTGTGACCGGACGCTCCGAGTATAGAGTGGTAAGGATGTACATTCTGGTCACATTATATCAGGACATTATGGAGTATTATGTGTCAGAATTACATTAGTCTCTCACTGCTGCCATTTTAGCTTTCCTAGAGGCTTGAACAGCAAATTTACCAGATGCGGCCTCCTGACTGAATACTCACCTGTAACAGCTGAGACCTCAGAATTAGGCAGACCTTTGCCTCTTCATTAAATTTTTCACTACCCTAGACCACCAGGGACGTTATCATTAATGTCCCCACTAGCCTAGACCACCAAGAATGTTCTCCTTATTCTCTTCACTAGCCTGGACCACCAGGGATGTTATCATTAACACTTCCACTACCCTAGACCACCAGGGACGTTATCATTAATGTCCCCACTAGCCTAGACCACTAAGAAGTCTCCATCTCTCACCCCCCGGGCCACCGGGGATGTTATAATTAACACTTCCACTACCCTGGACCACCAGGGAGTTATCATTAACACTTCCACTACCCTGCCACCAGGGATGTTATAATTAACACTTCCACTACCCTGGACAACCAGGGACGTTATCATTAACACTTCCACTACCCTGGACCACCAGGGATGTTATCATTAACATCTTCTTTACACTAGATCACCAGGAATGTTATCATTAACCCCTTTACTACCTAAGACAATCAGGGATGTTATCATTATCTCCTCCATAACCCTAGAGCACCAGGATGTTGTAATAATAATAATAATAATAATAATAATAGTATTATTATTATAATTATTATTAACTTTTCCACTGCCCTAGACCACCAGGGATGTTAAAAATAATGGTATTATTATTATTACTATTAACTCTTCCACTGCCCTGAACCACTAGAGATATTATCCTTAGCTTCTTCACTACACTAGTCCACCAGGAATGTTATTATTAACCCTCTTACTGTCCAAAACTACCAGGGATGCTATCAATAATTTATTTTACTACACTAAACTACCAGGGATGATACCAATAACTCCTTCTCTATCATGGACCACCAGGGATCTTATCATTAACTTCTTCTTTACACTAGATCACCAGGAATGTTATATGTAACCCCCTTTACTGCCCAGGACTACCAGGAATGTTATCATTAACTCCTTTACTACCTATGACTATCAGGGATGTTATCATTAGCTCCTCTGCTACCCTAGACCACCAGGGAAGTTATCATCCACGTCTTAACTACACTAGTTCACCAGGAATGTTATCATTAACCCTTTTATTAACTACTACTACCAAGGAAGTTATTACTAATTCCTTCACTACACTAGACCACCAATAATGATATCATTAACTCCTTCACTACCTTAGACCATTAGGGATGTTATCATTAACTTCTTCTTTACACTATATCACCAGGACTGCTCGTGTCATTAACTCCTTTACTGCTGAAGGCTACCAGGGATGTTATCATTAATCCCTTCACTACACTAGACCACCAGGATTGTTACTATTAACTCCTTCACTACCTTTAGACCTCCAGGAATGTTCTCAATAACGTAGTAGTCCTGCCGGCAGTGGCTTCCTGCTGTACATATCATGCTGGCATATCACTGCTAGAGGAAAATAAAAAAGACTGATGGGAATCACCAGAGCAGTGACGCTGGAGTGGGGAATGGAGGGGGAGTTCTCAGGTGAGTAGTGGTTATTACACTAAAGCTCTCATCTATATGCATCCCTTTAATGACAACATCCCTGGTAGGCTAAAGCAATGAAGGAGTAAATAGGAGATAAGGAGTCAATGTTAGAATACTCCTTTAACATCTTCACTGTCCTAGACTACAGAGCTGTTACCATTAACCCCTTTGTTACACTAGCCCGCCAGGGATTTTATCATTAAAGGGAATGTGTTGCCAATAAAAAAAATAATAATTAAAACCAGCTAGTAAAATTTATCACTTATTTCTAATCTGTTTTTAATTTCTGATTGTAGATTTTTTTAATTCTATTTCCTGTCCATGATTATGGGGGTGGCCATCTTGCCTGAGCTTCTCCTCTGCTCTGTTTACAGCATTTAGTGATATGCTTTACAGCACAGTTATGGCCATAGGTAGCAATAGTCTGGAGCCAACTCATTGAAGTTTATCGGAGAGTTTTCTACACATGCTCTGTGCAAGGAGGGGGGAGGAGATAAGCGGTGACATCATCTATTGTCAGTAGAAATGTAATGATGGCTCAGTGGTGTTATCTATAAAGGTGTTATCTTCTATGGTAATCCTGTCTTTGATGTAAATGAGGTGACTACAGCAAAGAAAACCTCTACAGAATTGACAGAAATGTCAGTCTATTATTAGGCTTCGTGACCAGAGTAAAAATTGCAGGATTTAAGTTTTTTTTTTTTTAATAAACATGGAAAATTCTTAAAAATATATGTTTAACTTTGTTTAAAAAATAGGTCATTTTCTGATAACACTTTCCCTTTAACCTCTTTACTGCCATAGACACCGAGTTGTAGGTACATTGGTGGGCTAATCCAATGCCCTGTTTCTGCCCAGGGACCCTCCATTATCCGTGTCCGCTCCTGGTAATTTTGTATCATTGTGTTGCTTCTTCTTCCTATTGTTTATAGATCTTTTACTCATTAATATATCTGTCACGAAGCCTCGGCATATGCTGCAAATGAAAACCTCTTCACTTAGCCCATTAAATGGTATTCCCTCCCCGCCATTAGTCAGGCTAAGTCAGAGGCTAATATAGCGCAGGACATCTCCGTAATAACCTAACACTAATTACTAATTACTTGTAATAAAAAGCCACCACTGAAGGGTAAAGATCCATTAAGGGAGAATGAAGGAGAACGAGCTTGTAGAAAACCCGGGCGTTTAGAATCAAAAGTCAAAAAATAATGTTTTTGCAATTTTTTTTTTCAGATTTTAGTGTTTCTTATAATTACAAATTTTCCCAGTGGCAACGAACGCTGCTCCATATACACTATAAGAACTACTGAGTACAACAGGAGAGGTTTATTGTGATGGGAATTTTTTAGGACCGTTTTGCAAAAATTTGCATTGTCATCATTTGTGCAAAATTTATCAAATGTGGTGGAAAGTTTACCAAATTGGGGTAATTATTAAGTCTAACCTGAGACGATGCTCCACTTTCTACACCACACCCTTACTGAAGTGAGATTGCAACAATTGTTGCAACTTTTTAAAAAGTTGCACTTGATATGACATAGATCGAGTCATCACACTAGTCACACCCACTTTTCAGAAGCAGAGAGCATGCCCAGGCAAATAAGGGGCCCAATCGCCCATGGACTGTCAGCAATCCTATACCTAAGTGCTGCCCTTTATATCACATGTAAAGGCATCAATTTGTATTTTGTTTCCACTCCTCCAAATAAATCTAAATCTATAATATGGGCCTGAGGGGCTGCCTGAAGATCACATCATTCCCCCTTTCCAAATTCGTGGTCACTGTGCTGGAGATTGGGTATACCGTCCATCCTCAGGTGCCCATGAAATGTAGATAATAGGCTAAGAGATGAAGACTGATGACCATAATAAAGAATTTAGGAGCCTTGAACATTTGTCCATTTGGGGCCCAGATGTTTTTGATGGTGGCCTTACCAAACCGCTACACTTGGCTTCCAATTTTTTTCGAACCAGATTGTTCATTCTCATGTAAGTAGATGTTTTTTTTTTTGACAAACCGATTAACTGATTTGACCCAAAAGAGGAGCAGGTGTGAGGTCTAACAATTTTTAGTTTACCTATTATTCCGCAAAATTTGTCCCATGAACCACTACTTTGCTAAATTCATACACTCAGTGGATGCCAAGTGAGTCTCAAGTCAACAAAATAAGGTGAAAAAATTGCTCCTGCCATAAAGATCACATTACTAGGGGTAAGATATTTAGTGGGTAGACCAAAGAGATCTTGGGAAACATGGGTCATGCTTAAATGTTGTCCTTGAGTTCTGACTAATGGGTGACATTCCAGTCTGAGCTAAGTAAATTGTATACAGGGGTCCATAAATGCTCACCAGTCTAGTCTTACTTACTTACAAGAGTCTATAGATTGAACATGTATACGAACCATTAAGCCCCAAATCTATGAGGCTTGCGACCTTGGTGGAGGTCCTAAAGGTGGTAGCATTGCCAGAGAAGCTCCATGTCAAATAAGACCTGTCGGCTCTGCTCTGTTTTTTCGGAGATTGGTCCATTGGCTCAAGCCATGGTACTGATCTCCTTTTTTTAGGGCATGGTTAAATTGTATCCTTGGGTTCTGACCAATGGGTGACATTCCAATCTGGGCTAAAATAAGTAAATTCAATACAAGGGCCCATAAGTGATTACCAATCTAGCAATGGAAGGTTCTTCTGTAGAGCAAATGTCTATGGAATGAACATGTACAGTGCTGGCCAAAAGTATTGGCACCCCTGCAATTCTGTCAGATAATACTCAATTTCTTCCAGAAAATGATTGCAATCACAAATGCTTTGGTAATAATATCTTCATTTAATTTGTCTTCAATGGAAAACCACAAAAAGAATTGTTAAAAAGCCAAATTGGATATAATTCCACACCAAACATAAAAAAGGGGGTGGACAAAAGTATTGGCACCCTTTGAAAAATCAGGTGATGCTTCTCTAATTTGTGTAATTAACAGCACCTGTTACTTACCTGTGGCACATAACAGGTGGTGGCAATAACTAAATCACACTTGCAGCCAGTTGAAATGGATTAAAGTTGACTCAACCTCTGTCCTGTGTCCTTGTGTGTACCACATTGAGCATGGAGAAAAGAAAGAAGACCAAAGAACTGTCTGAGGACTTGAGAAGCAAAATTGTGAGGAAACATGAACAATCTCAAGGCTACAAGTCCATCTCCAAAGACCTGAATGTTCCTGTGTCTACCGTGCGCAGTGTCATCAAGAAGTTTAAAGCCCATGGCACTGTGGCTAACCTCCCTAGATGTGGACAGAAAAGAAAAATTGATGAGAGATTTCAACGAAAGATTGTGCGGATGGTGGCTAAAGAACCTCGACTAACATCCAAACAAGTTCTAGCTGCCCTGCAGTCCGAGGGTACAACAGTGTCAACCCGTACTATCCGTCGGCGTCTGAATGAAAAGGGACTCTATGGTAGGATACCCAGGAAGAACCCACTTCTGACCCAGAGACATAAAAAAGCCAGGCTGGAGTTTGCCAAAACTTACCTGAGAAAGCCAAAAACTTTTTGGAAGAATGTTCTCTGGTCAGATGAGACAAAAGTAGAGCTTTTTGGGAAAAGGCATCAACATAGAGTTTACAGGAAAAAAAAAGAGGCCTTCAAAGAAAAGAACACGGTCCCTACAGTCAGACATGGCGGAGGTTCCCTGATGTTTTGGGGTTGCTTTGCTGCCTCTGGCACTGGACTGCTTGACCGTGTGCATGGCATTATGAAGTCTGAAGACTACCAACAAATTTTGCAGCATAATGTAGGGCCCAGTGTGAGAAAGCTGGGTCTCCCTCAGAGGTCATGGGTCTTCCAGCAGGACAATGACCCAAAACACACTTCAAAAAGCACTAGAAAATGGTTTGAGAGAAAGCACTGGAGACTTCTAAAGTGGCCAGCAATGAGTCCAGACCTGAATCCCATAGAACACCTGTGGAGAGATCTCAAAATGGCAGTTTGGAGAAGGCGCCCTTCACATCTCAGGGACCTGGAGAAATTGGCCAAAGAAGAATGGTCTAAAATTCCAGCAGAGCATTGTAAGAAACTCATTGATGGTTACCGGAAGCGGTTGTTCGCTGTTATTTTGTCTAAAGGTTGTGCTACCAAGTATTAGGCTGAGGGTGCCAATACTTTTGTCCGGCCCATTTTTGGAGTTTTGTGTAAAATGATCAATGATTTGACTTTTTTTTTTCATTCTCTTTTGTGTTTTTTCATTGCAAGCAAAATAAATGAAGATCTTATTACCAAAGCATTTGTGATTGCAATCATTTTCTGGAAGAAATTGAGTATTATCTGACAGAATTGCAGGGGTGCCAATACTTTTGGCCAGCACTGTATATGAACAATGAAGCTCTTAAACTATGAGAGCTCACAGACTTGTGATGTTGCTAAAGATATTGGTGGAGGTCCTACAGCTGGTGGCAGTGCCAGAGAAGCTCCATGTCATGTAAAGTCTCTCTGCTCAGTTCGGCTCTGCTTTTTAGGAGGTTGCATGGTTGGCCCATTGTCTCAGGCCACAGTATTGATGTCTTCTTGGGTCTTTAGTTGGATTTGACGGGTTTGTTTCTTGGGTTTGGGATAAGACTTGGATGAGACTTTTGTTTGGGGAAAGACTTGGATGAGACTTGGGTTTGTTTCTTGGATTTGGGATTAGACTTAAACGAAACTTGGGTTTGTGTCTTTGGTTTGGGACAAGACTTGGATGAAACTTGGGTTTGGGATAAGACTTGGATGAGACTTGGGTTTGTTTCTTGGGTTTGGGATAAGACTTGGATGAGACTTGGGTTTGTTTCTTGGATTTGGGATAAGACTTGGAAGAGATTTGGGTTTGTTTTTTTGATTTGGGATAAGACATGGTTGAAACTTGGGTTTTTTTCTTTGATTTGGGATAAGACTTGGATGAAACTTGGGTTTGTTTCTTGGGTTTGGGATAAGACTCGGATGAGATTTGGGTTTGGGATAAGACTTGGATGAGATTTGGCTTTGTTTTTTTGGTTTGAGATAAGACATGGTTGAAACTTGGTTTTTTTTTCTTCGATTTTGGATAAGACTTGGATGAGACTTAGGTTTGTTTCTTGGGTTTGGGATAAGACTTGGATGAGACTTAGGTTTGTTTCTTGGGTTTGGGATAAGACTTGGATGAGACTTAGGTTTGTTTCTTGGGTTTGGGATAAGACTTGGATGAGATTTGGCTTTGTTTTTTTGGTTTGAGATAAGACATGGTTGAAACTTGGTTTTTTTTCTTCGATTTTGGATAAGACTTGGATGAGACTTAGGTTTGTTTCTTGGGTTTGGGATAAGACTTGGATGAGACTTAGGTTTGTTTCTTGGGTTTGGGATAAGACTTGGATGAGACTTAGGTTTGTTTCTTGGGTTTGGGATAAGACTTGGATGAGACTTGGGTTTGTTGATTCTTTATGTATACATCATTGTACCCTGCGCTGTAGTTTAGTAGACCACCATCCTGCAGATACAGAAGTTATTTTTGAATTTCAGAGTAAAAAAGGGAAAAAAGTTTCAGCACAACAATAAAGATTCTTCTAAGTTAAGGAGGTGTAATGGCAGGAAACACGAAGCGGCGTCATTATCCCATTAACATCTCACCTGTGAAATCTACCATTATACAAATACTGAGAAGAAAATTATTTTGTTGTTTTTGTCAGAGAGATGAACGCTTTGCCTCATTTAGTCCTGAAGACTGTAACCATGGGACTTTCCACTAGAAAGATTAAAAAAATTATGTAGTTTTTACATTTGGTTTATGTCGGTGTTTGGAGTGTTATAAAACCTTATTAAAAATAATTGTAACAATTTATACAAAGTGCAAATCTGTCAAGGTCACGTCTCGTTACAGTCCAGTCATCAGAGCCACGTGGCAGAAGCCGTGTACCATGGGAAGGAAACGTGGAAGGTTTTCATTAATTTGCTATATGATATACTGTAAATGGCATTCAATCAGAAACTGCTGGTGATGTCACACATCTCCTGTGACATCATGCAACCCTGCTTCTGTGACATCATCAGCCTACTGTACACAATAACAATACTTATGTGGCATCACTCAACTAAAACAGGGACATTACTACACCTATACATTACACACACTACTTCTGTGATATCACCAGACTGCTCCAGTGACATCACTTGACTCATTGAAATGCTGCTCCTATGACATCACCAAGTTGTGGCTGCTGGAGTGCATCGAGGCACAAAGGAAAATGATTTGCTGTGGTTTAAGCAGGTTAAACATTATGTGCTTTGATGTAACTTTTTTCATTCTACTTTTCCGTATGTCAGAAAAAGGCAGGGATTAGATGGAACAAAGTAGAACATGACTGAAGGATCTGACTACGCAGGATATGTTCGTAGTCAGATATACATATATCTGTCCGCATGGACACTGTGTACAAAAAACCTGTTTCGCTTTATATTTTTGATCCCCAATACTTAGTTACAGACATGTACATGAGCTATATGGACTACCCCTTTAAATTACATTCCAAAGCAAAACTACATAATAATAGTAAAAATAACATCAAAGGGGAGAAAAAACTCTCCATATTGTGTCTGCTCCTTGTGCATTGTAGGGGTTTACTCTCTCGGGAGCGTTCACTAGGATTCCTTGTAAACTATAAGATATTTCCTTGATGTGCTCGGTGCGGGGAGGGACAGGCGGTTTTCATTTGGCACAATCTGTGGGCACAATCCCCGCTGGAAAGGAATTAGCAGGAACTTAGAAACAATAAATAATACTGCCTGGATATGGGAACCGGAGACAGATTCCCCATCTGCATTATGTGCTGTAAACAGACTCTTCCCTGGCCACAGTAGGCTTTCCTAGGAAGATGTCCCCAAATTTAGTTGTTCTAGACCCATGTGCAGAACAATAGAGAAAACCTCATAAAACCATCACGTTCCGTCTCTAACAGCTGGATACAATGGGGAACTATTGAGCAGCAGGAAAACAATCCACATCATGTGACACAATCCAAAGACAATTACAATGGTAATTATTAAAATATTAGAAAACATGGCTGCTTTTATTCAAAAACAGCGCCACACCTGTAAACAGGTTGTAAGTGGTATTGCATCTCTGTTCAATTCAGTCTCTAAATTGCAATATCAGACGATAAGTAGATGGAGGAGTATCAACCTTTTTTTGAGTTGGGACTGCCCAAATTTCCAGGGACTGCTTTGTATTGACTTTTAAAATTGCAAACCCAGCCCAATTGTAGAATGAAGTGACAATAGCCCCAGGGAGCGGCACGCCATCTTGTCTCCATCCACATCTGTTTGAATTTTTTGGTCAGGACAGACACATAGATATCTTTTAAAATATAATGGTCAACCATGTAGCGGTCTGGAATACAATAGGGCGCTAGGTTCACACTAGCATTCGGGTTTACGTTCTTCGATTCCGCTTGGGGACCCAACAAATGGAAACCCTATCTGTTTTAAAAGCAGTTACCCATGGAAACCTGCGGACTCTGTAGACTATAATGGGGTCCGCAAGGTATCTGCCCAAAATTGTATCATATTTTAAGTGGTATGGGGACTCCAGAACTCATTAGCCATGAAGTTTGTTAGTTTAGGTACTTACTTACCATCTAATAGATAGTAGAAGGGAAAAGAAAGAAAGAAAGAAAGAAAGAAAGAAAGAAAGAAAGAAAGAAAGAAAGAAAGAAAGAAAGAAAGAAATTTCTTTCCATCTTGAAAAAGATCCCTTTGAGGGTTGATATGTGGTGTTTTTGCCTTCATGAAAGAAATTTCCATCTTCTTCAAGATGCTGGCACAACCTATTTTTTGCTTTATATTGAGGCTCTATTTGAAGGCTCCCATGAATCTTGTGGGTGAAAGGTTCACCGATGGTTGGTGTTGTCGCGATTTCTCTTTTTGAAGATTTTTTTAGATAGATAGATATGACATAGATGGATAGAGATAGATAGATAGATATGAGATAGATAGATAGATAGATAGATAGATAGATAGATAGATAGATAGATAGATAGATGATAGATATAGTGCCTTGTGAAAGTATTCGTCCCCTTGAACTTTTCAACCTTTTGCCACATTTCAGGCTTCAAACATAAAGATATAAAATTTTAATTTTTTTGGTGAAGAATCAACAACAAGTGGGACACAATTGTGAAGTGGAACGAAATTTATTGGTTATTTTAAACTTTTGTAAAAAATAAAAAACTGAAAAGTGGGGCGTGCAATATTATTTGGCCCCTTTACTTTCAGTGCAGCAAACTCACTCCAGAAGTTCAGTGAGGATCTCTGAATGATCCAATGTTGTCCTAAATGACTGATGATGATAAATATAATCCACCTGTGTGTACAAGTCTCCGTATAAATGCACCTGCTCTGTGATAGTCTCAGGGTTCTGTTTAAAGCGCAGAGAGCATCATGAAGACCAAGGAACACACCAGGCAGGTCCTTGATACTGTTGTGGAGAAGTTTAAAGCCGGATTTGAATACAAAAAGATTTCCCAAACTTTAAACATCCCAAGGAGCACTGTGCAAGCGATCATATTGAAATGTAAGGAGTATCAGACCACTGCAAATCTACCAAGACCCGGCCGTCCCTCTAAACATTCATCTCAAACAAGGAGAAGACTGATCAGAGATGCAGCCAAGAGGCCCATGATCACTCTGGATGAACTGCAGAGATCTACAGCTGAGGTGGGAGAGTCTGTCCACAGGACAACAATCAGTCGTACACTGCACAAATCTGGCCTTTATGGAAGAGTGGCAAGAAGAAAGCCATTTCTCAAAGATATCCATAAAAAGTCTCATTTAAAGTATGCCACAAGCCACCTGGGAGACACACCAAACATGTGGAAGAAGGTGCTCTGGTCAGATGAAACCAAAATCCAACTTTTTGGCCACAATGCAAAACGATATGTTTGGCGTAAAAGCAACACAGCTCATCACCCTGAACACACCATCCCCACTGTCACACATGGTGGTGGCAGCATCATGGTTTGGGCCTGCTTTTCTTCAGCAGGGACACGGAAGATGGTTAAAATTGATGGGAAGATGGATGGAGCCAAATACAGGACCATTCTGGAAGAAAACCTGTTGGAGTCTGCAAAAGACCTGAGACTGGGACGGAGATTTATCTTCCAACAAGACAATGATCCCAAACATAAAGCAAAATCTACAATGGAATGGTTCACAAATAAACGTATCCAGGTGTTAGAATGGCCAAGTCAAAGTCCAGACCAGAATCCATTCGAGAATCTGTGGAAAGAGCTGAAAACTGCTGTTCACAAACGCTCTCCATCCAACCTCACTGAGCTCCAGCTGTTTTCCAAGGAAGAATGGGCAAGAATTTCAGTCTCTCAATGTGCAAAACTGATCGAGACATACCCCAAGAGACTTGCAGCTGTAATCGCTGCAAAAGGTGGCGCTACAAAGTATTAACTTAAGGGGGCTGAATAATTTGGCACGCCCCACATTTCAATTTTTTATTTTTTACAAAAGTTTAAAATATCCAATAAATTTCGTTCCACTTCACAATTGTGTCCCACTTGTTGTTGATTCTTCACCAAAAAATTAAAATTTTATATCTTTATGTTTGAAGCCTGAAATGTGGCAAAAGGTTGAAAAGTTCAAGGGGGCCGAATACTTTTGCAAGGCACTGTAGATAGATAGATAGATAGATAGATAGATAGATAGATAGATAGATAGATATGAGATAGATATGAAATAGATAGATGTGAGATAGATAGATAGATAGATAGATAGATAGATAGATAGATAGATAGATATGAGATAGATAGATAGATAGATAGATAGATAGATAGATAGATAGGAGATAGATAGATAGATAGGAGATAGATAGATAGATAGATATGAGATAGATACTTTGAAAGGGCAATTCCAGTTTACAATCTCCCGTATCTTACAAGTAACTGTTTCTTGTAACTCTTCATGTAACTTATTCAAAGTCACGTCAACCTTTGCTGTCTCTGTGTTATATACTGGTGATATATACGGCTGGTTTCACTAGTGAGAGTTATAACATGTAATCCCACATGAATCATCTTATGACATTCTTCATGATGTAAGACGTCCCCTCTGGATCTCATCCTTATAAATATAATCCACGTTCTGGACTAAAAGAAAAGTCATTTCACTTATTTTGATAAAGTATCAAGGAAAGGAAAAAACTCTCCGTTGTCTGTGAGAATGAGCCGTTCATTGAGGGTTCAGCTCCGACCCCTCGTAATCCCGCTGTCTACTCTCTCAACATCCTACTTAAGGAACTGGCAAGAAGTCTGATAGCTAAACCTCCCAATGTAATAACAGTAATAGTAATAAGGCTCGTATAAACAGTCACTCACAGCAATGTTCTCCAGATGTGCGACAGTGAGGTTCAGACGTAAATCCTGCTGGTGCCAAGTGCTGCAGACTTCACGGTGTCCTGCGTCTCCCCTCTGCCCCATACCTCATCACACCAACACCCTATATCCCCGAGCACAGGCACTTAACCCCTGGACGAAGGGGAAGAGTTTAATATTTTTTGGAATGTTTCCTCTTTACGTCCATAAATTTATGTATTTTGGTTAACATGGCTATATGAGACTTGGGTTTTGCGGGATGAGTTGTACTTTAAGCGCCATTCTTTGTTGCATCTACAGTACAGTACAGGGCCTACTGTAATATAATAAAGGATTAGCTCCCCTTCAGTTTATCAGGCCTCTGGGTCTCCTGACTGGTCACACTGACCTGCTGATTCACACACCAGGCAGAAGTCACTTTTACTATGTAAGTCTATGAGCCTGAAATTTACACTATCATAGGCCTGACTAGAAAACAGAGACTTCTGGGTGGCGGACCGATCACATGACCAGCCAGGGGACTCATTCAGATGCTGAATAAGCTGAAGGACGCCCTGGGTGAGTGATGATACCCTTCATTACACTATAGTATGCCTTGTACTAAAGGGTTAGGGGTTAAAAAACACCCACTTTACAGCACCAATTCCTTTAATGCCCCCAATACCAACCACAACACCCATGTGACTGCCCCAATTCCCTCAGTGCCCCCTATGCCAGCCACAACACCCACATGACTGCCCCAATTCCCTTAATGCCTCCTAGTCACTTAATGACGCTGTGCCAACCACAACACCCATGTAGCAGCCCCAATTCTCTTAAAGGTGTTTCCAAGACCTGAAGACATTTGATACTGATGACCTTTCCATAGGACAACTGGTCTGGTCTAGGGGTCTGTAAATATGGGGGTCTGGTCTGGGGTCTGTAAATATGGGGGTCTGGTCTAGGGGTCTGTAAATATGGGGGTCTGGTCTAGGGGTCTGTAAATATGGAGCTCTGGTCTGGGGTCTGTAAATATGGGGGTCTGGGGTTTGTAAATATGGAGATGTGTAGTTTATGGCTTGTAAATGGAGGGTCTGGTCTGGGGTCTATAAATAGGGGAAGTCTGGTTCATGGTCTGTAGATGGGGGTCTGGTCTAGGGGTCTGTAAATATGGAGCTCTGGTCTAGGGGTCTGTAAATATGGGGGTCTGGTCTAGGGCCTGTAGATATGGGGCTCTGGTCTGGGGTCTGTAAATATGGGGGTCTGGTCTAGGGGTCTGTAAATATGGAGCTCTGGTCTGGGGTCGGTAAATATGGGGGTCTGGTCTAGGGGTCTGCAAATATGGGGGTCTGGTCTAGGGGTCTGTAAATATGGAGCTCTGGTCTGGGGTCTGTAAATATGGGGTCTGGGGTCTGTAAATATGGAGATGTGTAGTTTATGGCCTGTAAATGGAGGGTCTGGTCTGGGGTCTATAAATAGGGGCGGTCTGGTTCATGGTCTGTAGATGGGGTTCTGGTCTTAGGTCTGTAAACCAGGGTTTGTGGTCGGGGGTCTATAAACAGGAGAGGTTAGGCTTCTGGACTGTAAATGGGAGTATGGTCAGGGGGTTGTAAATAAGGGAGGTCTAGTTTATGGCCTGTAAATAGGGGGCCTGGTCTATAAACGGAAGTGTGTGGTC
This sequence comes from Leptodactylus fallax, assembly GCA_947044405.1. NCBI lineage: Eukaryota > Metazoa > Chordata > Amphibia > Anura > Leptodactylidae > Leptodactylus > Leptodactylus fallax. The sequence continues at coordinate 176,977 of CAMRHE010001156.1, forward strand.
TGGGGTCTGTAAAATGGAGAAGTTTGGTTTGTAGACTGTAAACTGGGGGTCTGGTCGAGAGTCTGTAAAGTGGGGGCTCTCCTTTGCAATCTGTAAACAACTTTTTGGTTTGGTGTCTTTGTGTGTTTAGGAGATCTGGGTGTGGTTTGTATTTGGTGTATTCTGAAGTGGGTCATATGTACGAATTGTGATTAAATTTAATATTTGGGGTGGGGGGTTCTACCTATGTGAGCAGGACATCAGTGTAAGTACCTGTAAAATCTCTTTAAGCAGTGCAAGGAGGAGATGGATTGACCCGGGGGCCGGTTTTGTATCTATACTTCCTTTACAGATTCTCCACATCTCCAAGGTAACAGACTACAAACAATCCCTGTGTAGTCAGGACCTGCTGCCATATGTATGTGGCTGATAAGCAACAAAAAAGTCTGCGTAGCATCTGTATATACTGTACAAAAGGTGGAAAAAGTGGATATTTTTAATGGAGACAATTTGCAAATTTGCTTCATTTTTTTGTTACTTTTGCAATGTTTTAGTTTTTATCTGCAGCCCTAGCACATGTTATATCACATCAGAATGTTAGGATACAACTCATTATATACAGGAAGAGAGATAAGGAGTCAAACTAGGAGTCAAATGAGTTTATAAATAAGCTGCTATGATTGCACAATTACATTGTGGTCAGACATGCAAAACCGTCACTTGTCACCTCCGAGACTCATAAACCAGTGATGGAGAGATAAGGAAACCATCAGTCCATATATGATATATAAGGTTGTATCTAAGTATCCTGGCCATGGAAATATAGCAAGATGTTACCTCTCAATACCCACTGACCAGGCACAGGCTGTGCTCTAGTCTCAATATATATATATATATATATATATATATATGCGGTGACGCCAGATGGAAGGTAACGCTGCAGTTGGGATTGCGGGGGTGCAAACAGCGCAGACTTGTCACGGTCTCTGGGCATGAGGGCGCAGCGCTGGTGCTGTCCCACGTTACCACCACTGGTACCGGTGATGAGGGGGCTGCACAAATGTTGGTGGTGATTGTTCCCCCGGGGCGCTTCCCCTATACTGTGCCGACTGGTGGTGTTTGGGGCGCCCTGATGTTGTCGGTGCAGAGTCAGACACAGAAACGGTTGTAAAGTTGAACTTTTACTTCCATGGGTGTGGAGGCACAAATGCTTAAACAGTTTCTTCCATACAAAACAACGGGGTACGCCTGGTGACACAGCAAAGTCCTGGGGTGCAGGGTAGACTTGATGAAAGGTGTTCCTAGCCCCTTATACTTCAGTGTTACAGCCCTAAGGTGCGTCTGGGCTCCTATTTGGCACATAGGAGGATGCCCACCATGATACTAGTACATAATATTCCCCACTCACGTTATGTGGTCCTGATAGCTCAGAGTTTCGGGGTGCAATAGTCAGGGTGGCAGGATATTCCACAGGTCTGGCCTTGGCCCCTGGATCCTGTGATACTTGCTATGGAGCACGTGTTCCAGAATGTTCTCTCCACAGTCTCATGCTGACAAGATGATGATGCTTGACTTCCTTCAGGGCGATGGCTAGGCAGACAGGGGACAGGATCTTCTGAATAGCTGGAGTATGTCAGCTCTCCAACCTTCCTGGGCCTGTCTAGGACTTGAGATTCCTGCACTAAACTCACTGCTTTCTTCACAGGACATCACACTTATCTCCTCACCCTCCTCCTCCTAACACTCCACACTTCTAACTCCTCACACGCAGGACCTTCCTGCAGGGGTGTTACCATGGGGACCCAGTGATCAGCTGACTCCTCCCCTTTTCCCAGGCGATGTCCTCCCATTGGACATTTGGTTACTATTCAATCCTATGGGAGGTGTAATGCATGTGTGAGGCTCACTAGGTGGCGCTGTGTTGTGTGAGACTCAGGACCCCCTGCTATGTCACACAGGCTATGAAGCAACAGGAAATAATACAATGCACAGAGATCACCCTCAGCCCAGCCATAGCCAGCTCTGGGATGCCACATATATATATATATATATACAGTATATGATCCACTTATTGGCAAAAAGAAATCCGGTCCCAAGAATTAATTGTCCTGTCCTGAATCTTCTTCAGTGAGATGTAATAGTGATCTATGGAAGTGATGACAATATTACAGCCAAGGAAGAAGGGTATTGGGAAAACGGGACAATTGGGTGCAGGCTCTGTTGGCGGCCTCTAGCCTGGATATAAGATGAGATACGGCAGGACATGGAGGTATACAGGTTCTGTATGGTATCCTGCAGTACATTTACCACAGATGTTACAGCTGGGCCTGTAGTCTGGATACAAGATGAGATACGGCAGGACATGGAGGTATACAGGCTCTGTATGGTATCCTGCAGTACATTTACCACAGATGTTACAGCAGGCCTGTAGCCTGGATACAAGATGAGATACGGCAGGACATGGAGGTATACAGGTTCTGTATGGTATCCTGCAGTACATTTACCACAGATGTTACAGCTGGGCCTGTAGTCTGGATACAAGATGAGATGCAGCAAGACATGGAGGTATACAGGCTCTGTATGGTATCCTGCAGTACATTTACCACAGATGTTACAGCTGGGCCTGTAGTCTGGATACAAGATGAGATACGGCAGGACATGGAGGTATACAGGCTCTGTATGGTATCCTGCAGTACATTTACCACAGATGTTACATCTGGACCTGTAGTCTGGATACAAGATGAGATACGGCAGGACATGGAGGTATACAGGTTCTGTATGGTATCCTGCAGTACATTTACCACAGATGTTACAGCCGGACCTGTAGCCTGGATACAAGATGAGATATGGCAGGACATAGAGGTATACAGGCTCTGTATGGTATCCTGCAGTACATTTACCATTTTTTGGTAAAAACAATATGGTTCCAGTCCATGGCAGTGCCATTGTTCATTCACAACACCACTGCAAACAAAGGCGATGGTGACTAGCTATCAATGGCAGGACACGCAATGGGCACCATGAAACCAAATTTTTTTCTACTAAGTGCCTAGACAGAGACAGGGGTTTAATGAAGGTGCCCTCTGTGTCTGGATGGTGGACAAGGAAACTATGGGAGCTGCTAGTACTAGTCATTGGATCAAACCATCCTCTCTACTGGTGATCTGTCTGGGCCATTCTGTTCACCATGTGTGCCCTCATGTAGCCCCTGCCCCAACACCGCCTAACAGCTAGGTCAGGACAGCCTGGATGGTGGCAATTCATCATAATGACCATCCTGCTTCTCTCAGTCCATTGATCCCACCTTTTAAAGTCTGTCAACTGGGCAAAATCTGTTTGAGTGCATCATTGAGTCAAGTCTGGTGGTCAACGATCTCTCACCAAGAGGTACACTACCCAAAAGTAGCCTCCGAAAGCCTTTTTAGGAAGCAGGGGAAGCACTTTTACTCCCTATGGTGGCAAGGCCCAGTGATTGATCAGACCACATCTGTGTGAATTTACATATCTGCCGGAGACATAACCACAGGATAAGATTTGCAGCAATCCGATATTTCTATCCGGGATTTTTCTTGTCAATGAGTGTATTATTTGGCTTCTGATATGTGCCATGACACTGTGATCAATCCTTCATACAAACCTGATGGTTTCTAGAGGACTACTTCCATAGTTCCTTCAACGTGTCCATCAATTTGACAGCAAGAATAGTGTTACCCTCTAAATACTGTTGTAGGGGATCCTATCACCAAAGACAATCCCATTAAGGTCAGAAGAGCCACAACGATCAATCGATTGCCACAAGTCCGGCTCTTGCTCTCCAACCTACTCCATAGAAATGATCCCAAGCGTGGAACCCCTCTATAACATAGGCTATGGAGAGGGGTCCTCATCATGATAGAGCCCATATACTTACAATTAATTGGATATACATTGTTTATTTTATCTTTTTTTATTGTCCTTTTTACTGTATTGTATCAAGTCTAAAGTCAATAGAATCTATGAGATGTTTTTCTCCTTTTAATTGGAGCCATTAGAATGAAAACTAATAAATCATAAATCCTGACACCCCCCTCCTGCTGACAACTAAAGCCGCGGAGCTGCTGTTAAGCTGAGCAGTGAAACGGCAGATTATAAACAATGAGCAGAAATCACTGATAATTGACTCTAATTAGACTTGAGACAAAATACAATTAAAATAACGAGATCGGGATAATTTTTAGTGTTTTTGTTGGAGATGAGATATAATGTTATGTTCATTGCTTACAATATCTCCTACGTCAAAAATATCCATAAAATATAATGCAGCAGCACCCGATACTCAAGGTTAGAAAAATGCCAAAAATTTGTAAAATTTCCGGGCCCGCCATCCATTTGTCTCCAGGTTTAGGTCTTGTTTTGTCTCTTATTAAAACTGAGAAATATATATAGAAATTTTCTCTGTGCCCCAGGAGATCAGCCATGTCCTCCTCCTCCTGTGTCTGGCTGTAAGACAACCGGCTGCAGCAGGAGCCTCCCCCCCCCCCCCAGTGCCCTTTCATATATTTCTAGATTGAAAATTCCTTTAATAGGGTTGTCGCCTGCCATTTTTCCCTATTAGGTTATATGGACAGCATGGAGGCAGGTCCGCTACTTACAGTTTTGCCCTAGATCTTCTGCCATCCCCAATGAACCTGACCAAACAAGTTCAGTCCAAAACGGGACTGGCAGACAAACCTCGCAAATATTTACAAAATGACTCTCGTGAGGTCCAGCCATCCTTAGTATCCACATCGCATTACTATGCTATATACAGTATGTGTATTGTGAAACATATGTTAGTAAACTGACTCCCTAGAGCCTGATGAAGGGTCATTGAGACCTGAAATGTTGCCTTCCATCAGTTTTTCTCGGTACTTGCAGACAGTTTTTGGCAGGACTCGGTAGGGAGGTTGTTCTTGGAGAACTAAGCACAGATCTTCTGTGACTGTCGCTTGCTCCAATCCTTCTGTCTCTTCATGTCATCCCAGACAGACTGGATGATGTCGAGATTAGAGCTATATCTATGGGGGCCGTATCATCATTTCCAGGACTCCTCCTCCAAAGGGCAAAGGTCACACCAAATATTGATGGAATTTACATTTCTCTTTTAGATATTTTGTTAATTTACAAAAAATAATCTAGTAGCCCTTTTATTTCTGAAAGCATTCTTACATTGCTGCAATTTTTCTGCACCTGCCTAAAACTTTTGCACATTACTGTATGACACCAATACATCAGAGCTGAGGTCTAGGTAAGATGATGGTAGCTAGCTAGTACTAGAAGGATGTAGCCCAGAATCCTATTGTATCACCGCCCATCGTACATTTGGTAGAGCCCGGAACGATAGCGCAGTTTGTGATCTAGAGCAGATGTTTCAGGGATTTGCCAAAAGTGTATTTAACTGACTGAAGTGCACACAATATGTCATCTGTCAAAGTAAAAAAATAAAGCTTTGCCAATAGAAGGTGAGGAAGATAAACAATCGCCAGCGGTGTAATATCAGGACGTCAGGTGTCCAAGTGTCTTATACTTAGCAACTCTTCTGGAGAGTCCGGGACACTTCAGGAAATGGGAAGACTTGGAGGAGCCGGCCAATCCCCGGGGTGTCCATGTACTCACCTGTGCTGAACTCCACAGATCTCAGTCACAAACATAGTGTTAGTCTGTGCTGGGACTTTATAAAGGATTGGTCTGGGGTCTGCATACATGGAAGATCTGTCTACATAGAAATGTTGGTGCCAGTCATTGGCAAGCTTCAGAAAGGCCATGTTTTGTAAGGACCAAAACATCACTTTTTGGAATAAATCCATTTGTTTTTTTACTGGAGTTTTTTGGAGTGCTGCCTGTTTTTATCTATCTATCTATCTATCTATCTATCTATCTATCTATCTATCTATCTACCTACCTATTTATCTCATATCTATCTCATATCTATCTCCCTATCTATCTCATATCTATCTATCTATCTATCTACCTATCTATCTCATATCTATCTATCTCATATCTATCTATCTATCTATCTATCTATCTCCTATCTATCTATCTATCTATCTATCTATCTATCTCACCCTCTTTTTTTTTTTTTTTATCTATCTATCTATCTATCTATCTCATATCTATCTATCTATCTATCTATCTATCTCATATCTATCCCATATCTATCTATCTCCTATCTATCTCCTATCTATCTATCTAATGCAAAAAATGGACAGCACTCCAGAATTCAAATATCAAAAAGGTGAAGATTTATTCCTTAGCTGCTAGGGAATAAATCTTCACCCTTTTGATATTTGAATTCTGGAGTGCTGTCCATTTTTGGCATTGGTTACTTGGGGTCATATGACGGACCTTTGGGACTTGCACCCTCTGACTAAGTGAGGTCTGTTTTTCTGCTTTTTGGTGCTGTTCTATACTTGGATTTTGGTTATCTATCTATCTATCTATCTATCTATCTATCTATCTCTATCTATCTATCTCATATCTATCTATCTATCTCATATCTATCTATCTATCTATCTATCTATCTCATATATATGTATCTATCTATCTATCTATCTCCTATCTATCTATCTATCTATCTATCTCATATCTATCTATCTATCTATCTATCTCATATCTATCTATCTCATATCTATCTCATATCTATCTATCTATCTATCTATCTATCTATCTATCTATCTCATATCTATCTATCTCATATCTATCTCATATCTATCTCATATCTATCTCATATCTATCTATCTATCTATCTATCTCATATCTATCTATCTATCTATCTATCTATCTCATATCTATCTATCTATCTATCTATCTATCTCATATCTATCTATCTCATATCTATCTCATATCTATCTCATATCTATCTATCTCATATCTATCTATCTCATATCTATCTCATATCTATCTATCTATCTATCTCATATCTATCTATCTATCTATCTATCTCATATCTATCTATCTATCTATCTATCTATCTATCTATCTATCTATCTACCTATTAGATATTTATGATGTTGGCCATAGATGTGACTATTTTCCGCTGATATGACAATGGATATTCTGATGTGATGATATCGGCCGCGCTCCTCGCTTGTCTCATGTATGTTTTGGTGATCGTACATACCACAGTGATATATTTTATGGACCATAATACAGATCTGGTCACGTAGTGTCAGTGTGCTGATGAGCATGCAGGAGGCGCAGCCATGGATATGCGGTACAGTCCGCTCCTCGCTGTCTCAGGTGCACATTGTAATGTTTTCCATTGTATCTCAAGCTTCAAGTATCTACCTTCAAAATCAAATGACATTTTCAAGAGAGATCTGAGCTCTCCGATAATCTGCACCGTGGCGAACTGAAGGTGCCCTCCATTATACAGTGGATTTCTATGTCTCCCTGCTATTAGCATTTAAAGGGGAAGTATCATCAGATATCACCTATTGATTGAATCAAGGATTTATGATAAACGTGTGTTTTATACACTACATATATATGTATATATATATATATATATATATATATATATATATATTTATATATATATATATATATATATATATATATATATATATATATTTTTTTTTAAATTTTTTATTTAATCCTAATCTATATTAAAAATATTCCTGAATTCTTGTAGTCTGCACTCTCTGACTACTGAGCCTCACAATAGGCTGACGCTTCTTGCTCTGTAAAAATCACTTTTTAGCATTTATCTCATTGTCATCACAGACCACATTACGATGACATTTATAATATATAGATAACACAGGATCCACCATTCACAATAGGTGATGTCACTTATTATCTATTCCCTTTCCCTACCCTATACGAAATCTTCATTATCATCAGAAGCCATATTACAATGACAAGTAAGACCTATATATAAATATACCAGGGTCCACATCTTATCTACTACCCCTTGCCTGAACAATAACCTCATTATCATCACAGGCCGTATTATACGTATTACAATGACAGCTAAGACCTATATATAGATAACACAGGATCCACTGGCCACAATAGGTGATGTCACAGCTTATCTACTCCTTACCTACAGCATACCTCATTATCATCTCAGGCCATATTACAATGACAGGTAACACCTAGATATAGATAACACAGGATCCACCATTCACAATAGGTGGTGTCTAAGTTTATCTACTTCCCCTCCCTTCACAATGACCTCATTATCATCACAGACCAGATTGCAATGACACCTATATATAGATAACACGGGATCCACTGGTCACAATAGGTGATGTCACAGCTTACTTCCCCTCCCTCCACAAAGAACTATGCACACATCACAGAGCATGCCCACAACATAGTTGTCTATGGGGTGGACTTGTTATGCCTTGTATGCCAGTTTTCTGACATACAAGGTATGAAAAAGTAACAAAATGTTTGCACGAAGAGCCAACAAATCTTAGAGACCTTCGGTCATTTATTATGTGATATGGGGCATGACATTTCCCAAAAGGGGGTGTGTCACAACAACAACAAAGGGCGTGGCTTCATTAATGGGGTGTGGCCTAGACCCAAAATTTTCACTGCATGCTTTATCATTCTCCCAAACACTCCAGTCTATCAATCTAGAAGATGCTACAAATAGTCATTTTAATTTTGTGTGGAATGCAAAAAGTCTGCAATTATTCTATTGCCTTTTATCTGCTGTATATGGCGCACAACACGTGATGTGTTTTTTATTAATATTAGATGACTTTTACTTAACCTCTTGTCGACTACCTGTTGATTTCTTACATCCGGGTGGCAGCTGTTCATGTCTGCAAGTATGTGCCTGCACAACCTTGCAAAAATAGTGGGGAGGCGGCTGTCATTGACAGCCAGACATCCCAGAGAGAAGGCAGGGATGGTTTCTTACCCGTCTTCCCAATTGTTGTATACACAGTGCTCAATGAAAGAGTCAAACTATGTGACTATGTGTCACCTACATAAAACCTACCATATCGGGAGGAGAGGATTAAGCTATTTAAGGCCTAGGTCCCACGTTGCAGAAACACAGCTTTTTTTGTTGCAGATTTTGCTGCGGTTTTTGGAGCCCAAGCCAGGAGTGGATTGAGCAGAAGGTAGAAGTATAAGAACTTCCTAGATATTTCCCATTCCTTTCGTAGCCATTCTTGGCTTTGGCTCAAAAAATCGCAACAAAATCTGCAACAAAAAAAAGCTGCGTTTCCGCAACGTGGGGCCTCAGCCTTACATAATATTTTAGTAGCACAAAATTTAAAAAAAAAACGCAGGAAAAAGGTGAAAAACAGACACATTTCTCATCTTTTTTTTTTCAATTTTTTAATTTACATTTTCCATATAAACAAAAACATAATCCAAATGAAAAAAACAAAAACAAATGACTTGAATAACCAAAATATTAGAGCATGTGCCAAAAAATCTAAAAAATGTGTCTGCTCATGAACCAGGGAAAATAACCCGGTCATGAAGTGGTTAACATTATAATTATTTTATCATTTATTTTTTTTAATTCTAACACATTTGACTCCTGATATTTTCCACCCCATTAGTGATATGGCGATATATGAGTGGAGTTTCTGTAGGGCAATAATAGTAAATCACTTCCCGACATTGTTCATTTAAAGGAATTCTCCATTCTCTGTGACCTAGACTAAGAAGTGATGGAGTTTCCTTTGATGGACAATATAACCCACAAACAGACGTGTAATCCATATTCCAGGTAATGACTATATGTCAATGCTATTTGAATAGACAATGGAGAACAGGTGTATTTAAAGCGAGTGTGTGAACAATAGCGAGGACAATGGCTGACAACCGATGCGTGACATGTTGTAAATACTAATGCATCTGTGCTATGGAGGGAAGTTTTCCTAAATACATAAAGAAATGAATAGAGAATAAAAGGGTGAAAATCTGGCGGCATTACATAGAAGTGATGGCTTTGTGTCCCCTTACAGAGGCGGAGGAATCTATTTTATAATGTCCCTGTTATTAGAGCTAGATAAACCAGTTTGCAAGGAGTCGGGTTCGTTAGGAATTTCCAAAAAATTGAGCCTCCAAATAAGTGTAGGCTCAGAGTAGGTGCTGCAAAATAAAAAACATTAAGGCTGAGGCCCCACGTAGCGGACCACAACTAAAAAACGCTGTGGGAAAAACCGCCGCAGAAACGCATTGCATTTTTTCCCAAAGCGCTTTTCACAGAAAGTCCACAGAGTTTTCCTCTGTGGACTTTCTGCTTCCATTATACCTATAGGGAAACCGCCGGCGTTTCCGTAAACGTAATTGACATGCTGCGATTTCCAAAAACGCAACAGTTTCGCTAGAATAACATCCACTTTGCAGGGAGTGATGTTTCCGCCATGGCCAAACCGTGGCATTTACGCCACGTGGACCCTGGCCTAATACTCACCTTCACTCACCTCTCCTGGGTTTTCGGACTTCTTTACCAGCATCTGCTCTTGAGGCCTCTTCCGTCTTCTTCAGGTGTCTTCTTCACCATCACCACTGGAACACAATCACCGAAGTGCAAACCGATGTCATGACGCTTGGGTCAAAGAAGGCCAGGAAAGAAGACCAAACACCCAGAGAGGTGAGTATCAGTGTTTTTGATTTTGTTCACACCTCCCCTGGGCCTCCCCTTATAATATTTTGTGATCTGAAGAGTAGGCATGGACGAACCTCTAAAGATTCATTTTGTCTGGTGTTCGGACGAAGCAATCCTCCAAATGCTTTTAGTTTGTATGAGTCAAATCCCAAATTATTCTGTTTTATTAAAAATTGAACAATTTGTAATATTCAGGTCTAATCCAGTTCGTTACAAACCGATTCAATATTGTAGAGTCCCAGGGTGTAATAATTCCCAGTTCAGACTGAATAAGTTTGGTCTGAATTGAAACTTTTGGGTGAACCTCATTAAAATTCACAAATTTTGCAAGGTTCACTTATTATCTGCTGTCACACATGTAGCAAGGTTTAACTTGACACTTTTCACGTTTACTAAACTGTATCACAGTACTTTAAAGGGGAGCTTTCACCACCTTCAACAACTCCGACTAATAGAATCCTTCAATAGCCGTCTCTCCTCTGATTCTGGAACAGTTTCAGCACAATTATGCTCCCTACTGTCACGTAGGTGCTCCTAGGCTGGAGCAGACAGACAGGAACTGCCCACCTGACAGTAGGGAGCATAATGTATGATTGTGCTGAAAGAAACAGAAGTGATTACTCAGGAATGGTGGGGGCTAGAGAAAAAATTCCAATTGCACCAGAATTAGAAAAGCGGCTTCTATTGAAGGATGCAACGAGTTGGAATTGGTGGAAGGGATGAAAGCTGTGTAATATTAACATGTTACAAGTACAATCCCACATTGTTGCAAGCAATTACAAGCAGGAAATATTGAAAGCTATAGTTGGGTGAACAATGGGTGAGTTATAAACATATAAAAGTGTCCTCACTTTTAGTATTTTAGTGTTTAATTAAAAATAATCAGATTTGGGGCAGATCTTTCCACCTCTCTCCCAGCAGGAACACTCAGCACTATCACAGGCAGCAGCTGGAGAGCATCAAATACAATGGCTACATGTAGATGAAGTCTGGGGCTGCTCATAGTCCAGCACTGAGGGCTGCGGACAATCTTCCCCTTGGTGACAGCATGTATCAATAAGTATCCTTGTCATTCATTGTCAGTAGCATCTGTTGCTAGGCAACCCTTGACATGGCAACCCCATCAATTGTAAGAGGGTGTTAAGAGTCTGATGAATTTACCACTGGAAAAGCATGGAGTGGGGAGGGAAGACTTACCTGTACATGTACATAATTTCCAATATATATGCTAAGTAGCTGCTCTGGAATTAATGAATGTGATATGATATTCATTAGATGGAATCTAGGGACATTATATCTAACTAATGATAATATGTGTCATTAAACCTATACACAGAGTAATAGAAATGTATAAACACCACATATAATATGTAGATTTGCACTGTGAATATGGATTATATATGTGACCAATGACCCATAATACAGAACAAGATGGATTCATTACCCTTAAATTGAAGTTTTCCATCACCAATCATGTATGATATGTAAGATTAGTATGACTGACTATGAATCAGTAAAGCCATGTAAATGCCGAATTTTCAATCTTGATCATATACGGCATTTATCCTGGGGCATTATTTTTACAGGAGGCATTGGCAGGTGCACTGTCCTGACTCCTGGTAACTGCCATATGTGTGTAATAGGTAGCGACATTGTAGGATTATGCATCTATAACATAAGGGATAGATCCAAGAATCTTAGCTTTCAAATGACACCAGGATCAAACCTCTACCTGCAGTATTCAGGGTGCAGTTCCCAATGACACCAGGATCAAAGTTCTACCTGCAATATTCAGCACACAGTGAAAAAGACACTAGGATCAAAGCTCTACCTGCAGTATTCAGGGGGCAGCTCAAATGACACCAGGATCAAAGCTCTACCTGCAGTATTCAGGGGGCAGCTCAAATGACAACAGGATCAAAGCTCTACCTGCAATATTCAGGGGGCAGCTCAAATGACACCAGGATCAAAGCTCTACCTGCAGTATTCAGGGGGCAGCTCAAATGACACCAGGATCAAAGCTCTACCTGCAGTATTCAGGGGGCAGCTCAAATGACACCAGGATCAAAGCTCTACCTGCAGTATTTAGGGGGAAGCTCAAATGACACCAGGATCAAAGCTCTACCTGAAATATTCTGGGTGAAGCTCAAATGACACCAGGATCAAAGCTCTACCTGCAGTATTCAGGGGGCAGCTCAAATGACACCAGGATCAAAGCTCTACCTGGAAAATTAAGGACACAGTGCAAAAGACACCAGGATCAAAGCTCTATCTGCAGTATTTAGGGTACAGCAGAAGTGTCTTCAGGATCAAATTTCTGCCTACAAGATTCAGTGAGCAGCTCAAATGACACCAGGATCAAAGATCCCAACCATAAAGTTCCTGCATTCCTGGTTGTATCCATTGCAACCAATCAAGACAAAAGACTCTCGCCACGAAGATGGTTCTAGAAATTATTTAAAGTGCTGCTTTTTTGAATTGATTTTGAATTGTTTTTAAATATTTTGAATTGTTTATAAATGCAGAAATGTTCCAGGTTCTATATAGTTATATTTATGGCGATTCCCTTTTACTGATTTTGGGAGGAAGGAGTGAATATGATTTTTTTCTAATTTTTTTTTTCCTTCAATATAACTGGCCGGAAATGTTCGGGAAACACTACAAGATATTGCGCTTTTGTTAATTTTCAGTAATAATCATTATAAGGATTTGTATAATCTGCCGGGTTTATTCATTGGCAGAGGAAAGATGTCTGTTATTTATACCAGTTATTAAGCTCAGGGGGTGAAAGATTTCCTGTCTCTCCAGAGGGAATTTGATTTATTAAGAAATTAATTTTTTCATAATTTTTGGCTTTGCATTGGAGAATGTGTCAAAAGATCTGCTGAAACCAGTCTATTCAGATGTATGGGTGAAATTAGAAATGTATGATATGTCATTAATTCTCGTAACATTTTCTGAAATGTGTGCGAATACGTGGTCTCAGGTCCTTAAAGGAATCTTCCATGAGGAATGGCAAAAATGATGCTTAATTCGGGATAGGTGAATTGGCTCATATGAGAAGTTACAAGCTTGACCAAATTCAAGATTTTTGGGTTTCATCACCCACGATTAGATATTACACTCTGGGGTCTCCGTCCCAGTGTCTGGAATATGGTCTATGAAATTTAAATTATATTTGATGTATTGGCATTGAATGATAATGTTTGTATAAAAAAAAAAAAAACTTTTTGTATCTTTTCCTTACATTAAGAAATAAAAAAAAAAGTAAATAAATAAATAAGCCTATTGGTTCAGTTCACACAGGAATTTTTCCTATGTGAAAATTCAACTTCAGGAATTTTTCCTGGTTGTAAAATTTAGCTTCAGGAATTTGAAGCTGCTTTTTCTGCTTGGCCAAATTCCGCACCTGCCAGGCAGTATTTTTTGCCTCCCAATCACTTCCCTGGGAGTTATCAGTCGGAATCTGCCTGAAGAACAAGCATGATGCTTATTTTCCTGCTAGCTGAAAAAAATCCTCTAAGGCTGAGGCCCCACATTGTGGAAACGCAACTTTTTTTGTTGCAGATTTTGCTTCGTTTTTTGAGCCAAAGCCAAGAATGGCTACAAAAGGAATGGAAAATATATAGGAATTTCTTATACTTCTCCCTTCTAGTCAATCCACTCCTGGCTTTGGTTTAAAAAAACGCAGCAAAATCTGCAACAAAAAAAAGCTGCGTTTTCTCAGCTTTAAGGAAAAATCCGCTAGAGGAAAAATCAGCATCTGACTCCCATTGAAATGAATGGAGGTTGGTTTCAAGCAGAATTTGGAGCTGATTTTGAGGCAGAATCCCAAATTCCCTATATAAACGATCACTTACTGTGATTTCTACCAGGGCAGCCTGTGCTGTCTCAGGAACTTTTCTTCTTGTCATCACCCTCTTACCACTCATCCTGTTATTGTCCTCTCTCCCCTTGTACATCTTACAGTGACTCCTGCATAGGGGGATACTAGAATTTTCCTTTCTCACCAATAAAAGCCTCTTACTGTCATTTCTCCCAGTATGGCCTGCATTGACCCAAGGGGTGTTTGGTTGCAGGATCTTTTCTTCATGTTATCACCCTCTTACCACTCATACCCGGTTACTGTCATCCCCTCACCTCATGTCTGACCACGCTCACCTTACATACTCCCGAAAAAGTTACTATATTCTCTGTGTGTATATGTCTGAATATTTATGAAATTTCAGTTCCCATATAAAGCATGTGTGCAGATAAAAATACACCTATTAACATCAGGAGAGGGCTTTCAAAAATGGCGCCCTCTGAGCAGGCCAGATCTCTGCAAGGACCTGGCCGCAGTACCTGTGAGCAGAGAAGACTCTGATCACAGGAATTTAACCTTTCAGAGTCTGTGGTCAGATACAACCATGGCATTTGAAAGGTTGTTTTACATTCCCTTTCATCTTGCAGGGCCGAATGGCTCCCATCAATCGAGATCATGGGAGCCATTTGGCTGCCATAACAGCTGGGAGTCTTCTGAAGACCCCCAGTCCTGTCAGTGGTATAGTACTATAGAAAGCAACATAGACAATTTCCCATAGACTGCAATAATACACTATACAGTATAAGCAATCTATTTTTTTTACCTCCCATAGGGGGCTTGAATTAGCAATCATTCAAATTTTAAAAAGTATAAAGAAAAAAATTTAAATTTAAAAATTTAAATCTCCACCCTTTCCCTACTTTACATATAAAAATTAAAATAAACAAGTATTCCCACATATGAGAATGGCAAAACTATTAAAATATAAAATTATTTTTTGAAAAGGAAAAAAGAATCAAAATGGTGAAATCTTATTATTTTTTTTTTTTTTTTTGCCATCCCAAAAAATGTAATAAAAAGTGATCAGAACATCAGACAGGTGCCAAAATGGTAAAAATAAATCTATAACTTGTTCTGCTCCATGCACGAAAATATATATATAAAAAAAAGTTACAAAGCAAAAAAATTTTTGTTTTCTTCAAAGTTTTAATTTTTTTAAAATACTAAAACATAATAAAAACTATCCAAGTTTGGTATCACTGTGACTGTACTGACCAGCAAAATGCAGTTAACCTGGTAACTCTGTAGTTTTTTCCAATTTCATCCTATTCTAAATTTTTTTCTAGCTTCCCAGTACATGATATGGAGTAATAAATGGCGTCCTTGTGAAGTACAATTAGTCCCGCAAAAGTCAAGCCCCCCATGGGCATGTCAGTAAAAAAAAAAAAAAAAAAAGTTATAGGCCTTGGATGGAGGGAAAAAAAGTTTGAAAACATAAAAATAAAATTTGGCTTGGCCCTAAAAGAGTTAATCCTAAAATATGTAATAATGCACCATAATGAAATTTTGCCAAGTGTGTACCGTGGTGTTCCCAGATAAATACATGGCTGGCAGTCGGCGCTCGCACCAGACGACATTCCGCTCTTTTTCGCTCGCTAGTTCTGATACTATTGCTAGGCAACTGCCTGAATTAGCATTCCCATAAATTGTACAAGGTATTCAGAGTCTGAAGGATTTTCTGAGGAATAATTACACTAAAAGAGCACGGGGGAGGGGGGAGGAGAAGGGAGGGGAGAAAGGGGGTCAGCAGTAAATAACTCCTAATATATATACTAAACAGTCGCTCGGAATCTAATGAATGGAATATTGTATTTATCAGATGCGATGTCTGACTAATGATACTAATAGCAGTCATTAGTCCTATACTTAGTGCAGAATAGATGAGTGACATCATAAACACACATATAATATGCAGATATGTGTATCTATCTGCCTCCTCTTCCCTGTATCTATCTGTCACCCCTGCCCTGCATCTGTGTACCTCCTCTGTATCTGCCTGCCTCCTCTCCTCTGTATCTCTCTGCCTCCCCTGCCCTGTATCTCACTTTCTCCTCTGCCCTGTATCTCTCTGCCTCCTCTGCCCTGTATCTCTCTGCCTCCTCTGCCCTGTATCTCTCTGCCTCCTCTGCCCTGTATCTCTCTGCCTCCTCTGTACTGTATCTCTCTGCCTCCTCTGTACTGTATATCTCTGCCTCCTCTGCCCTGTATCTCTCTGCCTCCTCTGCCCCGTATATCTCTGTGTCCTCTGTACTGTATCTCTCTGCCTCCTCTGCACTGTATCTCTCTGCCTCCTCTGCCCCGTATATCTCTGTCTCCTCTGTACTGTATCTCTCTGCCTCCTCTACCCTGTATATCTCTGCCTCCTCTGCACTGTATCTCTCTGCCTCCTCTGCCCCGTATATCTCTGTCTCCTCTGCCCTGTATCTCTCTGCCTCCTCTGCCCTGTATCTCTCTGCCTCCTCTGCCCTGTATCTCTCTGCCTCCTCTGCCCTGTATCTCTCTGTCTCCCCTGCCCTGTATCTCTCTGCCTCCTCTGCCCTGTATCTCTCTGCCTCCTCTGCACTGTATCTCTCTGCCTCCTCTGCCCTGTATCTCTCTGCCTCCTCTGCCCTGTATCTCTCTGCCTCCTCTGCCCTGTATCTCTCTGCCTCCCCTGCCCTGTATCTCTCTGCCTCCCCTGCCCTGTATCTCTCTGCCTCCCCTGCCCTGTATCTCACTTTCTCCTCTGCCCTGTATCTCTCTGTCTCCCCTGCCCTGTATCTCTCTGCCTCCTCTGCCCTGTATCTCTCTGCCTCCTCTGCCCTGTATCTCTCTGCCTCCCCTGCCCTGTATCTCTCTTGTCTCCTCTGCCCTGTATCTCTCTTTCTCCCCTGCCCTGTATCTCTCTGTCTCCCCTGCCCTGTGCGGTGACCAGATGGAAGGTAACGCTGCAGTTGGGATTGCGGGGGTGCAAACAGCGCAGACTTGTCACGGTCTCTGGGCACGAGGGCGCAGCGCTGGTGCTGTCCCACGTTACCACCACTGGTACCGGTGATGAGGGGGCTGCACAAATGTTGGTGGTGATTGTTCCCCCGGGGGCGCTTCCCCTATACTGTGCCGACTGGTGGTGTTTGGGGCGCCCTGATGTTGTCGGTGCAGAGTCAGACACAGAAACGGTTGTAAAGTTGAACTTTTACTTCCATGGGTGTGGAGGCACAAATGCTTAAACAGTTTCTTCAATACAAAACAACGGGGTACGCCTGGTGACACAGCAAAGTCCTGGGGTGCAGGGTAGACTTGATGAAAGGTGTTCCTAGCCCCTTATACTTCAGTGTTACAGCCCTGAGGTGCGTCTGGGCTCCTATTTGGCACATAGGAGGATGCCCACCATGATACTAGTACATAATATTCCCCACTCACGTTATGTGGTCCTGATAGCTCAGAGTTTCGGGGTGCAATAGTCAGGGTGGCAGGATATTCCACAGGTCTGGCCTTGGCCCCTGGATCCTGTGATACTTGCTATGGAGCACGTGTTCCAGAATGTTCTCTCCACAGTCTCATGCTGACAAGATAATGATGCTTGACTTCCTTCAGGGCGATGGCTAGGCAGACAGGGGACAGGATCTTCTGAATAGCTGGAGTATGTCAGCTCTCCAACCTTCCTGGGCCTGTCTAGGACTTGAGATTCCTGCACTAAACTCACTGCTTTCTTCACAGGACATCACACTTATCTCCTCACCTCCTCCTCCTAACACTCCACACTTCTAACTCCTCACACGCAGGACCTTCCTGCAGGGGTGTTACCATGGGGACCCAGTGATCAGCTGACTCCTCCCCTTTTCCCAGGCGATGTCCTCCCATTGGACATTTGGTTACTATTCAATCCTATGGGAGGTGTAATGCATGTGTGAGGCTCACTAGGTGGCGCTGTGTTGTGTGAGACTCAGGACCCCCTGCTATGTCACACAGGCTATGAAGCAACAGGAAATAATACAATGCACAGAGATCACCCTCAGCCCAGCCATAGCCAGCTCTGGGATGCCACATACTCCCCCTCTTTCACTGAGCCGACCTCGGCGACGGGCTGGGGTGAAGGTGAGAAATGTAACATAACGTTAATAAATACGAATAAAGTGCAAATGGGTCCAGAGGCTCTCTGGCACAAATTTCGTGAGTGTCCATTATCATGAGAGTCTCTCTGAGAAACAATAAACAGTCCTTTCTGTAAGGAAGAGTAGGCACTCTAGCACCAATGTCCATACCGCAATGGGGTAACAGAATTTCCTTGGCTCGGTGAGCCAGGCACTATGGCTTGGATTGTTGCATATAAATGTAAATACTATATTACATGGCAAGATATTATATATATACTGTATATACACACAGGAAAAACATTAATGTAATCAGAGCAGGAATAACATATATACAGAAGCAGAGACAGTTAACCTCTTTTACCCGAGGACAGCCATGGCATCACTATAGCGTGTTGGAGGTATGCCTTTTGTGGTACGCTCAGAACGCCTAAGTGGAACAAGATTTGAATCAGGAACAGAGTCACTGAAATCAATTAAATCATCTGTCGAAGGGTTCTCTTGCACTAGAGCAATTGGTGGATAACAGCTAAATGGTAGTAGTTTAGGCGCCCACATAAGCTCAGTTAACGTTGGGGGTCTCTCTTTCGCTTCAGAAGGTGACAAGATCTCTGTACTCGTTGTCTCAGCTGGGGGCACCTCTGTGGGTAGTCCTTCTTTAAGGCACAGCTTCAGACGGTTTCGGTGTACTACTTGGGGCTGTCTCCCAGGTTTAGAGATCTCATACACGTCGGATTCAGGATATGGTATGGAGATGACACTGTATGGTTCTTTCTCCCAGAATGGATCCAATTTCCCATTCCGATGGTTATTCCTTAACCATACACGGTCGCCAACTTTCAGGGGCGCTGCATGGGCGTGATGGTTGTAATCCTCCTGTTGTCTCCTACGAACCTCATCCATGCGCGTTTCAACTATCTCTTTAGCTTCCTCCATACGTCGGCGGTGTTCAACAACCCAGTCTGTTATGGGTAGTGGATTGATGGTGTCAGGGACCTTCACACCAAGGGTTAAGTCTGAAGGAAGTTGACCTTGTCTTCCAAACATTAGATAAAATGGTGCGTATCCCGTAGATGTTTGGGGTGTGTTGTTGTAAATATAGGCCAAGTCCTTGATACGTTCA